>VYXC01010640.1:423443-583570 GCA_013397175.1 Platysteira castanea | reverse complement strand
CTCTTGTTTCTTTCAGCTCACAATATGCTGTGCTAGAGGCCAACTTTTTTTTTTTCTGGTCAAGGTTTAACAAGCCTTGTAAAATGTGTTACCTCAAAAATCCTCATTTTTATCACAAAGTGAATGAACTACTACTAAACACTTGGGAATTGCTAAAATGGGAAGAAATGAGTTCCCTTCTGCTGCAGCCTCTAAGTCACGCCTAGTGGTGTATTTCAGTTATTTCAACCTTTCCCAAGAGCAAGTCCTTTCTCTCCTACATCACTTTTTCTTTGAAGTCCAAATTACAGCCACATGCTAGTTCCTTGTGAGTTATCTCTAAAATCTGTTGTTCCCTGGGCCTAGAAACATGATGAGAATCTATAGCTGAAGGTCATGGGAGGTATCTTCTGTCATAAACAAGGGAACAGGAATCCATGTCTCCTTTGGACGATTCCATCTAATCAAGTGCTGCACCTAACCAATAGGATGCTCTTTTGGTCTGTTGTACAGCTGTGTTTAGGACTTCCTCTGAGCAGTAAGGGATTAACACTTTATTTCTTCTTCCTCTCTGCAGGGGTTACAGTGGATGTCCCTTAGAATTCCACCAATACCTCATGCCCAGAAGGGAACTGGATGGAGTTAAATCAGAAGTTCCTTAGATGTGAATGAATGGTCCTGCCATTAGATGATCACACTGACTACCTTCTGCTTAGTTTTAGCAGAAAAATACTATCTGTCATCTAACAGTAGAGGTCTAGTAGCTCTCTGGCTTATGGTTGCTACTGAAATAAAGCAATGCATCCCTCCATACCAGCAGTACCTTCTTTATTAGGGTCTGAATACATATTATTCTGAAAGTCACATTTCTAATAGAATTATCATTTAGATTTTCCAAAAACCTTGCGAGTAGACATAGCCTAGCAGATAAAAGAGTCTATCTTGCCTGCATTCTGGTATTGACAAGAATAAAGAAGTCATTAAATATTTTATTAAAATAAGGTTATTTCTTCAGGCTTCTTTCTTTTTGTAGTATTATTTACATTAGATAAAAGATCCATCTATTCAAGTATCCTGACTCTGACAATGTCCATCAGACACTGAAAACCACATGAATAGAGGTAAGCATGTAGTAACATTTCTCTTGAGTACTTCCCCATTAGGAAAACTAGCACTAGAGTTTTATACACTGACTCTTGAGTTGTATACACTTGACTCTATTCCACTCCCCCAGCACTGATCTTCCCCTATCATTTTTGAAATTGTGCAAAGTTTTAGCACTATGGGATAAGGATTTCCACACTGCTTTGCCTCTTCTGCTCTGATGCTTCAATCAGGAAGCATCAGTCAGAATTCCAACTTCTTTTTAAACCATACAACTTTTACACATTCTTGAGAATAAACAAGAAAAAAAATCTTTTTCTTTATCAAACGCTTCTTCCTTTAAAACACTACATTTATGCTATTACATAAAAATATCCAAATAAGGCTTACTATAGCAAATAAGAGATGACAGAGCAACTAAGTGGTGTTTGTTACAGAAACAAAAAAAACCCCAAACAATCCACGAAAGAGACTTCTGTGTTGCTTTCGTAAAAAATATTATCAGTTTATCTGATAGAATATAGGCTGTGAGGTGCCATTATACATATTCAGCCATAGTACATGCTGCCATGGTCACACCCAGGCGTCCTCATGGCCAGCACTACTGCTCAGGGTCCTTTACCACTGCAGGAGACACTCTCAAGAGCCCTTTTGTGCCTGCTGGCTTCAGAGGTACAGGAAGCCAAAGCAAAGGATGGTATAGCCTATAAAATATATGTGACTGCTTCAGACAAACTTTCTACTGTGTTTCTGTACAGGGACTCATGTAGAGCAGTACACAGTTCCTATCATCACACAGTAATTTCATGTGAAATGTTTACCACCTAGGCAGCGTGGCAAGGCAGTGTTGAAGACAAGAGCTTCCAAGAGATACTAGAAGAAATAAAGTACAGGCTTGTACAAGTGCCTTGTACAGCTAAGCACCCCCTCCACTGGCATTAGGATGATATCTGCCCACCAGACTAGGAGTAGAACCTGCACGTGTGCAATCACACACTCCAGAGGGCACATATGCATACCCTGATATATTCACAGAAATGCAGAAGACGAATGCCAAGCTGTAATATGCAATATTTTCTCTCTAGAAGTGTATCAGTATTGGTTTATTTTTAAAGTCTATAGCTGATTTCAACTGTGGGTCATGCCAGCTTCATCTAATAGCACACTCATTTATCAAATATGTTGTACTACATCACCAAGAAAAAGTGTGAGCTGCTTTCTAAATCAGCTGTATTTGCCAAGAGTATTCTGGACAATGCCACCTGCCCAAGGAATTATTTCTGCTAAGATGTGTCTTAAAGCCCTCTTGGCTGTGGGGCTGCTTCCACTTTTCAGTAAAATCAATGGATACCCTTGACTTCAGTGATAACAGAGTAAAGTTTCATGCCATAAGAATATAATGCCCACAATATTTGTCAAAGCAACTTCATTCTGAGACCCTCTGTCACTGTGAGGAAAACCCAATTACTAGCTCACTTAAACTGAATTGTGGTTTAAGATCAAGTGCTAAATCAAATTCAGTTGCACACAGCCTAGAATTTAAATATGTATTTTAAAGGGACAGTTAAATAGTTTAGGCACCATATTCACCAGCTAATTCATGTTTAAAATAAGTCTGATGCAATCTGAAATATGTAGTATGTTTATACTTCAGAATGAAATGTTTGTTGGAATATCTGAGGCAGCCCAGTGTCAGAAATACATAACTCATAATTGTTCAGCACTCGGGGAGTCCACTTGCTCAGAGAAGCTTGTTTAAAGCCCAGTTTTATAGCCTGGGACTGGTTGGTATAGAAATACACATGGTATTAAGGTCAGCTAGTTAAAATACATCAGTTTGTATCTGCTGGGATGGACTTGGAAGTCCTAAACCACACAAGGCTGTAGAACTGATGTATGAAGGACAGCTAGACTGAGAGAAAGCCAGTCCAGGATGGTGAGGAGATGGAATATGCCAAAGGAGAGAAGATAATCATTTGGAAATTGCATTAGTCTGGATTCTGTATTTCCTTAAATTGCTCCTGGAACTGCCCTGTGCCAGTAAACTGTTTCCTGAAACGCCAGCTGCCCATTTCAGACTTTAGATATTTTTAAACTTCTAGAATTATTAAATAATGAGAAAATAAAATGAAAATTAGTATAACAACAGTACAAAAATTTCTTAACAAAACCATTATTTTTATGCAAATGTGGGCCATAGGAAAAATATTACATTCATGACTCCTAAGATTGCTACCAGATATTTGAATGGCAGATTTTAAAGATGAGGATTTTTATTAAATTCATACTTAGAAGATTTCAGTGGCAGACAACTTGATGTACTTCTATATCAGCAATAGTACAATGTAATGAGAAAGAGCTCATACCTTGTGAAGTCAACATCATAATCTGTTCTGGTACAGGCAAAATTTAAGTGATTCCTACTATTTCTGACACTTACCTCAGCCCTTCCCTTTTATCACACCTTATAGTTGTGTTGATTCCCAAGTAGGCCATTGAAAGCTTTTTTGCTGACAAGAAAACCAGGTACCAGGGTCAGCTTTTCAACATTGAAATGTACAGCTGGCAGGTAGGATTAATCTAAAACTATCCTGTAGTTCTCTGAACTCTTAGAGCAATTCCTTCATTCCCATTAACAGCACCTTTTTACCCAAGTACAGTAAGTGTTAAGCCTCACAAACCATGAAAAGTTAAGATAACAGTGGCTGTACATCAAGGTCCATCAGGTGGTGGATATCAAACTGCTGTTCTCAGTGCTGTGGGCTCCATATATTAGCAGTCAGAATAGTTGAATCAGCACACAAGTCCATTTCTTGAAAGGTATTAATCTTTTTAAAGGTGAGGAATTAGTAACAGTGAAAGAGAGAGAAAGGGTGAGAGTAATGCAATCTGTTACAAGACTGGGAAAGTGCAAATGAGGATTAGAGCCATAGTTAGCTGTCGCAAGAGACTGCAGCCTCTGGTGAACAAACCCTCTCAATTCACTGGCATTTGTCACTCTACTGCATTCTAGCCTAAATTACATTTTAAATAATTTTGAGACAGTGGAATTGTTCATAACCTGTGTATAAGAGAGTATGAGTATGGCAGGAGGCTAGAAGTAATGAAAAGGGGGAGATAGATTCTTTATTGATCAACATGTATACCTTGCAGAAGAAACAGGCAGAAGGGAGCAAAGCAGTATGGATTTTCAAGCTTGTATTAAACTACAAGATGGAAATAACTGCAAGTACAGGACTGTCTGCAAAATTTCAGAAACTCAGCAGGGCTTTTCAAATAATTTGTATTTCTCTAATCCCAGTCTTCTATTTTGAGTGTTTCAGAAAAAAACAAATGAGGATCAGGAATAGATCTAAAGAGGAGATGCAAACAGGTCAGATGTCCTAATATGGTCAGCAGCTACACTAAACCCTCGTAGGACCAGAGCTGAAGGACAACAACTGCAGCCTCCAGTTTAGAAGTCATTTCCCATTACTTCCCTCTGCTGCTGAAATCAACCCATCAAGGAGGATGGAGCCATTCTGGGTTTGGGAATGTGCCAGGCTGAGAACTGAAGGCTTTTGCCAGCACCAACACATCCACCAATAGAGGAATCCTGGATCTCAACACCCCGTGCCACACAAGGCAGTAAAAGTTTGCTTAAGGTGTCTGCTGCCAGTAGAGTGCAGGCAAAAGTACAGAACTTCCTTTTCACAGCAAGTACCCGGCCCAGTGAAACAATGGATGACTCAAAAGAAACATCTTCAGGCAGGCTAGTTCATGCCAAATCCCATAAGAATAATTTTGGGATTGATTTTGCTTGTGCTCTGAGGACTCACAGCTGTTATATATCTTTATCTTTACTACTACATACTATTGACATATATATATATGGATATTAACCCTTTTCCTTAATTTGTTTTACCTAATCTGGTTTACAGCTTCAAGGATAACCTGTGCTAAGAGCACCCATACACTTATTCCATGATGAGGGAAAACTATTGGTACAGTTCTGTCCTGTCTTTTATCATAATTTTGTATCCCTGTATTCTTGCCATAGGTAGGAAGCTTCACGGGTGCACTTGAGAGAGCTGCTCTAAACCCCTCTGTTTTCATTTACCTATTTTGCCAGTTGCTGAAGTGTCCCATGAACAGCCTTAAATCTTTTCAATCTTCTTCAAGCTTAGTGGGAGAACTCATGTGGAAGAGTTGCAAGACTGAAGTCTAAATATTTCATTTTAGTCTTGTAAATAAATTTATGAGCAATGACATAACATGAAGTAATAGAAGATTTTTTGTTACTGTTTCAGAGAAAAAACATGCAAAAAATACTGTAAGTCTGTTGTATGATAAGTAGCCTTCATACAAACCATGGTCCAAAACACTGTACAAAGTTACATAAAATAATGATTTAAGTTACATAATGCAGTTACAAAGACATTGTATGATTAATAAATTGAAGTACTTGATCATAAATCCAACCAGAGAGAAATTAACAAGCACAAGCAAGGCTGAAAGATACATTTTAAGATGGATGTGAGAGGAGATGGAGAATCAGCGAAGCAGACAAAAAAAAAAAAGCTTGGTTCATGCTGGTGAAGCACAGAAGTGGAGTCTTGTGATGAGAAGTTGTGGTTAAGGACAGAAAAGCTCTTGGCAAAAAGGGTGGGAACAAAGAAGCTGGTGTTCCACTGTCTCCACTGTCTTGTTGCTCATCCTGTCAATTTACCCCTAGGGAATGGAATGAAGTACAGTCAGATTAGACTGGTAGTACTTAGAGCAATTGATTTTGCTCAGATAGAAAAAGAGCTGGAAGACATGGAAATAGAAGCAGAACAGGTCGATTGGATCTGAGAGGACCACTGTGGCCATGGCTGCAGGAGTAGCAAAGGCAAATGAAGATAAGAGGATTTAGTGAGCCAGTATAGAGGAGCGAGCTGTTTTGTACCTGGCACATTTTTTATTCAGCAGGAGCAGAATCAGAGTTCCTGGAGGATGTGTGCTGTACAGGTGACATTCAGAGGCAATGTGAAAGGTGATGCAAACCAGGCCCTCTACACCAAGGTGAATTATCTGCAGTCAATCACTTGTCTCAAACTCAGTCTAGGCATGTCCTGATAACTAGTGTGAGTCCTATACTAGTGTGGTGGTTTGAATCTGGGTTGATGGACAATCATTTAGACCAATAGCGCTTTCCGAAATTTGCATATTTAAGCTCCGGGGAGAAGCAGGAACTTCCTTTTGGTGTTCAAGCCTCCCGGGGGGAAGGGGGGTGAATGGGCCCCGGGCCTCCCCTTCCCCAGCCCCGGGGCACGGGCCCTGGATAGTGGCGGGAGAAACCCCCAGAGCTGCCAACAGCTAAGCAAACAATCATTAAGCTGCTGCATGGCCGATGCCACCCGGCACGGCTTCTAAGGACTGGAGACACCCCTCCCCTCTTCCCTCACGCAGCCCCGCGCAGATCCCAGCGGAACCAATGCTGTGTTCTGTGACCAACGGAACCAGAGTCAAGCTGAGGAGCCAGCCGCATAAAGGCAAAGAGACTTTTCTCCAACATAAAGCCTGAGGAGGATCACGGCGACATAAAGGTCAGAGAAAAAGAGGGAGTAAATCATGGGAGACGAAGCTGAAGATAGCGACAGGAAAAAAGGGTGGAGTCGTGCTTCCAGCGTGGAGCTTAGAAATTATTTTTGCACGCCGTGGTGAAAAACTGTAATATCACAAACTGTTCTTTTCTCTTTAATCCCCTTAAAGACATTGAGGGGATAAGAATTTTGTGTGCAGTCAGTGGGAAAGGGAATAGTGACCATGTCAGGTCACCTTGAAGCTATAAAAAAAACTTTTTAGAGATGTTGTGAAAAAGCTAGAATTTGCCTGTTGTGCAGTCACCCCAAGACACTTATTCTTAAAAAAAGATACAACCCATGTGTGGCCCATGCTGGCAATGTAAAGAGACGTCAAGATTTATGGGAGAGATTGTTTTTTATGGCAGCAGAATTTTCGGGTGGGTCTGTTAGCCCTTGGAGCAGTTTGAGAAACCACGTAAAGCAAAGGAAAACCTTTTTACCCTGAATAGTGGAGAAACTTTTAAGAACTGATAATACTGACCTAAAATCATTATATGTTATCTTTTATGCAAGTTGGGTAAAAAGGGGGAGGTGCTGGAAGAAAAAGGGGGATTTTGCTTTAATTCCTTCTTATTTCTTTCTTACTATTCAGTTTTAGTAATAAACTTCATTGCATTCTTTAAAGTGTGGTGCCTGCTTTTTATTCCTCCCTGTTGTTATCTCACAATAGGTAAAAATGCGAACAAAACTGCTATTCTGAATTGGCTTTTCATAGAAAAAATAAAATCAACTGCAACAATTAGCCTAAATACACAATGTCTGTGAACCCAAGTACAGTTCTCTCCTGCTTTCCCCACTAGCATACTGCTAAGAGGCAAACCAAGCAAGGCTCTAGAGAAAGTCTGAGGCACAAGCAAAGTGATCTCTAAACTAGGTGCCTCACAAAGTCCACAGTTCAGCTTCCTCCTTAGGCAACAATAAGGAAACACGTAAAAAAAGCTTATGGTGAATTCCAGGTATAGAGACACCAGTAGCTTTCTCGAAGTCAGTTGTAGTCTGGGCAGTACTATACTGACATAAGCTCCACTGAGATGGCGGCCATGATGACACTAATGACAAAAGATTTTAAGGACTCATTTAAGAACTCAGATGCTTTTTTTTTTTTTTTTTTTAAATTTTGTGACATGTATCTTTGGTCTGAAGGCAATGCTGGCTGGGATGAGCACCCCTTTCCCTCACCTTCTGCAAAGAGAAATACCTGCTCTAGCACCAAATATCCTTTTTAATGGTAAAGGCCTCCCTTCCTTTTTTCCTGCTCAGGAGGAATATCACCTCTCACCTCACTCACCCTGTGCCAACTGCCACTGACCATGGGTGACTAATTTACAAGGTATTTTCATTAGAAAGCAAACTCACCACGATTTTACGTAAAACAATATCTGAATATGAGGTCATATTAATAGATGCAGACAAAAGAATGCAAACAGAATTCCTAACTGTGCTGCACAGATCCTTGTGACAAGATACCATCAGTTAACCCTTTGTAGTAAGCAGCAGTGACCTTCCACTCAGTATAACAATGAGAGTCTGCCACTAAAGTCTCGGACCAGTCTTTGCCCCACTTTTTCTCATTCAACATCATATGCTGAAAACATTTTCCAGACAGAGTGCCTTGTCTTTAAAGCTACGATACAACCAGAAAGAAAATGGGAAGCAGGAGGATAGGAATTCAACCCAGTTCGGTCTAATTTTTAAATGAAGTCAGTGGTTTTTTTACTGTAGATGCCTGCTTACTTATTCAACTCAAGTTCACTCTTAGGGGGATCTTGTCAATAAAGTCAAATCAGGCTCTCTGTGAGCAGGGAGGTTTTTGAGGGTCTTTTTTGAGGGCTTCATTAAAAGCAGACAGTTCCTCTAACCTTTTAGCAGAACCTGTTATCTGATGACGTGAATTAAAGTCTCTCAAATGACTAATAATCATATCAAGGCTGCCATGTCAGCTTGTAGATTTGAATAAGAGGGTCTGAAAACATTTGCATGCCTCGATGTGCCAGTGCTAAGAAGCTAATGTGATAGTGCTGTCATAAAGCACTGGAAAGACATGACTTAATGTAATCTGTCATGTCATATGCTAATCTTCAGCCATTACTTGAGTGCTGTAAGTAAGTAGAAAGCATTTGGGAGAAATCCTTTTCAATTTCTCTGAGCACCACTTCTGCTGCTGGTCAGCTCAAATGGGTTTTGTGCATTTAATGCAGAGCTCAAGTCAAGTTGGTTTAGGTCACACTTAATTAACCAGCACATTGATGGGTTGGGCTGGTACAACACTATGGAAAATGGATATTCCTGGTACTGCCTAACAAGTAAATATTTCATATGCTGATGGAAAAACCAAAACCAAATAAAAGTAAGACTTCCTCAGTCCTTGATAAGAATGTGTCCACTTCACAAAACTACTGACATCTTAAAAAGATCCTGTTTTCTATGCATTTCAGTGCCTCATTTACCTTGTTTCTATGTGTAAGGACAATTTAAACAAAGATGATTATAAATAGTTAAAGACATTTCCATTTGTAACTGCAAACTTTTAAAACACCTAATCTGGACTTGTCATTTAAACTACAATAGGCAAGAGGCAGCTTTAAATGCAATGTACTTATTAAAAAGAACAGAGAAAATGATAAAAGGGAAAATTTCACTTTACTTATTTGTTTTAGGAAAATGGCACCAACATTCTTTTAATATACAGAAGGTAGAAGAGGGAGAAATACTCACAGTGCTAAGTACAGCATGTGGAAAAGAAAATGAAACATATTAGTGAGAATGACTGAAATTTCAGGACAATTTTAGCAAAGTGTGAAGGGATTTTGAGTCAATACTTGAAGGTTATTTTAATAATAGCTACAGCCTATTCAAATAAAAGCTTAAGAACCCTGTGCCTTTTGCAGCTATGAGGATGTTTAGCAGCGCTTAGCAGTTTGCAACCTGCCCCAGCTAAACCCGGAGTCCTTGTGCTTAAGGATCGCAGATCATTTAGATTAGGACTGCCATAAAGAAACGTGGGAATATTACACTCACACCAAGAACAAGAAAACTTTCCTTCTTCTGTTTTCTTGGTGGTCACATTGGAATCAAATCCTACCAAAGTTAGACATTTCACAGATCTGCAGGAAACAGAGACAGACAGTCTTTACAGTATTAGGTCATTATGTTCATTCTCTTGCCAGTGCTGGATTGTTCCCCATAGTAAATTCTGAAGTGCTTCATTCAGTCTAAATTTGAAACAACTCATTTTAATAAGGCTTCCACCATTCCCAAAGGGAAAGTGAAAAAATATTCTTACCCTCCAGCATCAAGTGTGGCCTTTCCCTTTTCAGATCTAAGCACCTACCCTGCCTTGCTACAGCATAGAGAAACTTGTGTTATAAATTCAAGCCTCAGTTTCCCTTGCTACTGAAACACTTAAGAGTTTCAAGAAATTGATAAATTCTTCCCCTTCTGGAGGAATAAAAAGATGCAAAACATGCTGTTAGCTCTGTATGGGAACAGCAATCCTTCGGTTTTTAATCCTGCGATGTTCATTTATGGTCTCCAGCTACTGACCACCTTCCTTACCACTGAATGGGTTTAATTTTTTAAAGACTAGTCTTTTAGAGACTTTTTTCCCTGAGGTTCCTCACCTGCTAATGACAGCACTACAATGAAATAAAGTCCTCTGACTTTCTGAATCACAGAGTGTGATGGCAGGTCTTCCTCCTATTCTCATTAGAAGTACCAATTGGAAAGGCAAGGACTTAGGGCAGATGCAACCCCAGGACCTCAAGCCTTCATCAGTTTATCACTGCTCTAAAATGAAAGCTCAGCTCTTGGTGATCTTTCTGGCTTCAAGTCACCTGAGTGCTTCTGCTGTGAAGTAGCTCAGGACCAAAACTAGCCCAACCTTACAGACCAGAGTTTTAAAGAGTGCGTTTTCCCGATTATTGAAAGTCATATCTATAGTCTAACAGATGTCACTACCATGAGGCTTTCTCAGATAAACAGCCAGAGTACATCAGCCAGCCAACTTATTTGTATTTCTTTTTACTCTTTTCTCATATAGTGTTTGTCATTCCAACTTCTTAATAATTTTTGTTAGTGTTATTTTAAGTCCTTCCAAACTGTTCACTGACTAGCTTTGGATATAACGTCCAGAAGCATTGTTAAGATGAAGCTCATCAGAGCTGTGAGAGGAACTGTGTATCTAGAAAGTGAGGCTAATGCATTTCATTGTCCTGAACTGTATTTAAGGGGAAGCATTCACTATTTCACTCACCAACAGATAGAAGGGGCTATTTTCACAGATGAACAGACAAGCAAGCTAGACTTAGCTACATCGACTTGGTTGTCTGATACTGCATTGCCAGGAAACACGTTTTTCAGTGTATATACTTTTTACTAGAGAAAAATATCTATTCAAACTCACACTGGGCTTTGTCTTTGCTTTGTATCAGCTTGAGATGTAACTCCACTTTTGCATATAACTTGCATTCCATCTGCACATAGTAGCCAAGTTTTGGAAGAGGACCTAATACTTACTAATTTGAACTCACCCTTGCAGTGAGGTGACTTAGGAGATATTTTAAAGCATAGGTGATACTCTCAGTCTATTTCCAATGCATCATTGGCTTCTGAAGGCCATCCAAATTCTGCAGGTCGGTATTTTTTTCACCTGCTGAGGATACCATGAAGGTATGTTTAATACCACCTACGATGGTATTTGCCAACCAGCAGGAGTGTGCTAAAACTACCTACTGATTTTTCTTGCAGCCAGCCATTGGGAAGAAGTATTTTCAGTTACTGTCACCTGAGTTGGCAGGTTATGACTCAAAGCCTGTGTGCATGATTACACACACAGAGTTATCTAAACAAAGCAATCAAGGTCTAAGCTAGTACAAAACTACTATTTATTGGTCTACAGAGTGGTATTTATCAAGTGTCACAAAAATATGGAGCACCAAAAAAGAGCATAAAGGTATCCATTATTGTAAAACACTTACAATTGGTTTCCAAAGTTTGTAATAAACTTTTAAAAGACGGTGAAATGTATCCTAAATTTTTCATGGTTTACGTTCAATAGACTATGGGAAATCAGCTCAAAATGACAGTATTAAACTACAAACGTTTGTGTGCATCATTGGAGAAAACTACCTAAAAGATGTAAATTAATAATATAACAGATGGGGAAAAGAGAGATTATTTTTGTATGCAAATGGAATGACTTAAACTAGTACAAATCAGAAACCAAGACTGTTTCCCAAAAGGTTTTCTGAAGGTTATCAAATTTGTATTTATTAGTGATTTTTCCATATAATTGAAGAGAACATTAAGACTGGAAAAATACAGAAGTGACATCCTCCATATTGCTTGCTCACATAGCAATATGATCTCCTTCTTCAGCAATATGATGCAGCAATACCAAAAGGAGACAGAGTTTATATACAGGCTAAGTAAACTAAGATTCAGAAATAAACACCACAAACAGATTATTAACAGATTGACTGCAAAAAGAAGCAATTAAAAGTAGAGAGAAGAATGAAACTGTTTAAAGCCTCCTCAGTCCATTTTAAACTGTTTTCCTCCACCTGACTTTTCTAAGTCATTTATGGTTTGATCTCTCTGTATGAGAGTGATCACAGTGGTGATACCAAAAGAGATCTGGTGATACTAGAAGACACCTTACAGGTTAGTTTTATAGGAGTCTGACATCAAGGTAAGAAAAATGCATTTGAGAATCCCTTTGTATCTATCTGCCAATTTTAAGGTCATTTCCTGATGAGATTTCTTACGTTCTGTTATATGGGTTAATGAAATTAATATGAACTAATGAAAGAAGAGTGTTTTAAATTTTCACTGAAATATGGCCCTATTTCTTGATATAACACAAGAAATTTATACTCAGTATTCTCCAGGTCTCACAGGATAAAATCTTTCAAATTAGAAATGAAGAGAGCTGTTTCCTCATTTGGAAAACCCAGCATATCAGACTAATCAGAAATACCTGGACATAAGAAAGTCTTCCCACCCGTACCACCGTTTTCCACAGGCTGAATATTTGTAGAACATCACAGATGTAGTTTCCTTTTCTCTAGATACATCTGGTAAAGTCATCAGGCACAGTCACTGGGGTGGGTCCCCCCATTTTCCTTGGCCCAAGTTTTGACCTCCCCTAAAAAGAGATATTAAAAGCCAGCGGGCACCAGTTTAGTTCCTTACTTTTCCATAAGCAACAGGGCCAATGGCAAAAAGTCAAAATATTCCCTTAGAAGCTTGAAGTTGCATTTATATGAACTTGGGACTTTACCAGGTCTTTGAATGCAGAATTTAGACTTTTCTACTGTAACACTACACATATGAATGTTCTGAAGCTTTCATTACCTGCAGGCTTTTTTAAAAACAGAAGAATGTTTGATTTGGATGGTTGCATTAAATTAGGGGATATTAATAGATTATACCCACAACCTCAATAGTAATTGCCAGTTGTCTACAAGTAACTAGTTCTATATGAAGGCCAAAATTATCAAAGCAAACCACAAACAATAATTCACAAGCACAAAACATGTGGTCTCTGTTTATCTTTCTAGGTTAGTGCCTCCAGTCTAGGCAGAAGCTCCATTCTCAGATGAAATGACAGCAGTTAGAATTCAGAAACTCAACTTTATTTACAAGTGAATGTACAGTTTTGGGGAAATTGTTGTGGCATGGCCACCTCAGAGACATATACATATTCACACCCAGACCTACAATGAGTGTAAGTGAAAGACAGCAAGAGAAAAAGTATACTGGAACCTCCTTAGTCCTATTGTACAGGCAAATAGAGGGCTTCAGATTTTCTTTCACAAGCACATCACCCCCAAATCCAAACTATANCATATGTACATATATATACACATGTACATTTGTGTGCATGTAGAAGCACAAAACTTGCATTATTGTTTTATTGCATAATGCTAAAGAAAAAGGACTGCAAAGTGAAAGGGAAACAAAATATTAAAACTAAAAAATTTAATGTAAGAAATAAGTTCATCTGAACTCTTTATGGGCTGGGGCATCATAATGCAAATTGCTGTTCAGGAGTGCCAGCCTAATAATCAACAACATGATAGTTAACCAAAAACATAATAGCAACAAACATAAAAAGTGCATCTGAATAGAACAATTCAGTTCTGAAGTCTGAAGAAAATTAACTAAATAAATATCTAGAGAGGGTTCTTCTTTATGCACAGAGTTTCAAATGAGATTAATACACCTTAAAACTTTTGCAAATAGCTAACAGGGCAGTTGTGCCCCCACAGGAACATTTGTGTCTGAGTGCTGTAACTACTAATGAAGTCTGTTCACAACAAAATATTGCAACTTGCATTAACTGTGACTGGACACACACATATTGGGATCCGATGCCTAATGCTACTGCAAACTCTAATTTGTACAAGTCTGCCAAAAAACCTATACCATGCATTTGCACACAGTCTACTAATTGCTCTAACAACTTCTATGCAAACAGTTATAAAACTGAAGCTGCTAGGGTAGAAAAAATAGTATATGCACCAGCCATCCCTAACTGGAAACATATCTATCCACAATAGTCACACAACAAGTAATGGCTTCTCAGACTTCTATTCTGTACAATTTGGAAAAAAAATCTGGTTTTCCCTTCTAGATGATTTTTCATTTTTTTAAATTTTCTGTTTTATAGTAGCTATGCATAGTATAGATGAGAATATGCCTGTATCAACACAAAATCATTCTGGACAGGAAAATTCAAATGCTAATTCATAGTATATTTATTTTCAGAGTAGTTGTAGCTTGAGTACTCTGGGCATCTTCAAACATAAACACAGTTACATTTCTAGACTGAAGTCTCACATAATAGGGTTAATTTCATACTGTAAGAATCAGAACAGAGTAAGAATATGAGCAACACCTCTTATGATTTATTCACTGTTGTTTCCATAACTTTGCAAAACTATGATTTTTTTTCTTTGGGAAGCTGGCCCTTTGAAAAAAGTAGCAGAAGTATGGGTTGTGTTATTTACTTCAATGTTCTGAAATTTCAACATTGACATTCACTTTGACAAAGAACCAAGGGAGCCAAAGAGCAGGTGGAACAGTATAAGAATGTGCTAATAGATGCAAAATTAAAAGCTTAACTAGGTGAAAAAACCAACACATCATCCAATCAGGGCAGCTCTGAGAACTGAGATGCTGAAAGTAAACAACAAAAGATTGGGTATCTGGAAAGAGCTACCAGAAGAATAGAAATGTAACAGAAATGCCTCCTTCAAGGAAATGGGGCATAATAGTCACTCCCATGAAGTTTATACTTTCATAAGGCAGGACTCCTGCCATGATCCTGTTTTCAAATAGGATGATAGAACAGAAATCAAGTTCTAAGTACGCAGTGGTGTCAATTTGGAAAAAATAATGAATTATGAAGAACAACATCATGAGATGTGGAAGCCATTTGATCTTTTAAAAATTCAAGTTAACAGATATTAAATGCAATTTGGTGAAGTATTCACCCATGAAGGAAAGAAAGCCTACAAAATGATAAAATAATGTAGTCTGCTGATCAAGGAAAGACTATTTTGAAAATATATTATATTGAAATCTGCTGGTAGAGATTTATTTGTCAGGCAGAAAGCAGACAGGCATTCTCATATGAATTTAGCAGTCTCCAACCACATGGCTATGGCTGGGCTGTAACAATCTAAATCCCATTTTATTTTAGATATGAAATGGGACCGCTGTGTTTCTGAGGTGTCAAGGTTTCTGCTGTCTGAGCCAAACTCAACTTCACGGATGGTGAAACAAGTTTTTAAAGGATTTTAGACTTCAAAATAGCTGTTGCTAAAGGGCTGTTCAGATGAGCTTTGAGTCAAATTTGATCTGTACGGAAGGCTTCAAAAAGGATTAGTCCACACACAGGGAACAGACATCAACATACAGAACATACGTACTGAGAGGATCACACACTCAGTACTTTCTCCATCCCTAAGAGTATCACTGGAATTCACAGCTATTACCATCATTATGGCAACTTCCCACATTATGTTTTTCTGTTTTGAGTGCCATGTAATCATCTGCAGACTAAGCAGGGTTTGTTTATGCTAGACAAAAATCTATAAATAAAGCCTATTTTTATTAATATGGAAAAAATCATTTTAAAAAAGGAGCACAAAAACTCAACACAAAACTCAAGCCTTACAAAGCTAATATAGAGAGGAGAAAAAGCAAATAGTCTACCAAAATGTTAGAGAAATTAAGCCAAAAGGAGTCACCAGCAAGAACTTCAGATGTGTCATGACAGCATTTAGCTATAACAGAGGGTAAAAATGGCTCTCTGAAGTCTTTCCACACTCTTTGTTTAGTCCAGCCTAGGATACCCATGGTCAAGAATTGAAATTCTTCTTATCTAGAAGGACAAGTATCTTCCAATACACTATTGTGTAGCCTTTAGGGAAAGCAATGTTTCAAGCAGGCAACATTCTTTTCTACAACACTCCTCTAAACTACCCAGAAACTTTGTGAAGGCAAGCTGAAGGAAAATGACTTTATTTATCAACACAGAATCTTCCCTTTCTTTTCCACTCCACCGTCTTCAGCATGCTTTTGCCATTATGGTATATTACCTCAGGATTGATGTTTATCCAAAGATTCTTCCAGAGGTAAGATCTGGGAATAAAATGGGGAAGAAGAGGGAGGAGAGAAAGGTCTCAGGTTCATGGCTTTGTCTGTGTGCTTATGTCCATATGCCTTTTCCCCCCCTTCCTACTGCCTTCTCCCAAATAAAAATACATTTCGTGTCTGCTATTGTATTGAAATGTCTCAGGCAGTTCATCAGTCTATCACAGCTAATACTAGTTTTAGTCATTAAACAAAAAGTGAATTCTTTTTCTCTGGCTCTTATTATATATACAAATGACTCCTTAAAATTACCTCAAAATGCACTTGCAAGCACTTTGACTGACATTACCATGATCTAGAGAATTCCGTTCCTGTAGTATATGTAGGTGCTAATACTCTTCTCTTGAAAAACAAACGTTGTTTATATTGAATGTCATTCATTCACTTTCATCTTCACCCTCACAGAAGAAAGTGCCAAGATTCCACTTTCAAAACGCTCAGACCTTTGACCATTCTGGTTTACCCCACAGGCTGAGGAAGGTTCAAAAGCGCAATAGAGGAAGTCTGACCTACTCTTGTTCTGTGAAACAGACTGGAAATGCAAACTATTAAGAAGAAGCATGGCTTTACTACTCAGCACACATAGGACAATATTAGAGAATGCAAGGAATGAAGTGTTTCCCAGACCCTCAATTCCTAAACCTGCAACACAGCAAATAATGATGATCTACAGACTTTTCTCAACTTTTAATTAACGATGTCTTAGTTTAGGGTGCAAATATTCAAGATAGAAAGTGTAAAATCATGAAGCAGAAAAAAGAAATATTGTCTTGAATAGTTTACAGAAGAAAAATAATTCAATCAGGGTGAAGTTGTAAGCCTGTGTCATTGGAAGTGAGGTATTTGGGACTGAGAAAGATTACTGACAAGAGTAGTGCAAATGGAGTGTTGAATCACTTAACCACTTATTTCCTTGCTCTTTGTTTGTGTTGGCATACAGGAAGTCTAGCAATCTTAACCAGAAGCTGATAAAATCTGAATGTGTGGCTAGGTAGACAGAGAAGTAGACGAGTAAAAGTGCAATATACATCAGCACACAGCATAAATAACATTGGCTAAGAAATTAGAACAGCTTTGTTTCATACGTCACAAAGTAGAGACAGAAGTACTATGTAGCATAATATAACATAGAGCTGAATAAAAGTGAAAAAATAAATCAAAAACTTCTATGACTTTAGCTCAACAGGAGAAAGTAGCACGTGGAAACTTATTTAAATGAGGTTCAAGATACTTTGTATATCTCTGTATGTGAATCATTCTGTTAGTAAGACACACTACATAAAAATTTCAGATATGGGGTCTGGCTCACCCAGTCCAGCTCTCCCACATGGAGAGCCTGGATATATCCACTGCTTTAGGAATGAGTGTTTCCAGGTCTTTTGAGTTCTAAAGGAACCCAAGAAAAGATGTCATGTTCAAAAAGAGTAAATGACAATATGGAAAACAGGTAAGATGACTATGTTTTATAATAATCCATCTCAAACAAACCACTCAAGCACATATGAATTGCAACAGTGAATAGTACCTCTTCAGAAAGCTCCAAGAGTACCTATTCTTTTTTTGTTTTGTTTTTTAAGTGACAAGGTACCTAGTGTTTCCTCATGACAAATTCTCTGTCACAATATCCTAAACCAGCATAAGGTAAATAACTCACGATCTTCTTCTAAAATCGCAAAGCATATTCCAGTGAATCAGATATAGCATTTTGCATGGTTAACAAACTGCTGAAAAGAACTACTCTGCAGTGCTTCGGAAACGAGGCTTAGACTGTGCTGCAGTATCATCAGCTCTTTGTTCTTCTGGTCAGTTCTGTCTCATTGCTACGCTCAGAACACATACTGCTCTCAATGCTCTAATTTGATATTCTGCTGGTCTGAAGTGATCAACATCTCAGTGATCTTTGCTTGGTTGTCTGACAAGAATAAAAATAGGAAAGGCAAGTATGGCAATGGATAAGTCCAGTCTTTATTGACTGGAAGTGTTTGCAAAAGTAGAGAGAAAAATAGAGTGAAGGTATTCACACTGCCAATGTCTAACAAAGGAGGACAGGCAAATGCCCTATGTCATCAGTAAAAAGACAGGTTCTTTTTGAGGTTCATTTAGGGGAATAAAATTTTCCTCTGTGAACAATTTGGAAATGTTTTGCTTTGTATTTCTTGCCCCCAGTTTTTCATATTTTGGTTCATTTGTTCTTGTTGGTGTTTTAAGTTTTCCAACTTGACCTTGCAATTGCAGACCTAACGAAAAACTACTGTTAGTTCTTTCTTCCCGTGAATAGGACCACACAGCTGGATCTTCTATTTGTTTAAAAGCAAAGGTCTAAGTTCTAGAAGATGCTGAGTGCTCTCAGCTTGTTAACTTCATAGATCAGAAAATCACTTGACAGCAGTACAGATGCAATTATTTTTTTATTACTTGGTCTGCTGTCTCTCTGTCTCTCTCAGGCAGACTTTTCCCCTCCTAGACTGTTCTACTCACCTCACGATCTCTGTACAACCTCTTCTTGTCTGTCTCTTCTGAGCTACACGTGCATACATGTAACAGCCCCAGATTCCTTCCTTCCTAGGATGGCTGGGAAACAACCCAACCCCTACAAATTCCCCCATTTTCTTCACACAGATTCCACACTCTTTATAACCAACAAGTAGGAAAGATAGCAAGACAGTGACAAAGAGTGTCCAAGAGACACTTAGAGCCAGTGTAGAAGCCAGGGCATGGCCAGAAACTGGACACTTCACGGTATTACTTTTGGTTTTGTCCTGTAACACATCAGCAGAGCTTCCTCACAAACTGCATGCATTTTGACAATGCCCTTTTTTTTTTTTAAGGCTGGACTCATATTTCTAAAGCATCATAATTTTTCATATCACATTTCAAACTGTAAAATAATTTTTAAAACCTGTATTCTAGTCAAGAATTTACTAATTCAAATTTACCAGTAGACCAGTGACACACCAAGAGCTTAATTAAAAAATGTTGGGGTTAAGAGTTTGGTTAAAGATAGGATTTCAATAGGTACATTTCAAAGATATAATGCAATTTCAATTAACATGCCTTTAGATTTGTGTAGCTGAACACAAATTTTAAAAAGAACTGTGCCAGTCTGCTACAGTAACTTGTTCCAGACCTCCCCATTTCTGATATAGTGTGTATGAATTATATATAACGTTAGCCAAAATCTAAAGGTATAATAGCAACAAAACCAACCCCTCCATACAAGTTGAGAACTGTCTTTCAGCCAGTATGCATGACTGTCTACATAAATTAATTCAATGAATAGAATACAGAATACCATTAACATTTTTTCTTCATCTATCTTCATTTTCTAAGCAGCTCAGTTAANAAAAAAAAAGGGCTGTTTCTTTTTCATTGCTGTTAGTTTCACTTGTTAAACAAAGACAGACCAACCTTAAGCCTTTTGATAAATATGATACCGTGGTAACTGCACCATTCACTTTGTATCCCATTTCTCCAAGTTCCTGTCAGCCAGATGTCACTTGCAATGCAAACACTAGAAAAATATGAAATAATAATTTCATACATCATCTATGCGAGCATGAGCCAGTCAAACATTCAATACAAATTCAAACTGCTACTACACATAAAGCAAATATTGTCCAAATAATATTTAGAATGATTGAAAGGCTTTTGATTTGGAAGTGTATTCTCTTAAGCTAAGTGGTCCCCAAGACCATCCAGAAAATTCAATTGTTTCATTTTAAAATGTTTTCTGCCCAAAATTATATCAAATCGTAATGTCTCAGTAGAAACACATGGGATTGGATTGCTGACTGGGCGCCCGATGTCAAAGAGGAATCTAATTTTCCAATGGCATTTCCTCATACTGTCTCACCAAAACACAAAATTGATACAATTTTAATGGATAATTTTCAGAGCAGGACATTAGCTATGATGCTGGGAAATAGTGCAGGAGAACACCATGTAGCATCAGAAAGGCAATGTATCAGAAGACAGTTTGAATAAATATTATTAAAGCACATGCCTTACATTTTATATTTTTCTCTTGCAACTAGAAACAGAATTCAGAAGGTAAGTTTTGCACTAACAGGCACATCTTTCTTTCCCTTCTTTTCCAAGGCATTTTTTACAAGTGGTGTCCTTAAAATACGGGTGTGATATCTTACTTAAAGGGCACAGTGTTCATCTTTTACTGGGGTGACACAGTCACAGTCAACACAGTCCTCTTCTCATTGAAATCAATTGTGAAAGTCGTATTGACTTCAGTGACTGCACCACTAACCACTCCACGTAACAAAATGTTAAGTAACTCTACAGAAAAAATTGCAATGCTGGAATAAATGAAACATCATCCTTCTGGATCTCCTGATGGGGCAAGGTACTGCAAGCACTTAACATAACACCAAAAGTCATGACAAGATGAAAAGGACGAAATCCTACTTCTGATGACAAATAAGTTATACCAGGGAGAAAGGTACTAATTAACTGTATTAGGTTATCACTCAGTAACAATGTAAAATGTGTATGGAAACGTGCTATTTAAAATGTGTTCTTCGCTGAATAATTTTTCTTTTGATTAAGTTAGGTCATTAATCATTTAAATTTGAGACTTATTTAGAAAATACAAGCAGACAAGTGAAAAAAAATGAAATAAGATTTTACTAACCTTTGTAATTTATTTTTTAATTTATAATGAAAGTGTAACACAGTGGAATATATGGTGAACTAGACTGACTCAGCTTTCCAGCACCCATTTCTTGTCATTTATTACTAGTTGGGTTTTGAAATCTGTATATATATATATTTAGTGTATTCAGGTGAGTGCTTATGTTGATAGAGAAAGGAACAATAGCATTTATGCTTAGGAGGCTTGTATCTGCTTTCATGAAGAGTTAAGTCTTAAAAAACTTTAAAAAATATCTAAGTAAAACTTGCAGAACATTAAAAAGACCACAACAAAAGAAAATCACTGTGATTAAAGTGGAGGTTTAATTTTCTGGGGGAGAAAAAGCCTACCCATACCATATGCCAAGTCAACCACAGGTTGGGATTTTTCTTTTACAGTAATCTGAAAAACATCACTGAAGTCCTCAGACTGGTTAAAAAGTAGGGCTCATCATGTAATCAAAGATACTTCCATATCTACAGCTTTCATTCAGAAATGCTGACTTTTATTTCACTGCTCAGAGGCCAGAGCCATTGTGAAGTGGAAGAAATTAATATCTTGGGAGAGTTCTTTGTGGTTCACTGCACCTCTCTTCCAGTTAGCCTTGGTAGAAGAGTTATCTGGATCTAGCCAATAAAATGCTTTTGGCACAATGCAAAAGTCATTCTGGACTTGGGGGACCCTAAGACATGGCTCCCCCAAACCTCAGCTATGAGTTGAACATAATCAACCTATAATTGCCCATCTCATGGACCAATCAGTGAGTCATACCTTCCCCAAAGCTTTTGGCATTTTTGCAACACCAATCTGCCAAACCACCACATCTAGTCTATTCTCCACATCAGCCACTTTTGTTCCTCCTGTAACTCAAAGGAGTTCCTCTTTCTAGTATTAAAAACAAAACAGGGGGAAATAGAAGGTTGAAAAAATAGAAGGCCGAGCTGGGGGCTCCTTCAGTACATCTGAGTAGAGAAACAAGACCTCCCTGGCTCCTTCGTTCATCTTTCCTGCTCCATCTTCTACAAGTGGAAGGCAGTCTCCATTCTGTTAATCAAAGGCAGCAGAAGAGAGCTCTGCTTGCATTGCATGAACATTCAACCGGGAAGGATATTCAGTGCAGGAAAGAAAGTTTTTCCAGAGAGGACTGAAATTCTCAGAGGGTTGGCAAGGTGTATTGTCTTGATCTGGCTACTCAGAGTAATGAAATCTAAACAGACTTTTACTAACAAGCCTTTTCACACCTCCTCTGCTCTCAGCAGCTGAGCTCAGCACTGAAAGAGAAACTATAATGCAGTAACTTTGAGAAGCTTTCTGTGCCTCTCTCAAATGAAGCATGCTTTGGCTACCTAACTGTGCATGAGTACAGTACAGCACCAGCATCAGCTTCTGCCAAAACTCTGTTACTGGAGGAAATTGCAAATTTGACAGATTTGCCATCCTAAAGTCATAATGGCCTAAGAATGAAGAGGACTGTGAAAGAGCTAATTCCCTGAGTAGACTTGCTCTGCATCCTAGCTGATCTGTGCAGATAGCCTTTGGTGGCAGCTCAAGGGCTTGAAAGAATTCTGTAATTATCAAATTGACTTACAAGTCTATTTCCAGCTTTGCAAATACCACTGAACTTTTATTTTAACCACAAAATAGTACACTGAAAACACACCACAGCTGCAGACGTTTTTCTTCCTCATTTAGAAAAAACTTCAAGTCTGAGACTTGTATCTTTATCTGTTCCTTTTTCTCCTCAAAAGGATTTCACTTCTCTCAGTGTCAGCTGAACCTCTCTTTCCTGGTTCTCTCCTTTTAAGACTTTGAAGTTTCTAAGCAAATGGACTAGGTGGGTAACTATCTGTCCAAGACTTCGTGGGACATATTCAGAGTAGCTAATACCAGGTGGGTACATACTGGAGCAGGCACAGCAGGATTGCTATAGAGGCTCCTGGCAGTTTGCACAGCATCTGTGCAACCTAATCCCATACTTCAGCTACTCAAACAATACACTCCCTTATATAACTTGCTGGTGGTTACCTGTATCAGGTACTTCATCAAATAAAATCTGAAATTATTACATTAAGTTCTTCATACAGTGAAGAAGGAGTCCTGCATGCAGAAATACACTGTGTTGGTTTCCACAAGCTGGACTTACAGATCAACTACAGGAAGAAATTATACCATAAATAGCACTTCACAGTACTTAAGCTTGCAAATGTGTAGTTGCGCATAGGTTGGTTGTACATGTCTGTATTCTCTTTGCTTAAAGGTTGTTTAGAGATACATTTTCATTGCCAAGACAAAGTACTTGTTAATTACCTCATGTTTGCACTGTACTTTCAGGAAGCAAAGCTATGTAAGTGCTAAGTGCTATTAACATCATCCCCTTCTATTTTTCTCTTTCAGCTTTTATGTGAATATAGTGCTTGTGAAAGTTGTTGGATTGACAGCCCCGGAGACTCAAGTCTGAAGTGCAGCACACCCGCTGAGCCAAACAGAACTAAAACGTACAAAAGCGTCTCACCAAATTTTAAATACATGCTTCATTTAGCTATTGTTCTGTGATGGCATGTAATGCTACCATGGAAAGTTTTGCTGGTCCCATTTATTTGTTCTAAACATCAGTTCAAACTCTTCCTTTATTTCCTACTTCTAAAAATAATTTCTTGCTGACAGGCAACACCCCAGAGACCGCTTCCCTACCTTCAAAATCCTACATTACGATGGAATGCTGTTGAAGTGTAACTTCATGCTGCTGCAGTCAGGTACAATGGTGTGTCCTGGCATTTCCTTTGCACATCACAGAAAAGTACATTAGCTAATCTCATACAGTTTTAGTACTGATGGCACTAAGTGCTTGTCTGCAGAAATGCTACTCTATATTACAATCTAAATCTGAGGCAAGGGGACTTCTAATGGAAGATCTGCTCCTCTAGACAGGAATACTAGTGTTTCTTAGAAAACTAAGTCAATACTTAAACAATTCAATGTTTCCTGAGAAATGGGTCATCTTATTTTCATTTAAACACTAGATTTCCAGAAGTACACCTCTGACCACTGAAACAGGTTGGGAGTTTTTTTAAATTACTTTTTTGAAATCCTTTATGGTATACCAAGAGACAAATGCTACCTTCTGAGATGCATCTCTTCGCACAAGGACATTCAGATCACTTGTTAAGTTTTCTCTTGATTTCAGCTAGAGCCACTGCTCTCTCCAGGAGACTGTCATTCCTGTACACAAGTTCTCTGAATTACACAAATGTTTACTGGCTGTTGGTTTCACAGTTTATCCACTGATTGCCTCCAGGTGGGACCGTTTGAGCTTTTAAGTGAAGGGACTGATCCTAGTTGAGTAGAGTGAGCACATGAGATGCAGAACAACTGCTGTGTGTAGAGCTGATACTAACAGCTGCTGTTTCAGATGCTTCCAGAAGATTCCTTCACTTGTCTTGACAGGTTCCAAAAAGCAAGTTTTGTGCCTGGGTCATCCTCAGTCCTGCATAACTTCAAGACCCAGTGCTTAGAGAAAGTAATCCCTTTCCAACTCCAATTACTTTCCAGTTCGGGAAATTTCTCAGGGCTTCTTGTCAGGGCAGGCTAGTCTTTTATGATTTCCAGCCTGCAATGCTGCTCCTTTCTATTTCATCTTGACTTGATGTCATTAGTCTTCTTTCACAGAAACCTGAGCATTCTTCTCCTAATTTATCTAGATGGTACCCTGACAGCAGCTTCTTTGATCAAGACTTTGCCATTTATGTCTCTTTTCCCGTTAATCATTCTCTGAAATGAGACTTGCAGTAAAATATAATTAAATCAAGTCTGACTGCCTTCAAATTTCTTGGCTTTCTGGGGTTCTGGGTGCTCACTTAGCCCAGGCCCTTGGGAGACACTGTGCTTTCTCTAGTATATTAAACAGGCCATTTGGGCTATTTTCCTACTCTAGAAGGTCAAAACAGGCTTTACCATTGGTGAAACTAAATAGACATTTACAGGATGCAGCTATGACATCCAGAAACTTTGTTGTTTGGTAGTTCTCCCAAAAAGAGTTCACCTTTTTCTATCAAAAAAAAAAAATAATCTGGAGGCAAAGTGGCCACACAATAATTTTTCTTGTCTTTGCTTCTTGGAAAACAAGATTCTCTATTATGCAAAATGTCTACGCCGAACTCCAAGTTCCCAGCTGTTCTCTTTCCTTCAGATATTGGTTTTCTGTCACTTCATAGATGCAGAGAAAAAAGTAAAAGACTAATGATTTTTTAGAAAGTAATATTTGAAAAGGTCTTTTTATAGATGTGGTCTACACCTTATGTTTATCTGCCTCATGTGAGGTCTGATTTGGAATGAAAATCTGCCACTTGTACAGTGCCTCAGGATCTCTTCTCAGCAAGATGATCCACCTCCTACTGGTCAGACTTGTTCTCTCTTGCAAGTTGAATTCCAAGTCCAAGGCATCTGTGGCTTGGTTCCTAAAAGTCTAAAGGGCCAACCACAACCAACATCCTCATTTCTCTGACCAGTGAAAGTCTCTTTAAGAGCACAGCTTATGTGTGAATGAGATGAAATTTTCATCAACCTGAGATGATAAAATAAACTGCCACAAGGGAATAATAAATATCACAGTGTTTAGCACCTTCCTCCTCAGTGAGAAGCACATTTCTTTATGACTTTGCTGGCATACGCAGGATATAAGTATGAGCCTAAACTTACTGAAACAAGAAGTGTTATTGACCACCTTCTTCTAGCTTGACAAAAAATAGGAAAAGAAGATGACACGATGTTTGATGTACAATCACATTATTTGGTTCAAGGCCAGAAGGTGTTGAGGTTTTACAGTGCTCAATATATTTTAGGAATGTGTTTATGTGTGTGTATATAAAATAACTGTAATATACCATGCAGATCTACATAGATATGAAACAGGGTTAAAAAAACCCAAACAAACCTATATTAAGACTTTTGTGACATCTCCTATGACAGACTAGCATTTGTGCTTAAGCCAGAAATGATCATCTAGCTTTGTCAAACACCACTGGTTTTTACAAGAAATAGTTCACAGTCTGATAAATTCAAGGCAAATCATCATCCGGTCTCTTGTAGTACAAATGGCTGCATATAAAGCATGTTCCTGCTATTAAAGCTAAAGCATTACAAGACCGAAATGTTCTGTATCTCATCTCAGATTTTCAAACAATCCAATATCCAGTCCATGTATAGATATATTCTTGCTGTTTAATCTCTTAAAAATCAATCAATATTAATGTGTCTGCCTTAAACTTTTAAGGTCATTGTCTCCCTTCTGACATTTTTAACTACATCAACATCACATTATATCATTATAGACTCATGAAGCAATGTACTTTTACATTTTTGCAAGATAATGTCTCTTTTGTGTTTCAGTTTTTATCGTAATATAAATCTTGAAATGTAATTTGCATATCTTTTGTTTAGCAAAGGAGACCCTCATTTAAGACTATGTAATTTTAATACATAGTCTCAAAAGTGGATGACTTTTTAAAGGAAATGCACCAAAATATTCCAATTTATTCTTCAACTGAAATGGCTGCTCCATCAGTAAATTAGTAAATTCCTTTAACAATACATTTGCTACCAGTTATGTCTGCCTGCCTTGGGCTTGCTTGACAGTAGGGTTGCCATCTGTTGAGAAGTCCATTCATGGATTTTAAAGGGCTATTTCTAGGCTTTTACTTTAAACATTGAAAAATACCTCTTTGTTCTTCAGCCTCCCCTCTACTTACCCAACCTTTCCCGTCCTCTGTTCATCTTCCTTCCCACCCTGCTAAGAACACCGGTGTACTCCCAGCACTGAACTGTCCCTCTGCTCCAGCAGGCACATCCCTGCAAAAGGCTTTCAGGCACATTCTGAGGAATGTCTGGCCATTTTTAATGGCCGAGGTGCTCAAGTGGAGAGGAGGGAGGACACTGACAGACAGGAATGGACAGAAATGAACAGGATCAATCAAGAAATTCAAAAGCAGCCACGAAGGAAACAAAATCAAGACCATGAATGGGAAATGGATGGCAGGAGCTCTGGCTCTGGATAGATGGGTAGTTCATGAATTCCTTCAATAAATAGGGAACCTCTACGGAAATTCAACACCTGGTAATCTTAGTGGATAGTGGTGCTGCAAAGAAAGCATAATGTTCACCCCTCTGGTAAATTCAAGCAATTAAACCCCCTTTAAAAAAAGGCCCTCTTAGGCTTTCTGCCCAGTAAACTCACAGAGAAAAGCAGCTTTAATAAATGTTATAAATCTCACCTCTGAGCCAACAGGAAATTCAAATGTTTTGCATGTGCAGGAGCCAGAGAGCTGCCAAAACAAGAGGTAAATGTGGGTATTAGAATAGGTTGTGCCCATACTCAGACTGGACAGCAGTAGAAGCATGAAGCTCACAGAGATGACAGGTATTTTTAAAGCATCCTTTCTAGTGTCAGCTTTGACCATTTATGTTTGTGTTACACCAGAACTTTCCTTTCTTTGTGAGTGAACAAATTTGTTTAGTGATGAGTTTGCTGGTTCAATGAATTCAGGATTACTCCTTACTATGCAACACTACTGGAAAGCAGTTTTGAGTTTAGATGTTTTAGCCATAAAACTAAATAAAGAAATGGCAACAAATATCTGTGGTTTCTAAAATGAAAAGATGAAAGAAAAGAGACTGCAGAGAATTTTTGATCAACACTCTGACAAGGGGTGTTAGTTTTAATAAACAGTAAGAATTTTAGGCCATTATTAAGTATAAGATGCAGTCTCAGCTGTGTTTCTAATTTCCTTTCTTGCCTTTACTGCTGTTATATAAAGCTCTGTAGTGACAAGAAACATTTATTGAAAAAATCTGAGCACACCATTCTGGATTATGTTACTTCACCTGCCCAGAGCCTTCCCAGCCAATGAGAAATATTTGCCTCTTTTCCCTCCATGATGCCAACAGCTGCAGGCACATTGTGTATACAGGACAAATCACTGGCAGAGCTGCACTTGTATAAGTGAATAAGAATTTTTTTAAGGAGTCTGAAGACTAGATGATCATGGAATGCAGTTCCTTTTGATTGTTGCTCTTTTAAAACCATAGATAAACACAGCCAGATCTTTGTGCATGTTTTTTTAAAAGTGCATTTAAGTATATGAAAACAATGCATATTTGGCAGCATATCCTGTGAGAAGAAGGTTTTATGAAAGTTTTCTGGGAAGATGTTGTTTACCAAGCTATAAATACTATACTTCTTGTCTACCACACACTACAGGATTGTGGAAACACAGAAGACCATGAAAATTAAGATGAAGAAATAGTGAAGGATAGACAGAAGGTTGGATGGAAATAAGTTATATTTGCTGCTTGAATTATTCACAGGAATCAGGGCAGAGGCCTGCTCGTTCTTCCACTCCTAGTTTTTGGGGCAGGTGGGCAGAGAGGGTTGTTATAAGAGAAATCTCTTCAGAAATCTCTTCATCTCTTAATAAAAGCTGGGAATTAATTATTTTATTACAAGAGGGACACAAAGAACAAGTTATCTCTTTGTTATAATGAGTCTACCTCTGGCTTTCCACCTATAGTATTTTTCCTTAGGGGATCATCAAGATTTTTAGTAATTATTACTAATAAGCCATTACTATGAGTAATGGTAATTACAGTATCATTAAAGGGACCTAGTCATAATCACTGTGGAAGACTTATGAGCATAGTGAAGACCAAGGCTTTGCACATGCCTGAAAATGAACAAACACAGAGTTACACTCCAGAAAGCACTCAAAGCCTTTCAACCCTAAACTGCCAATGGCAGCATCAAACCCAGTACTTGCCCACAGACAAATGGCTGACAATTTTTAGCAACCTTTTTTCACTTTGAAAAGAAAACAAAGTGAAAACAGGAGGGTTGGTGGAACCACATAATCCCATCTCTAGCCCCAAAATGATCTGGTCGTGTGACATCTGTGTATACAGTAAATACTGTTTTAAAGAGCAGTGCAGATCCAGATCCCAAATGGATCAAGGATGAATAGAGAACGTTCAGCCATTATGGATATTCCATAGAAGGGCAACAAGTTTTTGTCCAATACAGTTGCCTTCATCTGTCCCTTATTTGATAGAATTCTGATTTTTCCTTCAACAGAGAGCAAAGCCCTTCCTGCTATGAGTTAATGGCTAACATATGCTCAGAGTGGACACACCTTAATTTTCCCACTTTTTACATTTCTTTTTACAGTTTTCCCTCAGGAACACATGCCCTCCCTTCTCTTTTTGCATCAGCTCTAAATCCTTGTCTATCTTGCTTTCCATCTTCAGAGTCATGACAGAACTCTTCTAAAAGTACTCTGCTGACAATTTCTGATCTGGTTTTCCACTAAGATAAGCAGAACTGTATTTATAACCTTTTAACTTCACATATAACTTCATAACTTTAGTTTACAACTATATAAAATTTTGTAAGGTTTTATTTTTAAAGGATGGCGTTATCTTAACATGAGCTATGAAGTCACTTTATATATATATATACACATACACTATGTGAGCATATATACATATTAAATACGTATATCATTATAAATAGATGTATGCTTCTGACAAAACATGAAGAGAGGACTTTTCATGCTATAAAAAATGGTATTTGCAACTGCAATCCAGAATATATTGCAAAAGGTATTAAAGTGTGGATAGTTCTATTTCAAAGAAAAACATTTTTCAATGTAACAAGCTGCAGCTGTGTTTGTTAACATTTCCTGATCATGGGTGTCATTGTAAGAAACTCAGCACTACCTTGACAAAGGTGACCAGAAGCACTCTGCCCAAAAGTGCCCCTCCCTCTGCATTAGAGGAGGAATTGTAGGTCAGATGCTCACAGGCACATCCATCAAAGCCAAAAAAAAAGTAGTTTTGTAATACTATATTTAAGAACCTAAAATCACTCAAAAAATTACAGAAGCTGGTAATAAGCAACCTCTTTATTACTCTGGCATTACATCTACCTAATTTCTGGTTCAGTCCAGATGCAGCTGAATTTCAATATACAAACTCTGTTTCTTGATTGTCAAGGCTCACATGCCAGTTTACATGAATTTAACAACACTACAGGGCTTAAAAAGATAAGCATTCAGGACTGGAAACATCTGACAACTGCAGTGTCAAAGCTTGAACAATGTAGAGAGCAATAGCCAGTTAGGCCAGCTCTGTTATCTGGAGTACAGAATCTTTTCCAATGCCTCATTCCTAAAAGTTAGGTAGGCCTGATAAGCCGTATCTATTTGCATAGAAAAGTATCTTAAGTCTTTCATGTTGCCTAGGGTAAGCAAGTTTTAAATTAATACCACAAGCAAGGTACTTACTAAGGAGGGGAAAATGTACATCATGGAAAGCCCTATTTGTTTCAGCTACACAATTTTGGAGTTTGGTTTAGAGCTCTAGGGTTTTTAAATATATTTTCATGAAACATTTTTGCTTGTTAGCTCATTTTCCCCCCCCCAAATTCGGTTAAGATCTGCTTTGGATATGAATTTTTGTATAACAATATTTTTAAAGTTTTCAATTTTAACTCATGGAAATTATCAAGCTATTATACGCCCCCGCTCCTTTGTGAAATTTAAAGGTATCTCTCACGACTTTCAAGCAATGTGTTCCCCAAAAGAAGAAAGGAAGTGCAAAAATATAATTGTTGAGATTAAGCCTCAAATTCGCTTTAACGTTCACTCATTTTTAAGAACTGATGCACTCTTAGTTCCCTGGTTCTACCTCAGCCCTGAAACAGACAGAAGACACATTCCTTACTTTTTGCTGCATGAGACCCTTCCTACATTAAACATTTTTGCTTGGTCCTTAAGCAATAAGTTAGGCAGAGAGAGTGTGGCAGACAAGTTGCTATTTCAGACTTGAAACAGCACCTGGAGGGCCAAGACCTTTCCCACTTTAATAGTAGACAGAGAATCATGGTAGTGATCAGGGTCGTATGGTGGGTGAGGAAGTCACTGATACTGAAGGATCAGATGTCACCATGACAGCTGTAATAACCAGGGCTTACTTCCTTCAGCTATAAACTATCCACAGAATATGGTGAATACACTGCTGCAGTATGTACCTCTTCTACCTTTGTGTCATGCTATAAATATTTAACTCCTGAAGGCTCACAGTGCAAGAACAGAGCAACTAACTCTTACAAGGCTTTATAAGGGAGATATGACAGAAGAAGAGGGGTTTTTTAAATCTTGGAAATTCAGCAGAAAATTTATTATTTGCTTGTTATTGACAATTCATTCCTCTGAGATAAAACAACTTAGTTACTAGAGGATCCCAAGGAGACAGCTGGCAGTGATGAACAGAACAGCATTCAATCACACCAAGTGAACATCATAAAACAGGCGCCATTGAATTAAAAAGTAACCTTAAACTGTTTAGTGTACACAAAGGCAGCCTAGTCAAAACACTTCAACAGTGATTTAAAATCTCAAGTTAGAGGCCAGTTTCAACCTTCAGGGAAGCCTTCTCTATTCATAAGGAGCTTAACTAATCATAACTTTCCATGACTTATCAGAACTGGATGTAGTGTGTCGCAGCATGATAACTGAGCTCTGGAAATGTAACAAAAGATGTCTTTTTACAAAAATAATGGTGAGACTAAACCCCAAATTTTAATCTTTGAACTTGGTGGGGGAATAACATCCGGTTACTCATTAAGTGTTTCCATTAGCATGCAGGGAGGCTTAGGCAGGCAGCCCCTGTTTGTGTTATTGTGATGTGTAGGGCAGCACACGCATCAGGAAAGGAGCAGATTTGTGAAAACCGTCCCAGTATGCTACACAAAGTGCATCACCAGGAAACAGGACAGGCAGTATCAGACATACTGCACTTCTGAAGAAGCTAGCTATTGAAATAGTAAGTCTACCTGAAAAATAACATTACTTTAGTTCATCTAATTGCTCGGTACTAACAGCCTAGTGCTTAAGAAAACATGCAGTATTTATTTTGTAACACAATAAAAACTCTAGCTATAAGAAAGCTTCAGAGTTAGAGTTAAATGGAGCCCAAAAAGGACCAGATTTTTATCTGTATTTTCTTCAGTGTAGTTCCAGATGCATTAAGACCTCAGCAGAGACCTGCAAATATTATGTGCGGCTTTCTTTTATCTTTTGGAAAAAAAGGTGGGGGGGGAAACAGTATGAAAGAATGAAGCAGTGCCAAATGCTACAAGAAAGACTTAATAAATAGAGCCCAGGGTCACAATGTTGCTCTTATTTGCCCTGAAATATATCACTGAAGTTCTGTATATTCATATTTGTTTACATTATAAATGTACTAAATGAGCTAATTATAGTGATCATAATTTACAATTAAAAACAAACAGTTAGAAATTTCAAAGGCTTTCAATATCTTTTCTTTAATCATTCACCCAGGCTCAAAATATGCATTTTTTAGATTAAAGCATTAAAGTTGCTAATTATATTCTCAGAACTAACAATTATTTCTTTAGCCTTTTACTACCTTCTTCTGGCAACAAAAAAATGTCATCACTGATTTAATTTTTTGTTATTACAGGATTAAAAGAAGTTTCTAAAATGCAATTAAATGTGCCCTATAGCTATAGTAACTTTTCTATCAGCATCCAAAGCCTCTTCACTAAAACAACAGCATAAAAAAATTATTCAGACTTTCTAGACATACTTTTTTTCTCCTTTTATAACACATTCCTTCAGTGATTGTCTCCAATGACAACTCAACCATGTTAATGAGACTTTGTGCAAATCTAGATCTTGGTAAAAGGGAAAAATGAAAGTTAAAGAGGCTGTTAAAAGTGCAAAAACCTGAACATGTCAAGCACTGGTTCTTCACCTTTGGAAGCTTGGTTCAAGCTCACCCTGAGGCCCTAAGTGAAAAGCTCAATAGTCTCAACTATGTCCCTACCTGATATATCACAAAATCAATTACTTTATGATGGTACATTTGGTAACCTATGCTCAGACAGAATCAAATTTTTTCCCACTGGGAATTCACCAATTATCTTCTCAGTGAATTATTCTCAGATAAAACAGAAGTTCCTGCTATCAGCAGGAGTTTCTCATTATACTGCCTCTCTTGTTTAGTAGTTGAGCTGTTTTGGAACAGTGATGTTGCACTCAGGCCATGCCCCATTAGCTGCCGTGTGATCACAGCGATCCATGGTGACAGGACACCAAAACGTGATTCAGTGCCCACATTTGTACTGGTTTGGCAAAGAAGAATTTTAGCAAGGAACATAATTGAAATTCTACAGTTCCTCAAGGACTTGGCTTCCTCTGGAGAACCTGGAATGGTAAGGCCCTGCCTTTAAGTTTCACAGTTGTGAACACCATTTTCTAACTGCCATCAACAGCATCCTTGTCCCAGGCTTCAAGAGCACACTGATCCACCTCATTAGTAGCTCTCCCAAATTTACATCTTGTGTTACTTATGTAATAGCTTGTTGCTGGAGTGGATATATTTATGTTAATTACTTAACATTGTTTCCAATTTAAATACATAGTTTTCACATAAGTGAATGCCAGTCTGAATGATAAATACAAGTTACAGTGTGGTTTAAATATGGAATATGCACTCTGTATGCTGCTCTTTAAATCAAGCTCCAGTCATTGCAAAGGACCATTCCAGACCCTGCACTGGTCTGTCCAAACTAAGCTTATTTAGCTTATTCTAATTCTCAGCAGTCAGAATTTTGTTTCATAAAACCACCAGCAACAGAATTAATGCTAACCAGCATCCTATGTCAGAGTTGGCTGATGGCACACACATTCACTGTCTCTGAATGGGACTACTCAGTCCTAGCACCAACTAAGTCAGCAGTGATACTGTCCCTGTTGTAGTCATTCTGTGGAATTTATTCTGCTTTAAACAGACATCTTTCAGATTACAATATTGAGAGAAAGAGAGAGAGACTTGACAGTCAAACAGAATTTTGATCTTATTCTCTCTAGAGTAGAAATTTCTAGATATGAGCTGTGAAAATGATGGGAGCCTAAAGCAAAATCCCAATGTGCAAAGATGAAAGAGAGACTACCCAAATAAAGGATGGTGTAATAGACAGAGGCCACATAATGAATGATAGAAAAACAGGAAGTCAAAATTCCTCTTTACCCTTACACATAATACAAGGACATAAGGACATGCAATGTCACTGAGAGAATATAAATTTAAACAAGGGTTTTAGTCATGTTGACTTCTTATGACTGTTCAGCAGATTTACACTTTCCCTGCTATAAAAAGGGGATAATATTCTTTCTTCTCCAACACAGAAAAACTTGTTGGGGATATATTCATATAATTCTATAATGAAGAATGCCATTGAAAATAGTAAAAAGAAATTAGTTATTTCAAGTGCAGTGCAGGTTTGGATTGCATTAACTGGCACAGTGGACAGTAAATAAGGCCCAAGATTATAGACTAGGCAATGAAGTTAAAAAAAAATAGTCAACATCTTCCTTGTTCTCTGCAAATCATTGCCCTCTTGTGCAAAATGAGGCAAAACTAATTAGTGATTTGTAAATAAGGATGCTACTGTAACACATAGCGGAGAGAAGCTGACTTAGGATTCTAGGGCCATCCTTGAAAATCCAGAGTGCTTGATCTTGCAATCTAATTGACTTGTGTCTTTTAATACAAAGTTACAAACAAGTTACCATTTCTACAAAAATAATCAGATTATTAAGTTGATTGTTTGCAAAATAAATGTGAAATGTTTTAATTGCTTCTCTAGAGAGATGCGAAAGATTTCATTTGTAGTCTTTGATTCTGTGAACATTTAGTGAGTTTCTCATAGGAATACTGCATTGCTAAGGAGCATTTCAATTCCTCTGTAAGTGTTACCTTCTTCTATTGAACATTATCAAGAAGCCTGCTCAAAGCTCATGCTAAGATTTCTGCATCTTTCCATGCACACTCTTTCTTCATCAAGGAAGGTTTGTTCCTTTTCAATTTCTATATCTTATTGTAATCTAAGTTTTATTTTCCAGGATACACATCCAGGATGTGTATCCAGATGGTGGGGGTCCAGCTTCCATTTTCTGCTATCATCAATATGCGGTGGTGATGTCGTGTTCCTTTCCAGTTTCTATACCTTATTGTGGTCTATTTCAAGTTTCTATATCTCAGGATGTGGGAATCCCAAAATGTGTATTCAGGTGGTTCTTTTTAACGTTTTGCATGAACAGGGACTAAAGGGGCTGGATAACACAAATACTGATATCCTTTCCTTTATGTGGATTGAGGAGTTGCACAATATGTTCTCTCTGCCACATCCAGGTCAAAGATGCACCATCTGGAGGCTGAGTGTTTTACATGTAGCATTGTCGTGGCAGACACCTTGCAAATGGCAGAAGACACAGCATTATAGAAACAGGAGGAGCCCTTGGAGAAGAATGCAGCTGGGGCATTTGCTCAGCATCAGATGTGCAGACGTGGCACTGAGGGACGTGGTTCAGTGGGGGACTCGGCAGGGTGAGCTTTATGGTTGAACTTAAAGATCTTAAGAGTCTTTTCCAACCCAAACGATTCTATGATTCTATGTTGTCCTGGCATGTTGGACTGTTACCTTAGGAAAGTCAAGTAGCCTTTCATCATCCCTTCTGAGCCTCACCCGTACCTCAGGATGAACTCTAGAAAGTACTACAATCTACCATTCCTAAAGAGATGAGTGGTTCTAGTAGAGCAAGTCACTCTTGCTGATGATTAACTGTGAGGAATGCCGGCTGTCCATTGTGGCTGTTAATACCGTGAGCAGCGAAAAGAACCACACAAATCAGGGTCAGGAAAAATGATCGACGAATCGATGATTTAATGAAAAAAACCTGAGTTTTTATAACTTGGTTCACAAAAGAAGAATGACATGATTGGCCCATTGATCAGCCACCTAGCAAACAGATTGGCTAATTGGTCTTCAAAATATTTTCCAAAAATGAATCAAAACATCTCCACAAACAATCCAGCAGCTGTGAATAGTTTACAAAACAACAAACCGTTTCTCAGCAGTTTGTGTGAGAAAGGAAACTTTCTCAGGAGACTGCAAAAGCTGGAAAATTTCTCTGCTAGCTTTTTAGCATCCACAGTCCATTGACTGGATCAAGTCAGTAAATGTTAGGAAGGAATCATAGAATCATAGAGTGGTTTGGGTTGAAGAGGTCTTAAAGATCCAACACCCTGCCATAGGCACAGACACCTTTCACTAGACCAAGTTGCTCAGAGCCCCATCCAGCCTGGCCTTGAACACTTCCAGGAACGGGGCATCCACAGCTGCTCTGGGCCACTGGAGGGAACATGCAACTGGCAGATCCTCACCCACTGAGGGTAAGAGGGGTGCCATTTGTATTGTAGGTAAATTGTTCAGCCACATCAAAACCAAATCCTACTGAGACCAAGCGTAGGTTCAGGGCAGCATTCAAAATCACTATTATTCTTCAAATTCACTGGAATTTCTCCATTCAGGCTGAATCTGGACACCCACATCATACAGGTTCACTTTCTGAATAAGGGATTAATAAACCAAAAGATTTTCAAATTGTACATGCAAACCTTTCCTGCATGATACACTATTTTGCTGTTGCAATCTTCAGAAAAGAATATCCATCTAGTCCAACTGCTGGTAAAAAGCAATGAAATCGATCATGTCACAAAGGTGCTAAGATACCTAGTTAACCAACTAGTAAGGAAATTTTATTAAGGAGTTTCCCAGGTCTCCTGTCTACATTGACATATATGTGGCTTTATCTACAGTTTAAAAGGCAAGAATCCATTACAGAGGAAGTCCATGGCATAATTAGAAAACAATCAACACTTTTTCTAATGCTTATTTCTTCTTCACTTTAAACTGCTTCATTGACTTTAATTAAACTTGCCCAAGGTTATGAATGTAGCAAGCTGCAGAAACATTTGAAAATTAAATAAAATAAAAGCATCTTTCTTGTCTGAAGGGATTTTGCTTAGCTGTACCACACTTCTGACTTAGAGGATTTTTGAATTATTAGAAATGCTGTGTGTGACACTGCAAGAGTGTTGGTTTTGCTCTTGAATTAAAATGACCTCCCACTCCACAGTAAGAATCACAGCATTAAATTGTTGAGATTATCTCCACTGCTCTTCATTGCAGAATTCCTCTGCTGGTTTCTGAGAAATGGTGTGATGCTGTCACCACAGACTTACACCAGCCCTACTCCCAGTTTTGTCTAAGGTCAAAGGAAAGGAATGTTGTATATTTAGAATACAGGCAATTTTCATGCCGAAAGCTCAGGCCAAGGTGAAAAGTACAGGACACAGACTTTGGAGGAATAAAGAGATGGCCTATGTCCTGCCCCAGCCTGGGTCTGGCTCATGAGAATATGACCAAAAGTCCCAAGAATGAGAGTGAATGGAATAACTTATAAAACACAATCATCAAGAGAAAAGAAGGTGGGAACAACCATATGAAATATAAACCAGCCTGGAGTCATCTAGTTTCAATAGATGTGACCCTCACTTTATTAAAATTCTAAATAAAATAAATTCTGGTTAAAGATGGGCCTGGTAAAGAATTAGGAAAGCTCAGGTCTGAATTAATTTCACAATTTGGTCTGCCTCTATTTTGAGTTGCTCTCTTTTTCTCCTCCGAGGAACTTCCTAGAGACGACTGAGAAGGGTTCAAAACCTGTACTTTTTATCTCTAGAAAAAGCAAAAATATATTTCAGAAAACCTCCAAGTTTTGCTAATAAAGCAGCAATTACTTGCAATTGTGTGCACGTCTTGGTGAAGTACCATAGAGTATTGTAGTTTAGTCTGAGGTTCAAAAAACTTGAATTAAATTTTTGAACAGCTTTTTTATTTCTTTTTTTTTTTCAGACATCCACAGATGTCTGAAAAAACAGAATTTCTATGTGGCAGAAGTCTACTATCCTCTACTTCTTTTAAGATACTACCTAGACATCCTCTTGGACTAAAGTCCAAAGAAAGACCTTCATAAAAGTCTGTGACACCAGGATCAACCATATATATCTGTAAATTTAACATATATAAGATAAGATGTCTACAACAGAATACCTAAAAAATATGTTAATTGCCGTTTGTTACATCTTGAATATGCACATAACATTGATGAAATGTGAAGAGTTTTCCAAACTGGTAAAGACAGGCAGTGTGAGCAATCTATAATAAGATACCAGTCTACTTATGTCCACTCAAGCTGTTTAATACCACAACAGAATGACTCCATAGTTTATGGATATTTTCCTTCACCAGAGTCTTTGAGAACTTTCCATTGACTTCAATAGATGCCAAAACAGGCCCAAGAGCAGGAAATGAAGAAATATACTGCACCCAAATGAAATCATTGTGGGAATTTAGGCAGGCAGAATGTAATTATTCACACTTGAATCTGGATGGAGCTCTAGGTTTATATCCCCATTCTGGCAAACATATGAGATATATAATAATCAGGAGGAGCAGGGCTTCTGGCTTTCCTCTCAGTCAAAAGAAAAGAATAAAGAAGGAGAATGATCTGCTTGCTTGATGCTGAATAAAAAGAAGGAGTGACATTTCTTACATCATCTGCAAGACTTGCCAAGAAACAAAATGTATTAAGCAAATAATCACACTTGAAAGATTAGAAATTTGGTTCTTTGCTGGTGCAAATTGAAATGTATGGTTTTCTTTCTTATGTGTTCAGTCCTAGGGAAAAAAATCTTTGGAAATCAGTGTCTTTGCAAAATACTGATACTTATCATTTCTACATTCATTGATATAGGTGAGGACACCAAGAAGCACTGAAGAAAAATAATGGATTCTGTTGCAAATGTACTGGATTGTAAAATAACAAAAAGTTCCAAACCTTGTAATAGAACTGCATTACGTTCTAGCAAAGTGGATCCATTTCTGAGGTGGAACATGATAGCTTTTTAACTTTCTACAACAATATGTGACAGAAGAATACTATATTCAGCTGATACCGTAGGGTGATTTATGGAGGCAGAATGTAATAATATAAATTGAGTTTCAGAAAGACACTGTGACTAATCTTACAAAAAATGCTACAGGATGTTTAATAATCCTGGTGGGTCAGAAGTTGTTCCTCAAAAAATTCTCTTAAGACTGATTGTTATTAAAGTATGTACTGCATTTGGTTCATTTTTCATTTAACTATGTAGTCTAAAACTGCTGTCAAGTGCAAATATTTGAGTTGTAATTGGATACCCATACAAATGGAATAGAGCCACCAAAACCTCAATGAAAATTAGAGTCATAGAATACTTAAGGTAGTAAATGCCCTGTGAAGAGCCGTAAGACAAGCATCTGTCCACATCTTTTGAGGTCTCCCTAGCAGTACTCATGGGTGTTTACTGTCTCATTAATCAAAAACAAAGGAGCAGGAATGCGGCAGCACACTGTAACTCCTTCTTTGCATTCACTGTGCCACCCTCCTCCACTGCCTCCCTTCAGCATTTAAGGCTATGGTGCTTATGAAGATATGAGTGGCAATTCTGAGAAGACTGAAGTGAGCAGAGAGAAGCGGAAGACATAACATATATAGTTGAGGGGCTTGACTCAAACCCCTAAGAAATTAACTGTAGTCTGTGTTTTACTTAAAATGCCTGTGTGTCAGTCCTAGTGGAGAAGAAGAGCAGTTTTCACAGTATGTCTCTCCTTGTCTGCAGAAAGGCTGTGACTGCAAGTGCTTGGAGCCCTGGTCTGAGCCAACATGGTTTCACGAGGAGATGAGAAAGAAACAGAGGCCATTCCACGGGTCTGACCTACACCAACACTACAACAGGCAGCGCTCCTGCCAAGGCCTCTGCAGGATGGGAGTGTGGAGGCCCCATGGATGGCAGGGCAGGGCCTGGCCTGGCGACCAGGGCTGGTCCCACTCGCACCAGGGCAGCCCCAGCCCCGGGCACCTGCTGAGACACAGGGCCGGGCAGGCAGGGCCGGGCAGGCAGGGCCGGGCAGGCAGGGCCGGGCAGGCAGGGCCGGGCAGGCAGGGCCGGGCAGGCAGGGCCGGGCAGGCAGGGCCGGGGGCTGGGGAGGGGCTGACAGGGGCTGGGCAGGGCCAGGGGGCCCTGAGGCCCGTGAAGCCTGGTGGTGCCCTCAGGGCCCTGACACTTAAAAATAACACAAAAATAAAAATACCTCAAACAAATCTTACACTATTTTTTTTTCCTAGAGCTTCTCATCTTTCCACTGTGTATTTTCCCCTGCATTTTCTTTATGATTTAAAATCTACTTAGCTATTGCTTTCAGCACTGCGTGTAGCTCTTTTCAGTTCACCCTTGTTAATGAGAACAAATCAAAAAGTATGTTTGTGCATTTTCAGAGGCTATCCAAATGGGCTGAGATCCACTTACATGGCATCCTTTCCTTGGCTTCACAAAAACCCCAATATTTTTGTAACTCTGGAAAATTTGCTCCACCTAAAAGTTTGGCTAACACTAGCATTTTCATCCCAGATTTTGGGCTTCCTATAATGCCATAAAGCTTTTGTTAACCAGCCCACAAGTTCCTTAAAGAACTTCCCTCAGACAGTAAATAGCAAGATGTTTAATGTATACAATATGTCAGATTTGCTCCCAATATCTCTCTTATGGCTCTCAGCCTTTTCCACCACACAATACACTATGCGGCAGAGACCACCCAGCAATTATTTTTTTCACTGTATTTCACATTACCTCTTTGTTAAGTTTAGTTCTAGACTTCAACTCCATAAGGTAAAATATTCCTAGATACTTAATAGCCTGTGGTTTTCAATCTATATTTAAACCCTGCCTTATCCACTGATCATACAATATGTTCAGGGACATAAACTCCAACTTACCTCAGTTGATTCAGCATTCAGACATGCTTGCAAAATTCTCAGCTAGCTTCTACAGATTTTTTATGTTCTAGGAGCTGAAATAAAAATAAAATTTATACTGTATGATACTTATTAGAGATGAATGAACAATGCATAGCAAAGAACTTTAAAAACTGTTGTTTACTAAATATCCATAAGCTGATCTCTTATAAGGATTTGATGATTTTTCTGAATTTATTCAACATTCTCCAATTCTAACAGTTTTTATTCATTACTTTTCAACTTAGATATTTCAAATATTCAATAGTCATTAGCCAATCTATGTAGTATAGCTCTGATGAATGTGTATGAGTAGCAATTTTTTAAATTTTCACTAGCAAAATTTGAACATATAACTGGTGATATAAATATTTGTCTTGGCTTTGACAAACATCTGTGCAGTGGCTTCTGAACTAGTTAAAACCACACTTGGATGTACCAAAGCAGCAGAACTGGAAGCAGCATGCCATCATCAGTGCAGTGCTGTCCCTGATTAATTACCACCATCAAGATGGAGGATGTAAAAACTCAGCTGTAGCATGTGTGGCTCCCTTGCTTTCAGAATCCATGCTAGTAACCTCCTATGATCAGCCCCACTTCCTGAGGATGTATCATCCCCTCTGGAATTAGCTTGATATTATTTGTGTTGTGGTCCTACATCCAGCCCTGTAGTAAGGGCCCCATGTTTTCTGGCTACAAGTGAAACCTTCCAAGTCAGCTCTCTTAGAGCTTTTCTCCTTCATAGACTTAAATGAAGAAAGTCAATATGAATATGAACTTTCTTACTCTTCTGGGACAAAATTTAAATACACATCACTCACAAGACTGGGGATGGTATTACACAAAAGTTATCTATATCTGTGAGACAATTTTCTTTTCTTAGAATTATCCTTCCTGAGTTAGAGGTATCATTAAGCAATATGACCAGAAATATGTTTGGTACTCAAGAAAATCCATTTAAGTAAGAAATACTTTGTATATCATAATTTATTCTGCACAGAGCTACCAGTACTAACACAGGTGAAAAAGAACCAGAGGAACGTTGTTAGCTGATTTGTTAATGCACTTAAGTGTCAACAGGTGTGATCAACTGGAAAGAGACAGGTGTTACCAATGTATTGGTGCTGTCATAGAAGAAAGATGTCCTCCAGAAGCCTTAAATGTAAAGTTAAAATTGGCAAACTGTTGAAATCCTCTATCAGCCACCACCTTACAAGTACTCCACATCTGATTTAAAGCTGGAAATGTGCCAGAAAAAAGCCTAGTATTTAAATATGTGGGTACTAAAATACTTGGACTTAACTCTGACATCTGCACATTTAGGTTTTTATGTTCCATAAAGATGTCACCTTCAAGGGAGGCATCAAACCCTATTTCTGTCCCCTGTAGATACTCATTTGTAGATACATTTGTAGTTTCAACTAAACACAGCATCATGAGATAGCTGTCCAGCTAAACTACTTTATTTGGATCTCCATGATACAGTTCTCAGCAATGAAGATTTAAGATCATCTAAAAGACTAAGATTAAAAGTTCTTCATTTTGGGACCATATAACTTAATGAGAAAAAAACACAATGTGAATACTTAAACAGAAAAACCCACATATTTAAAATGGACAATCTAAACAAAAAGTCTGGAACAGTGTGCTATTTTTTACTAAAATATTTAATCCAATTAGGTTTTAGTTGATGTTACATATGAAATCTAAAAATAATCTTCATTTTTTGTTATGTTTTTCTGAACATACTTCATTTGTTTTGAAAGCAAGAGATTAATAACACTTGGGATGGGAAAGCAGTGTAGATTGGCACAGAGCAGAAAGCTGGTTTCCTATACAGGGCTCTTTTATTATACTTGCTTGAGTCCTGTGCTACAAAAACCCTTCTTTGCCAGTTCTCAGAAGTCACAGATAGAAAAGATTCGTGAGATTTCTTAATTCCAGAACACTGGGATCAACATCAATTCAGTCCATGTAGTAGTTATCATAGTTTTTCCAGTATACTCTCTGCTCTGCACTGAGTTATAAGCCCATCTAATGATGAGAGCTTACTGTAGTTCTTAAAAATGTCTGTTCCTTTACCTAATAGATTGCGCCTATAAAAATAACTTTCCTCCATATTTTCAAAAATTGCTCACATCATTGCTCCTAAATGCATATCCTTTTAACAGTCCTGGGCACTGATGGACAGTTATAGTGAACTGTCCCAAACAAAGAGGTAGTTTCATAAAACAAATCACACAGAATTACATATCTGACATTTTCTAAATTCCAAATAAATTCTGCAAAGGAGAAGAGCTAGTGCATTAACTCAATTTGCCCATGTGGTAGGGAGACCAGAATGCTCTCCAGAGAAAGCAGTATGCTAAAGCTGAAGTACAATATGTGAAATTCATTCTGGTGCAGAATATCATGTAGTTTTGTCATGGTCAAATCCCACACAACTCCTGGTTTAGGGCTATGTCATTTAGGGCTATGTCATTTTACTGGATACTGGCTTGTTCGTTACATGACATACATTTCACTCAGAGTGTCTCTAAAAAAAGAATGGCCCCCTCTGAAGATACACAATATGCCAACAAAATAATTTCCTGGGCTATTATGCAGGCTGGAACACTTTTCCATAAAGCAGAACCTTATATGTTGGGTTTTGTTTTCTTTGAACTCTGCCACTGCTTTGTAGTTCCTCACAGCTACTCTCCTGATCAGGTGTGCTGAGTGGCAAATGCTTCTTTAAATCCACTTGCTGGAGAACACATTCTAACAAGGCACCAGCATTTTCTGTTTTGAACTAAATCATTCAACTTCATACAATAAAATTAGTACAAATGGCTAGTATAAAAGCATCCCATTAAAATCTACTGAGCAAAATACTTCTATAAAGAAGGATATTTGAATTTTTGAAGAAAGCAACTAGAGCTGTGCAATGTCAGTTTCACTGGGAATGTCAGAATTTGGTGTTCTTTGGAATAAAAATCCCCAAATATGTTAAATATATCATGCAGCAAATTCTGAAAGAATTGCAGTCTGGAAAACCAAAAAATTTCCTTTTATAATTTCCAAATCTCTTCACAGGGTGTGAAGAACTCTCAAACTCCTCATGTGCTGGTACTGACAAGACTTCAGGTCCCTGACTACTTTTCGTTAAATAGTCTGGACTAAAGTGCAGCTAAGTCCCTGCACACCTTGGGAATTCCAAACGAACATCGGTGCTTCCAAGCCAGCTTGAGTGGCCTCTATACTTGACTCTCTGTTGGTCCTAGGCACAGGTCGTGGAAGAGCAAGGACCCAGAAATTCTGGTGACCCAGCAGGTTCCACCAGACTGCCAGAGAGTCAGGAGTGGAGAAGAAAGCAAGCTGGTTTGGTTGGTCATTGAAATTGAATCATCTCTGCTACTTTTTTTTCATGCTTTGCCTTTCAGAATTGTCTTTTTAATTATCTTTTCTTACCTGCACAAAAGGCAGCATCTAGGTGATGGTCATATACAGAAAAAGGCACAAAAGTGCAATGAGATCAGATACGCTTTAAATAAACCATTTTTTTCCTGGATATGGAAATACATAGCAGGACTGAAGCTTCTTGGGAACAGAAAGCTTGATTTCTTATTTGGCTAACATTTTGGTATGAAGCAGTTAAAATAATAAAGCTCACAAAAGAATGACTGCAGATGTTGCATTTGCAGCAGCAAATCTGGGCTGTGCCAGGAAGAATTAGAATAACCTGGACTTGTGTGCTTCAGACTAATAATGTGCAATGCAAGACACAAAATCCTGTGCCTCTGGTGAGGGTGCTATTTTGCCAGAGAAGTTTCTCTACCCAAAGAAGATCTGTGTCAGAACATTCCTAAACCTATACCCGATTTTTAAACCTCAATCCTCCACAATGCAGACACCAAACCCGGGACTACAGTACAGAAGTGTATTATAATGTTTAAGAATGTACATTAGGAAATTACTCCGAGTCTGGCTGCCATACCAATATCAATGCAGCAAAAAGTGTATGGTAGAACAGAAGGTTTTGTGCTAGAGAACAGATAAGTGACATGGATTGAAATTATGGTAAATTTAAATTGATGGCCTAATTAGTATTATCTCTTTTTGTATTCTCTGTAAAAAATATTATCCAGGAGGCACTCATTTCGCATTAATGTTGATATAAAGTGTAATTCTGTAGTATTTTCATTGTAATCTGGCATTAATTAATGCATCATTATTCCAAAGTGTTAATTAAATTATTACAGAAAGGGACATCTGACCCAGTTCAGAAAGAAAGTAAGTATAGTGCATGAGTTAGACTTTCAGAGGTCTGAAATGGTGTGAGTTCCCACAACACTAGGTTTGTGTAGCAACGCAAAACCAAGATGAAATACAGACATGATACATGGCTCAGAAACCACAGTATGACATCAACATTTGCTCACTCACTATGGAGCCTGATGACAGCATCAGGGCCTCAAAGACAGGCAGACATCAGAAATCTGAAATGACCCGTTTCTAATAGGGTTAATTAAATCAACTGTACACTGACTATCATGAATTATTCTCAAGGAATTCAGGGAATATAATAGGGGTACAAAAACACTCACAACTCTGCAAGCTCTACTACATACTCTGCAGTTGGGCAGGAATACCATTACTACATAGCGACTGAGAGTGCCAGGGCAGTTAATCGGGATGAATTGCAAACGATCCTGCACTCTTCAGTGTTGATTGTCTTGACCTTCTGCCTGCAGTCCTAAGTGGCTTCAGTGAAATCTCAAATCAGCATTTCAGTTGTTGTTCTTGCTACTGTCAGCTGGGTGGTAGATGTTTTCAAATACAGGCAGGAGAAAACCCAGTCCTTTACCAAAGAACATGCAGTCTGATCCGATGCCCAGGGAAAGCTACGGAAGCCTAACCCTGACTTAGAGAACTGGCATTTAAGCACGCGCCTGAGAAGTGCACAGACAGACCTCCGAGGGAATGCCACTGGCAGCAAGTGGGGCTCTCTGAAAGGGGGCACACAAACTCTGTGGAACTGGGGGCTCTGTGAATTTTTAAACTTGATTAATAATTCAAGAAAACATTAGTCTAGAGCATGAAGCAAATCCTATGCGATGTGACCTACCTGCAAGCTATACACCGGACCCAGAATTGCACAAGATACTTTCAGGATGTGGCTTCCATAAGATTCAATGTCTACACTATTCAACAACTCTGTCTGTTTCAACAATTATCACTTTCTTTTGTTACATTTGGGCTTGCATTGAAAGATCTTTAAAATGTGAAAGTTAAATGAGGCTCTTATAAAGAAGTGGTTTGGGTGCAGTATATTAAAGGGAAACTTCAAAGGAGCTCAAGATACCTTTCAAGCTAAGGTACAAAAATTTAAACAAGAACAAAAGCCTCTCTTGTATTTTGAAGCATTAATTGTTCCACTTCTGTTGATGTAAAGTGAAAGGAGAAGCTTTTAGTTAAAAGTACGTAGTATCAACCAACATGGAATGTTCCAAAGTCTCATGGAATAATTTTAGCTTTGATATAATGGCACAGTTGGGTCTCAAATTATAATGCTTTCTGTAGCGTATGCAATAATTTTTGGTAGCTGAATCCATTAGACAAACATTAGTGCTTGAAGAGATTATTGGCATAAAACAGAGTTTCGCCTTTTATATTTATAAGATATTTCATATTTATAAGGTATTTCATAACTTTGTGAGTGGTGTTTATCACATAACTTTGTGAGCAAAGTTTGATATTTCATAGCTTTGTGAGTGAAGTTTTCTCTATCATTATAGCCTGGTTTTCAAAGGATAAAATACACAACATTGCACTGTTTGCTCTTTTGCCCTCTGCCAGTTCCCCTCTTTTAAGGGCGGGGCAGAACTGTAGAAACTGTAAGGACATAAAGTCTGCTCTAAGTTTCATAAAAAGTGGCACCTGGGTAGTAAAGAAAGAGACAAATTGGTGCTTCCACAGGAGGAAGGTTTCAACTGAGAATTTAAAAATTCTGTGGACCACTGGCCTCTCAAGTGGCCAGTCTGTGAGGAGTTCAGTGCCAACCACAATACGTTAGCTTGCCCACTTGTAATTAGTCAAGGTTACTGTGGAGGGATTTATGAGACACATGAAGTAATTACAAGTCTCACGTGCAAGCACATCATGGAATACGCTCAGAGAAGAACAGTGAGTTGGTTTTGTGCAGCGGTAAAAGTAATTGGGATACAAGTGCAAAAAACATCACATTTATTGGTGCTGGTGTTCATGAACAACCCATTGTGGTATAATTTTAGCACACCTGTAGACCTGAGCAGAAAAAAATGCGTGATATATATTGAGATGCCTGATTTTCCGCATTATCGATAAAATATATTAACCAATGATTTTAATCTATAATGCATTTAACTCTGGTCCATATAAGATGACTGTGACAGAAAAAAAAAAGGAATATTTTTCTTTTCAGTTTCGCTTTGCATCATGAAAAGAGTATTCTTACTTTAGGCAGTATCTAGGCCAGTGGAGACACAGAACTATTAATTTACAGGTTTTCTAATAGTAGATGCCAGTTATTCACACTAGGAAAAATGCTCCTGATTTTCAGGAACATGATTTTTTTTCAGCTTTTTAAAGCTTCAATTGGATTTCTATGCACTAAGAATGTTTGAAAATAAGGCCCAGTGTCTCTTAGTCAAGACTCATATCTAATGGTGTAATACATATGTATACATACATTGCTTGGACTGAATGCTGTTTCACTCCAACATTTTACGGGTTGTCAGTCAGTGGAAGTTAAGAGAAAATGAGCCTAACAAATTCAGGAGAATCAGTTATAACTTTAAAAAATCAATAAAATATAACTAAATACAACTAAACTCCCAGTCTCTTCTCTTTCCAGCTAAAAAGTACAGACCTAGTTCCTAGAACAGAGGTGCATGACTTTTGATTTCTACATTGAGCTGACTGTGCTACAGAAATGCCTGATTAGCATGACAACATCAAAATTTTGTTGCTGTGCTCAAGATTATTAACTTAGAGCATTATCATAAACCCTACTGCCTTGTATGTTGTTTATTTTTACAGTGAGCACTGCTAAACATGCAGGCTTTAGTGTATGTGTATATATATGACTTATTTTACTACTCAGCTTTTCCTACCAGATGTTTCAGTGGTCAGCCAAAGCTCCAGAGATATACAAGGTTCAGCTACATGTATGCAAAAAAATAATTAGAAAAGTATTTTATTACCATCACTTCTGATGATTCTTTAACAAAGTGACAGGGTATTTTCATTATTTGCCGAGTACTTATGGATAATAACAAATTAAGTGCTGATCAATCAATATAATGATCCATTTGACCCATAAATAATAATAAGAAAAGATATGCAGAATTTCTAATAAAATTACAATCCCAAATGAATTTGAATTCATTACTTTTGAAATATAAGGGAGACAGTTCGTTTCACTAACATGGATTTGAACTTGCAGAGGGTAAATTATCAGAGAGGCCCTTGTTGCTTTCATGTGGCAATACAATTTTATTAAGAATTACAGGGAAAAATTAATAAGCACTTCAGAGCTCATAACCCTGAGGTACAGCATGGCTTAGATCTTGGCACAAACTTATGAACATGCCCTGCTTGGAGTATGTACTCTTTCTTTAAATTTTATTAATGTTGTGGGCAAGGTTAAAAGCTCAGCCCATGTCACAATGCCAACCTCTGAAAAACCTCAGAACCTGCCAAATGGCCTGAGTTTGTCAGTGTGCAGTGAGCACGTTCCTTCTTTGGATATTCAGTGCTAATGAATGACTTACTGGAAATGCACATTCCAGTGCTGCACTCTTAGCATTCTAATACAGTGATTTCCTTTCAGGAGGAATTAAGAATTGCCATGTTTCTCTGTATGGCGAACAAATGCAAGATCATCATGCAGCAGAGTCACAGTAAGCGCAAGAATAATCTTCATTTCAGGTCAAAGTCAGTGCACTGAGTTTACTTCCCAAGACTTCACAATTGCAGCTCAGAGTTGAAGCTCTCCTTTTCACTTCTTTCCAGTCTCATTTCTTTCCAACTTGAAATCACAAATCTGCTAGCTCCTACAATGAAACTTTTAGATTGAGCTGGTAGTGTTATTTAAATGCCTCATTATCAAGCATGTTAATCCCATCAGAGTTTAACAGGTTTATCTTCTGTCATAGAACAGTGTAAAGCAATATATAGATCCTGGAGCTAAATTTAAATGAGTTCTCTTACATTCTGGAGGGCATTCAGCCCTGTAAGTATACAACCCTGTGCTGCTGTAGCTATCTTGCTTTCTAGAGCACAATGCAGAGTAGATTTGTCCATCCATTCCCTCTGTGACCATCATGTCATGATGCTTGGTGGAAGAAATGGAATTAGCTACAAGAATATCATAGCAGGGAAAAAAGGGGGTTCTAGAGATATAAGAATACGCAAGACACAGCTACACTTAGTTTCAGGAGACTGAACAGCTCAAATTTGGTTTCCTTGTTTTGGTGTTCTTTTCTCTTCCCCACTTTGTTCTATTGGGGATCAGATGTTCAGCAGAGGATTACCTTCTAATTCCTTTCAACTTCTTAATTTCAAAGTATGTCCTTGCAATCCTGCCCAAAGTCTCATCTTCTCATCAAGTAGCTCCCTGATTCAGATTAGACAAAGCAAACATTCAAAAGCTATGAGCCATTGTCTCTTACCAAGACTGTCAAAACCTGTGAACTGATGCTGTTCTTCAGATCTAAGGCCAAAACAGCTGATTTAACTCTGAAATAGCCTTTTAGAAGCCACATGAGAATTACAGAGATATACATGCAACATTTATAAACATAACATAGACAGCCTCCAGATTCCTAAGAAAACATCAAAAAGATCAGTCAATAGATCTGGCAAAATCAGGTAAATTTGCTTAAGAAGCAAATCAGAAGATTGCTCAGGAAGATCTCCCTTTCAAAGGCATTTTAATACTTCCAAGCAAGAGAATCTGAATACTTCCGCAAGGCGTAACCAGAACAGAGCTGCAAACAAGCCATTATCTAAACCAAGACTGTTTATTCTGCTCAACTGAAAGCCAAGGATGAGTATGCAGGATTTAGTATTTTTCCTCTATAGTAAATCCAATTTTGTTTTCTCCCTAACCATTCAGTACTCTTGCAAATGTTCAGGAGTATAAAACCTGTCTTTTTCTCTGCTCATTTTTATTTTGTCCAAATTCTGTTCCAAAAAAATGGTAACCGTTTCTTTTGGCTCTTGTGAATTACATGCTTAGGTGAGGTGATGGGAATACAAACACAAGCTGATGAACACATGAGTATTACTGGTGTGGATGTGGGTGCAGGAGATGCCAAATGTACTGCAGAAGACCAGCTGCCAGAGGTAAGCATACGAAATGTGGCTCCTACACAAAAGAATGAGATTTTCAGAGAATCTGGTGGAAAGCCTGACAAGTACATTTTGTTGCTGCTAAAAGAATTTATTTCTGCTGAAACCTATAACTCCTGGGTTAATAAAGTGAACTTTGATGGGACTAGAGGGAAATATGGGCTTCCCAGGAAAGTTAGGACAAACTTAGATGCATTTCTAGAACACAGATTTATGGAGGTGATTGAAGCTGATAAGATCAAAACCCAAGTTAACACTTTCCTTTGCTTTCCTATCACACGCCAAATAGATCTCTGCCACAGTTGGCCTGCTACCAATAAAACTAATGATGCCTGTAAACAATACATTTCACAGAATCATCAAGCTCATACAATTAGTATCCATGCATGTTGTTTTGCTTTGAATTTTGAGGGATTTTACAGAACCTCTTACTATGTTACAGCTAACTGACTATGAAAATAGTCAATGGCTTCTCAGGACTGACTGCTAAATCACAAGGAAAAAAGAAAAATATCAAGGAAATCAAGGAAAAAAGACTCAGACAGAATGTGAGGTAGTCTGATTAGTTTTGTGTCTTGGTAAGGGTCTCCAGAACCAGTAACAATGAAGGATCTTGAAGAGACTGACTCTGGTACTAATTGTAAAAAATATGCACATGTCCACCTTGCATTTATAAAATTACAAAGCTACAACTGGTGCATTCTTTACTCTTTTCCTTCCTGCTTTCCTTAATGATGCAAAAAGTAACCACCTGTCATGCTCTTGTTAGAGGGATGGTCAATACACTGCTGGAAACTAAAGCAAATGAAAACCACAAGTTTGGCAGAGCACAGTAGAGAAGAAGAGTCTTTTCCTGTAGGGAAGGGGAAGCCTTGTAGATGCATCCAATAACACAGCCTTTTCTGCAGGCACCGAAGGCCAGCTAAATGGCCTTTCTCTTGACACATGTCCAGAGGAGGCTATTGAAAAAAACGAAATACCTGCTAGGCAGGGATGTGGCAGGTATAAATCAGGTGGTATGACAGGCCACATCTGCGTTTTGGTCACGTGATGGATGTATTTCCTTACATTCCTCTGGGAGGGTGATAACAGCTCTAAGGAAACGAGCAGTGTGTTGGCTGAAAGAATTGTTCTGATGAGACAGATTCAACCTGTGGGCTTAAGGTCAAGATAGAAAAGGCAGGTCTCGGGCTAACATGGTCTCTTTTTCTCATAAATTTAGAGTACAGGTTAGTTTATGAAATGAAGGCAGGAACCCACATTTCCACTACCTCTCTAATTTTAATGTTTACATGCCCACTTCTAAGTCTTTTTTTCTTTTATAAGAGCCACAGCTTTCCCAACTCTTTTTCTCCTTTATTTTACATAGGAAGTGTTCAAGTCCAGATCTAATTTATATGATTTTGTTTTTTCCCACAGGCTACTTCAGGCTTCTTTTTTGATGTCTTTTTTGATATATCTTTTATACCTCAATGCTACCTGCAGGTAGATTGTTCAGATATTTGTAAGTTAGACTGTGGTACATATGGCCCTAAAACTATAAAAGGTAAATAAAATTGCTTCACTAGTTGTTTGTTATGTATATTCATATGCACATGTGTGGGGGTGCATGTGCACGTGTGTGTGTGCATATAAATATATGAACTTCCTGGTGGTATCAGATACATTAACTTTTCCAAAATATCTATTGGAAAACATATGTTTTCATAGTTATAGTTCACCCATTCAGTATGAATCAAACATCACAGACATAATTAGACAACAATCTTTTAACTGCTTCAAAATTAATTGACTAGGATGCCTAAAAATTAACATTACGAATGAGGACTACACATTGTTTTATTTCCTGAGGACTTGCTTTTCAATGATCTTGATAAAGATTTGAACAATTTGCACAATTAATACCGTATTTCAGACAGTATGGAACTACTATATTTTAGATTGCATCTGTAACTAAACTCTTAGTTTTAGGTTAACTTGCAAAGTCTTTTGAAGGAAAGATCTCCACGTATCAATTAAATTCTTATTAAGGGAAAAATCTTAGTAGCTTTTCATGGGTAAAAGTCTTTATCTAACCAACGTGCATTTTCAGTCTTTAAGTTACTTCAGTCCATGGAAATGTTACATTTCCAAAACAAAGCATTGGAAATCTCTAGAATCAATTTAAGATTGCCTTTCTGTAATTTAGCATTTACTATGCACTCTTAATAAATAATTTAGAATTGTTTTTGTTTTTAATATGTGTATTACAGCCCTCTATGGATCTATTAATAGTTTTGTATTCTTAGCTCTGAGCTAAAACAGGCCATGTACCTTTATTATACATGAGGATTGACTTTCCCAAAGACCTACCTGCTTTACAAGTTTTACTGGGACAAGCCTAAAAAATTATAAACCAGGGAGATATAATATTTTATAATTAAATGATCACACCTACTTATTTCTCAGATCCTCACTATGAGCAGTATTGAAAAATGTACATGCTTCTATTCTTCTTCTATCTTTTGCCTGGCCCAAAAAAACATAACTCAATTTTCACCCGTGCCCTAATTTAAAGGCTTCTTTGTCATATAAACAACATGCTTATATGGTAAATTGAAAGAAACTTCAAACTCAGAGACATACACAATAACTCATTCCTATTATTAACAGAAAACTTTAATAATAAAAGCATTTAGAATTATAAGCTTCTTATTTTTTTTTCTAAATACCTATTTGGAAAAAACCCCCCATGATTTATGAAAACATGTTTATCTGTAATTTGTTTTACTGCTACTAGTCATGTGCATGACTCTGATGACACCTAAGATACATGGAGTAAACCTCCATCTTCCCCTGGATTTCTCAGTTCCTAATTTCACAAAAAATGGAAGATAAGCATCTGAATTTCACAAGTGGTTAGACAGTATTGACTCAAAGCAATTTTTAACAAACTTTACCGAAAATTTCATTGAATCAAGCATATTGTGGGTTAAGTCAAAAATACGTAAAATTCATTTTGTAAACCATCTGTATAAATAAATGCCAACTGAAACTATCTGAATTTCAGGTCTGAGTTAAATCTTATATATTTAGAACCACAATGTGCAAGTGACACAGTAGGATCTTGTTTATTGAGATACACAGTAGAAGCCAAGGAACTGATATTACAGTGGAAAGTAATCTAAATTGCTTTCACAGAATTTCTGCTACTTTCAAGTAATAAAAATGTTACACTCTACACTCTAAATAAAATCTTAGTTGCTATCGACAGTTTGTATGAGATTCAGTCAGAACTACCAAGCTCGGAAAATAAGGCCCAACTTCTGTTGTTTTTGTTGATACATTTGGCATCCAATCATGAAAAACAATGTCCATGTCACTAAAATGGCCTCCGGGCATTCAGTATATCTACATCGAGGTTAAACATCTATGTGAAGATGTGACAGCACACCTTATAAAAGATATTATTGAGTAATATAGACTTTCTGTAATAACCAAACAGTAAAGAATATAGCTTTTTAAAGGTCTCCCCATGGCTGATCTCATGACTCAAAGATGAGAGACTGTGCTGCAAGCTAAGTAATAAAATCTGGTGGATACTGTGGGCTAGCTTGTGACAAATCATATCAAAGTATTATTAAAGAAGGAACTTGAGACCCAAGACTATTATTGATTCTTGACAGAATTTCTTATAAATAAATGTTGCAATCTGATCCTGGACTCCCAAGGCCCTGGTAGAATTCTGACTATTACAGGGCAGGTTGCAAAACAGTAACATTATTATTAGTGAAAGTTGAAAGAAGCATATTCAGTGTCAAACAGGTAGCATTGTCTAAAAAGACCAGTAGGAAAACGTTTTTCGCAGGCCTCATACACCTACAGCTGCAGATTACTGTTTAAAATGGCAAAATGATTTCTGAGCTTATAACAGGGCTGTGAACGTGTTAGTGGAATGAGTCTGTGACCCTTTAGAGCACTAAGGACACACCTCCATTAGTGTCCATATTCCTGCACTGAAGAGGCTGATACAGTCAACTGAAATGACAGGGTGATAAATATAAAACCACTATCATCAATAAGACTGGAATGTAAAAGCACTTAGTTTCAGCCTAAGTAACTCACAGAAAGTTTGGTTTCAAGAACCAATGTATCATCCATCACTACTCTACCTTCTGTTGACAAAGTAATTGTAAGATATCTAGAATGGAGATTCAATATGAACTGACAGTTTTGAAAGGAGGAATTGTGTGCTGCACTTACTCATTAAATGTATTTTCCTCCACTAAAGATGTTTCCTTTTTTAGTTTATGTATGAATAACTTTAGTTAAAGTTCCCTTGACACACTGACTTTGCTTTGAATAGCACCTATGTTCATTAACATAAAACCTGAAAGAAAATAATTTTAATGTAGCTTTTTTAACACTTCAAAAGCCTTTAACAAATTGATCGAGTACAATTATGTATTCTAAAGGGAATTGTAAAGAGATCACACAAGGTTGAAAAGTTCTGGGTAATAAAAAGAAAAAAAAAGCTAAGTAAAAACAGGCACTCTGCACAGAACTTTGACGCACAGTGGAAGAAAGTAATAAAATTATATGTATTAAAACCCCTTAACATCTCCCTATTTTAACACAGACACAATTATTGTCTGTATTACTTAGTGTGTAAAAAATACCATGCTTACTTGACAATGTGAAAAAAAGGTGTAGAGGTCAAGATAGTCAGAAAACGGAGAGAACCTAAATTACCAGTCCACTTACTACTGAGACTACTGAGTCAAGGCAAATCTAAAGAACTACCTAGCAAGGAGATCACATCAATTTATCAATATGGCTAGTTGCCTTTGGCTAGGAATAGATCCAATCATGGCATTCTTCTTTAGCTAATGGTATATTATTTTTGGTATTATTTTAAAAGACTGTATGATAACAGCATTCTTTCAAAAACCTTGTAAACTAAAACAACAACACATTGCAGCCAAATGGATCAACAGACATTGAATGAGCCATTAACAAATGAGAAATAGATTCCAATCTGCAGAAAGCATTGGGTTTTTTTACATTTGAATGTAAATTTATATCTGATTATTTTAAAATACTATTTTAGATGGTGCTTTTGTCATTACAGAGTACTGAAATGCAGCCACATTGCCTATACTCAAGATAAAGAAGCAGAATAAAACCATCAGTAGATGGAAAGTACAGGCCCTATGGCTTCAAGCTCTAAAACCTTCCACTTTACTCTGCACTGAACAGAGTCAAGCGATCACAGATATTCCTTGTTTGCACAAAGTATTTTCCCAGAATGGCAGAAGTTCTCTTTGGGAGGATGCTATAGGAGGACCTTCCTTTGCACACCCTTTCTGTCCACCTCTCTCTCTGTCAGCAGTGCTGAGAACAGACATAACATTGCACAGACTCAGAACTGGCTGCACAGGGAAACAAACTGTGAGGAGAGGAAGGGAAAAAAAAGGGTGAAACTAGACTTTGGCAAGTACAAGTTGCGTGAACCGAAAACCTGTTCTCTCCAGTGAGCCTCTTCATACTATTGAGAAGATTCTACGAATGGATCTAGCATACATTGAGGGATTTCTATAATTCTCCATTCTCCCTCAAATTTTTGCTGTGGTACACACAGAACGAGGGTTTCCAAGTGGGAAAACTTAAACTTAGCTTCAGCATTTACTGAACCCAGGCTTTCAGTGTTAGGCTTGACCCAATGGCTTAGTTTTAAGAGAGGTGATTTGACCTGATCATTTTTTGTATCTGGTGACAACACTGGGCACAAGGGATACATGACTGATGGTTTGCAACAAAATAGCTATTACTTGGTGTGAGATCGCTATCATAATTTGAACAAGATTTGCATTTTGCTGCAGATAAGGGCGAGTCTGGGAGTAGGCAGGTGATGGTGTCAACAGCAGGAGTGTGGGAACAAGACGAAGTACAGGGAAGGCAATCTTTATAGCAATCTCCTAATGCTGAAGGAGTAAGAATGTGAAACTTGCAACCCCACAGTCTAAGCACTCCTCCTCCCCCTTCCCAAAAACTCTCTTTAGAAAGGACAGAAGAAAGATTATCTCGCAATCAATTTCAAATGCCTCCCACCCATTTAGACTCCCAGATACAATGATATAGGACTACAGACTGAATGAAGAAATGTTGCTAAATTTATTTTTTCAGTAATTCAGAGCTGCTGGCTCAACACAAAAATTGTCTTTATAATATTTTGCTTAGAAAAAAAATCAAGTTTCATTGTACAATGTTCATATAAACTAAATAGGATTAGAAGTATATCATATCTCAAAAATCTCAAAAGTCTATGAGTTTATATTGACTAAATAGTCAATAAAAATAGGAAAAAAACCCCTACAATATTGGCAGCAACAAAACAAGAGCACTGTGGATCAAATTCTTTTATACATATGCACACACTGCCCTCACGGTTCTCTCATCATGTATAGAATGACTGGAGGAATAAAATATCATTCAGTAAAGTGAGCATGACAAAATCTGGCAAAGGAAGGATGTTAGAAGTAAAGATAAGTTCCAGCAAAGTATTGACTGAGTACATGTTTTGTTTATCCATCAAATGACCCTACAAGATGGAGGATTATTCTGTTATGTTTCAATGTGCTTTTCTGGATAGGCTGGGAGGGATGTTTATGTTTTCAAAACTCAATGATCTCTGTTGAAGCGTCATTAAAACAAAAACCCAAACCAAACCAAACCTAGATTAGTGCCAAGTAATCTTCAGGGATGAGAGAATGAGTATGATTGAAGTTGAGATTTGAAAAAACAAATCTGTGTGTCGATAAATATAGTGATCAGGACGAGCGAGAGGTGTCAGACAGAAAAACCTGCTGCGATGTTTGTTACTGCCAACACACCAAAAATAAAGCCTAGGAGAGCTTGTTGAAAACTTGTTAGGGAAATTTGCAGAGCACTACAGATTGATAAGGTTTTTATCTTCAGAAGTGTATCATTTGGGTGGACAACAAGCAACAACACAAGAATCCTACACTGAACATTCCTATAGCAAGATAAGCTGCTTGAATTTCCAGCAATGCAAGATCACAAATACTGCATCCTTCTCTACCACATGCTATCTTTTCACAGTTTTGTCAGGGATTAAGTCAGTTAGGAGGTTAATGGCCCTTCCCTAACATGCTTCTTCTGCCTTCCCCCATTTCTATAGGCTCATACTCTCATGTTTAGACTGGTAATTGTTTAGAAGGGAAGGAGACAGCAAAATGGCTTGGATTAAACCCCTCTCTCCCTTTCTATCTTCTCCTCCCAAGGCTTACAGCTCCCTTACAGACAAAAGTATGGGAATATCCAAATGGGCAAAAATAAGCAAGTGCCACAGAAAAGGAACTTCACATCCAAACCTCACTCCTCAGAAAACATTCTGCAGTCTCAGTCTCGTCTTGTGAGTACAGACCTTGGTATTGAATTAGGAAGCATCATCAGCCTTTTCATCACTGTTTACTTTAATTAAGCACATGGTACTAATGTATTCAGATAGTAAATGCCAGTCTAAACAACACAAGTAATGGCATTCAGGCTACCTCTGGGAAAGTCTGCATTGGTATCCAAACAGCATAGCTACCTCTGACTTGCTTTCCTCATTCCTGTGGGAAGGGCTGCAGAAATGGTATAGACACAGCCAAACTCATATTTAACTCCTTCTCTACTTAAGGCTACTAAGAATTAAGTAAAGACAACACTTTAAAGTCAAAACACATATAAGAAGCTGTCATGCTGCCAAATTAAGGCAAGAAAAGTTACTGGATTATGAAGAGTGAGGAAATTAGTAAGATTTCACAACATACATCAGGAGATGAAATGTAAGAATAGACTCAGCAAAAACGGAAAAGGAAAGGACTGAAAATTTGCTGTGCTGCAAGGAAGTTAGGAGGAAGAGCTGGGTAACAAATTTATAGGTCCTTTGAGCTCTTGAATGAGGAATTTGGAGAAGGTAAAATGTCATCATCAGTCTCGGCTGACTTGCTATTCCATTGCCAGATGGGACCATTATCATCTGATTGAATTATAATCATGTCAAAACTCTACTTGGATCCAGGAATTAGCTCTCAGGAAAACCCCGAGTCAAGGTAGAGCTTTCCTGCCTTTGTGATCTGTAGAACACATGATCTGAAACAGGATTTAAATATCTGTCTTTGGCTCTCTGAAACACATTAGTATGAACATTTGTTACTCCTGTTAACTCCTGTGTGGTTTATTTCTGTATTTTCATTCTCTTTGTTTGTAATAGACAACATGGTTACCTAAAAGGAATAGGTTAATTTAATGGTTAAACTATCAAATTAAATGTAACTATTTAACTAATAGTTTAAAATATGATAATTTTTTTACTCACTTGCAATTCTTGGGAAAGGAGAGATGAAAGGGGATTCATTTTGGAATTACTTGAAAACAAATAAAAAGCAAAAAGCTCAGCAAAGCAAAAAGTTAAATGTCTGGTTTAGACCACATGCAAATTTTAGATAGCATTTCAGCACTAAAGACATACCTTGTCTTGTCTCGGGCAACTGATTTTCCTAAAATACAAACCTATTTCAAATAGCAGTGAGATCTTTAAAAATAGTGCAATTCTTGCACCATTCTCCGTACTTTTCCTGGAAGGGATGCCTGGAGCTGTTGCTGAACTACCCAGCACAGTATCCCACTGCTGCTTCCAGATGTATCTAGTATGGACAGCACTGTATCATTGTGCTGTTGCAAAAAGGCCCAATGCAGCTTTCTGTTTGAAAAGCACTTCCTTAGCATGTCACAGTTTACCACTGTCTAATCTAAAATATATTATAATTTATTTTGAATACAAGTATTTCTATAAATTCAAGCTGTATGTGCTTATATCTTCAGTGTGTAAATCACAGGCAGTGTAGAAAAGTGAGCATATCCTCATTAAGAGAAAGCTCAGCTGCAAGTAAGTTATCCCAGTGAAAACACTTTTATCTGCTAATGCCTTATAATCATAAAGAATAAGGAAATAATTCTCTTCAGATGGCATTTCCAAAATGAGATTTATAAAAGGGTGCCTAACTCCCCTAGATATTACAGCCTACAACAACAGATAGAGGCTTAGAGTGTGTTTCATTTACAGATAAAAGTAGAAGAGGCTGGATGTAGCTTTCATTTCCCGAAGAGCTTTGTTGTGGTTACTCTACTGACTAGAAACTGTGATTCCCTGCAACATTTAGCCCTTGAGAAAAAGAAGCAGGAGACAAATCATGTGAGGAGTGGTAGGGAATAGCAAAAGATTGAACAATTCTTCGAGCTTGAACATGTTTCACTATATTTTCATCTCTGTTTGGCCAGGTGGTAGTTGAAACACATTAAATGAAAAGCTATGTGGGAGTGTAACGCTATGCTACAGTTGCACTTTGTGCATACACTTCTTATCTCTTTAGGAACTTATTCCAGATGTTTCAGGAGAGGAAAATAAAACAATTATCTTGGTCATGTTTTAAGATAAGCTCTCAGCAGGTCTGGAAAATGTTTTAATCTGGCCTTCCAGCTCCTTCAGCAAATTCCCTATAGCATTAATTTTCTAAAACTGTTTATGCCCCATTTTATTTTCTCTGCTATTTGATGTGTGGAGGGAATTCAGAAAACATGATAATAAAAACACATCAATATTAAGTGGAAAACATTTTTTAGTGTTCTACTTCAGTAAAATATGGCAGTAGACCATTGGAACTCCTATACATAATTAAGGAAAAGCTTACAATTTTAATTAATCACTTTCTTCTGATATATAGATTATAAATTGAAGTTTTACATAAAGAACATTTACTTAAAATCCTTACGGCAAGATACAATTTCAGCATCATCAATACAACATCAATATTTATCAGCCTAGGCAGGTAGAATCTGCTTGTTAAGTCAGGGATAGAAGGAAACATTAAATCTCAAGAGATCCTTTAAAAGTAAGAGGAAATTGCATCAGCTCTTCTAGTTTTCCAACAATCCACAATCAACACCAACAATCCACAGAGCCTAGGTGAATCCAAACAAATGAGTAGTGAAACTACAGGAGAACATGAACATATATCACCTGTTCCTTACAGGGAGCTGTTGGAAGAAAAACTTGTTATTCAAAATGCAGTGCTGGGCACAGCAAGGCACTGAGGGAAGGGAAGGGAAGGGAAGGGAAGGGATATTATGTCATCTCTATCATATTCATAGGTTTTGCTTGTAATTCTCTGCCCTCCGGGACCATTCACTGATCACTTAATAAATACCTGACATCTCTCCCTACACTGCTTGCCACAAACAACCTGTCCCTTTCAGCAATGGTCAGCACACACAGCACCAGGACTCGGGGTCATTTCTATCTCTTTCGGTTTTGTTTATTCTGTTGTATTAATAAACTCACATTTCCAATGTTAAACAGCTGCTATAAGCTCAGTGTAGTCCCATGATATATGATGCCACAAATCTTGCTGAATTGTCCTTCTTTTCTTCAGTCTAGGGCCTTTTCAGACATTTTTTCTAGCCATCCTGATTTCATTACAGCAAATGTCATATCTCCTTTAGCTTACAATTTCCCAGTCACAGAACTCAGGCAGCTACTTTAATGTAATGTTAAATTTTTAAAAATACTTTCACGTTATACATCCATTTGTTTTTTAAGAGTAATTTCAAAATACTGTTACGTCCTCACCAATTTTATTAGTACTTCTCTCCCCTTTCCCATGATCAAAATTAACATCTGTACAAAGAATACACCCTCTATTTTAGAGGATTAGTTTTCATCTTGAATCATGCATAGAATATGCCTTCTAACTCTATCTAGTGTAAATAATGTGTAAAATAATCAAAGCATCATCATGACCTGACAGCAGAAGCCTTTTGATGAATAGGGTTTTATGTAGGATTATCATATGACATTTCCAAACTACATTATATTTGAGTCATATACTATTGCATTAAATTCTTCTATCATGCTGGATTTGTATATTTAGCAAGTTATCAGCGTTCTCCTTTGTGGACAGATTTTTACAGCAATTGCAATCGAAAGCATGAGAAGCACAAAAGGAAAGCAGTGCAGAGGAAGGATATTCTACTAATGAAGAATCAGATCTTGTTCCCATTATATTGTGTTATTTATTCTGCTGTTTAGTTCTGACAGTGCTATTGGATTTGTTCAGTACAACAGATGGTAATACAGTTCCTTAATGTTTTATTTTAAAGTACTGGATATGCTGAAGAAAACAGTGGTGTAACTACCTATCAGCTAAGTTGCAAGAAATGTCTTCCATCTCACACCACTACATGCCAATTATGACAGTCAAAGTCTCTTCATCCTACAGTTTCTCTGCAAGTGACCTAAAAATACATAGTTTTCCCCAAAATTCAGCAAGGCCTGGGAATGATGCCCTCAGATTATGTGTATTGCAGCAAATGATAGCCAACTGGGTGACAGCCACACCTTCATTCCAAAGGCAATCACATACCTAAAAAAGTGCATAGTTTAGCAGAGAGAGGCTTTTGTGCCAGAGCAAACACAGAGACTCATCTGGTCTTTGACACACATAAAAAATTCAATTCTTTTGAGTTCCTCAGTTTGTGTCAAGGATGAAGCTGAAACAGCAGTACAGACAATGATACTACAAGATAGGATAGGATAGGATAGGATAGGATAGGATAGGATAGGATAGGATAGGATAGGATAGGATAGGATAGGATAGGATAGGATAGGATAGGATAGGATAGGATAGGATAGGATAGGATAGGATAGGATAGGAAAACAGTCCTTGTTCTTAACTGCTAATTGATTGTCCCAGCTTTATGTATGGTGTAACGATGGTGATGGCCATCTATCAAGAACATGAAGCAATGTTAACCCACAGCTGCAAAAATAAAAAAGCCTGTTTGCAATAGAGAAGTCTTTCACAGAACATGTGTAAAACACCCCAAACACTCAGGCATCCTCAAAGGAGTGCTTTAGCATCCCTTGGATTAAGGGTACTAGTAAAGTAAGAGGAGTAGTCCAAGAGTAAGGTAACACATGAGAAACAGAAATACAAAAAGAAACTGAAAGCAAGAGGCCAAAAGATGGAAGAATAGGACAGAAAGGAAGTAAATGCATATGTAATAAAGAGAAATAAGTAGAGAAAAGAGAGAGTGTTAGAACAGCAGAAGAGGGAGAAAAAAGAAAAAAAAAATCTGCTTTTGCATGTCCTTTTCCCTTCCTAGACTCAGATCTACCATCCTGTCTTGGGCTGTCTTACGCTAGCTCAGAAAAAACCCTATATTTACCACCAGTATGGGGCAGTGTACACCAAAATCAGATTTTTAATGAACTGATTTCCCAGAGGACAAAAGGATTCCAGGACTTGATCTCCTTTGAAGAACTTACTCAGTTAAACAGCAGAGTGGAGGAGAAGGAAGAATGGAGAAGGGGTGAGGAAGAGCAGAAGAGAGAGGCGTGACGGCAAAGTCCATATGGGGATAGCGACAAATGCAGGGCTCAGGAGTGTCCCCAAGGCTGGTGGTCAGTCCATACCCAAAAGCTAGCAAAAGGCTAAGATCCGATTCCCACTTCCTACCACACACCAGAGGTGCAATGGTATGGTGTTTCTCAGACAATGAACTCCCCATGCAAACAACCCTCTCATCAATTTAAAAGAGTACAGAATTCTAACCTTTACTATGGTTCAAAATACATTACTTTTCCACCCAAAATGTTATGCAGATTCCTAATTAAAGAAACACAGTTGACTTTCTCTGCCCTGAACTAATACTGTCTACTCTGCATACAGAAAAAGAACATTTAAAAAATAAAATAAAATAAAATAAAAATAAATCAATAACTCTAAAATGGAATTATCTCCATTTACCCTTTCTTTATCAAGAACTAAGTCTCTAGAGGCCCCTTCTAACCTTTTGCATTCTGTGAACTAAGTCAAAGAATCATGGCCTCTGATGGAGCTTAATTGCTTATCACAGTCTAAGATCTAATGGAAATAGCCAAGTATAAAATAATAAGGTTCACTTGATATCAGAAAAAAGTGCATTGCTTAAAAATTAAAAACACTTTAGTTGCTAAAACCCCTGTATATTCTCAATTATATCCACCACATCCACAGCTAACCGACAATTTACCAAGTGCTAAATTCTATCTGAATTAATCCAGAACAGTGAAGATCATTTTTCAACATTCTGTTCGAGCAATTATTCCTATAGCCAGGTTTTGGGTGAGAAAACGTGGTACTAGGTTTCTTACTTTCGGAAATAAATATAATCCATATAACACTATAAACTGAAAACATGACAAAAAGAAAGTCTCCCTTCTTAATAAATGTGAGTTGATGTAAGTATTTCCTGTTCAAATGAATATAATCATGTCTCAGTTTGGAATACTTTAGTATCACAAGTGATAACAAAAAATATTTGCATGAATACAGTAATGAAGAGGTTAAGTCTGATTGTAATTAGATTTCAGTATGCATGGTCATGTGGCTAATAGTAAATTTTCCTTGATTAACTGATCCTGTTTGTTAAGAGCTCCTATTAACATTAGCACACTCTATGTCGGCTGTGGAGACACACCATGGACCAGTGCAAGATTAATGAAGGCAGGTACGCATGCTGATTAGAATGTGGCAGTTTAATAAACTCTTCTAACATTAAATTATTTAATGCATTCATGCTCATGTAGGCTATTCAATGGTCAGCTTGACCACCTATGTGTTAATATTGGGAATTGAAATGCAGAGGATGGAAGAAATATAGCAGTGGATGAGGTAATTAGCTCTCATGTCTGATAAATGGGGCAATACCTATGTGTATACATGTTTTAGCACATCACAAATGGTGCTTTCATTAACTGGAATCTCTTGCTGAAAATTTTCTGAACGTTTAGTTTGATTTTGATCCCATAAACAATTCAGCTAACTACTATAGCCAGAGTCTGTTTAATATTTGAAGCAAATTTAAAGCAAGCTATAGTGATAAAACACATTGTTAAAATATAACACAAAAATTATCACAGAAGCTTTGAAGTAATTTTGATGTTCTTCCAGTGCACTGCTTTGAAACAAAGATAATATTTAATAAACATTACCTGAAAAGTTACATGCTGTGGGCTGACTCATGTTTTATCTTGTGCATTCCTCTCTCAACTGTCACTAACAAGTGGTTGTTACCTTTGCAGGAAACTTGTTGATGAAGATTTCAAGCCAAAGTTGTTCTTCCAAGCAGTACCAGCATCATCTAAGCGTGGACTTGGGTTACACACTGAGATGCATTCCATCTTCTTATGGGGCAACACAAGTCCCATGTCATAAGCTACATCAATTCACATACAAAGCAACATAAAACAAAGGCAAGATTTTTTATGTAACCTGTGGGTCACATAATGTGATGCATTTTGCCTCCAGAAGCATCCAAGACACATCAGTGGGAGAGCTGTGGACTAGCCTGGTAGTCCTTCTGCCTAACCCCTTTTGCTGGCATTTGAATCTCTTTTCAGATCATTTAGCAAATCTAAATAAATGACAGGAATGGCTGATGGGCTTCAATTCAACACTATGTCCAGCTTCAAAATCCTTAACAAAATATAACGTTGCTAAAGCACTTTGGTGAATGAGCATTTTACTTATTGACTGTGGTCTCTGTCCATTCATTTACAGTAAACCACTCATTTCAAATAGCATTTCTAACATTGTAAAGATTAAAATGTTATAAAATGAATAGCTTTAGTACTGATCAGCCATGTAAGTGCATATTACTAGAATTTAATTAGCCAAGCTATTACGTCATTCCCAAGAGTACAATGTGACAATATTGATGAAAAAAACTCATCACTCCAGGCCTAGGAATCTTTCCTAAACATAGGATTACTCGACAGGATTGGGGTGGAACTGTGCCTTTCGTAATAAATTTTGGGTTCTATGACTGCAAAAGATTCATTAAAAAAATAAAATCAGTGTATTGAAGGTGTAGATGAGACAGAGAGACATCCATAAAAGGTAGGCAGCACTTAAAGGCAAAAAAAGTAGGACATTAGCCTGCTTATGCTTACTTAAGTCATATGAAAGATTCACAGAATATCTGAGAAAGAAGGAGAAAATAAAAAGAAAAAAAACCACCCCAAAACAAAACAAACAAACAAACAAAAAGACAAGATTTCAGAAAAGAAATTTATCTAAAAAAATGCTTTTGCTGAATCTGGCTTGAAAGCATGATGGAGGCATGTAAGCAATGAGCAGAAAGCAAGCCTGAGTTTGTATAACATCAGAGAAGTCTGGAGACTCTCCTGGCAATGCTGCTACATGCAGTTTGGCGATAAGAACAGAGGAACTGTTTCTGGCTGGCTGGTGCTTCCTGTGTGCAAGCACAACAGGATTTTATCAACAAAAAAGATTACTTCACAGAATTACCCATCTCAATTTCTTCCCTAATTTGAGCTATCAGGTGATCCTAAGTTTCCGTCTGTCTTCTTGGATCAACTAGAGTGACACCATTTTTCATCTGCAACTACTTAAAAAAATTATAATAAAAGTAAAATAAGAAAAAATATGTCACACCCTTCATTCTAAGGGAACAGACTTTATTAGATTCCTTCCCTTACCTTGCAATGCAATATTTAATTTAAAAATCTGCCTTTTCTGACTTGGATCTCAAGTGGTCATATTGGATTTCATCTGGTTTCACTGCATGTCCCATGCTGTTCCTCTGGGCAGTGTCTGCTCCTTAAGACTAGTGCTCTGCTGCATGCCAATTTGTACTCACAGTGTGCCTAGAAAAGACCGCTGATCATCGAGTAGAGGCAAGAAGACTGGCAGTAAGAGAAGGGCATACAGATCCATTCTAAATCAAAGATAAGAAATAAGTGATTTGAGGAGACAGGATCAAGGAGAAAAGCACCAATAAAAGTAAAGAAAAGTAAAGCAGTATTGGAAGAGACGAAGATAATGTGAAAGCACCATAAGGAAAATGAGATGGAGGCAAAGTCATAAAAAGAGGATTCACATGCTTGCAAGCTTTGACTTAATCCCTAGCAGTAGCTCCTGAGCACTTGTTGGAATATATGATTATATGACATGGTAGAGAGGAATTCTAAGACAGGGGAAGATGTCACTTCAATTAAAGAAAACTTTCCCAAAAGATCCTTTCAAAGAGTCTGTGTGAACATTAAGCAAGATCTGTGGGTGCTGGTAGATCACAGACCCCCATGTCTTTGAGGCCATGCGCCACACGATGCACAGATGAGCATCCTGAAGTTTGATCACTTGGCCTGTTCTGACAGATCTCGAGATAAGGATAGGCGAGTCTAATACATGGCAGGATTAACAGGAGGCATTGTCAGGTGAACTGCCTACATCTCCCTAAGCAGCTTCCTTTAGCTTGTAAAGGCTTTGACAGTTGGCATTCTCAGATGCATATTTCTAGAATAGTACTGAAAGTGTGTGGTATTGTATTCTCTGACAAGCATAGGATTCCGAATATCACAAAGACACAAGGACTGCATTGCATTAGGTAATTTTCTAAAGTTGCTGTACTTATTCCTGTGCTTGTCTAATCCTCTCTTCTCGCTTCTCTATAATCTCTCCAGGTCCCCCTCCAATGCCCTTCCAATTACAGTTCCATGCTGCCCATCATGTCGTCAGTTGGGAGATACTAGGTTTGGATTAGCACTAAATTCCCTTAAGTCTCTCCAAGTCTCCACCTGAGTATGAAGTAAGCCTGAAACTTTAATTATATCTGCCCAGCTGATACAAGTTTTTCTTTCCAGCTAGACACTTGCATTTCAGGAGACCAGACCAGTTAGTAGTGTATCTCTTTTGAGCATGAACTAGCAACAAATTTTAAAGAAAAGCTCCCTGAACAAATCAACTAATACCGAATGGTATTTTTTGTCATGAACTGTGGTGGTTTTCTAAGCAAATGGCACATTTTTCACAAGTAGCTGCTGCCCAAACAGCTCTCAGAATGAATCATGTTGAAGTCTGCTTACTTCAAATGACCGGTGAAATCAAACAGATCATGGTTTTGGTGAAGTTGCCAAAATTCTTACATCTACATATATATTATTTAGCTAAATCCTACTGAGAAAGACACAGGGGCAGTTGAGTGAGTTCAAGATTTGCCTTCTTCCAGAGCACACTTATGGCCACTCTGCACGCACTGCTGAGGAACACAAGCCAATGAATATCACGTTCCCATTTCTGGCGTTTCCTCAGCTGTGCTGTGCTCTGCTTGCATTATTTCCATGAGCTGTTTTGAGTCAACATGGAAGTTGGAAAGGTAAGACTCTTTTACTATTTCAGAAATAGAATCACCTTAATTTTCTGTTCTAGTATCAAAAATAGTAAAAGAGTTTATTATGTGTCAGGAAGTCCTCACAGCCTAATCTGACTTAATTATCAATATAACTAAAATACTTTTAATAACAATAAAACAGCACAGATCACATGCAAAATTCAAAATATAACTGCATTGCAGTGCCTTAGCATAACTAAATCAGAGAAATATAGTCCAAGAAATTTTATCCCTAATTTCCTTTAAAACTCACTCAGGAATACCAGGATAGAAATGAAATTTTGGCTTATTTTGGCTTGTTTTGTCTGATGCTGCCTCTCATCTCTCTTTATGTGAAACTACCTCTGTCAGATGGATAGATAATTTGCCTACTTTTTACTTCATGCTCTTGCCTTATTAATCTGGTTGTCTTTAAGAGTAGGTTTTTCAGGTCAAGACCCCAAGGGAAGCCACTTAAACAGAATATTCTTTGTCGGCATAAAAGTGACCATGATGTGCCAGTCACCTTTCCCCATTTATCCTGGGGAGAATGCGAGGTTTGGTTAGGAAACACAATCTGTGCAGCTACCTTAAAAGTACTCTTACCCATTCCACTTCACAGCTGCTACCAGGCAAAGGATGGAAGTTCATAGGGATGTCTGTGCTCCAGGGCTGGAGGATGACTCTTGGATTCAACTTGTTTTAGGAAAAAAAAAGGCAACCATTTTATCTTGTGTATTCCTTCCTGAGGGATGTTGGGTGCACAGCCAATACAGCCCAGACTTACCACAACAACATAGTCCAAAAAGTAATTTTTGTACCAGAAGATTTTGAGAAGTACTTTAGTGCACTTCATATATTTAAATCTATAAAGATATACAGTGCAATGTAGAGGTTTAGGTCAGACAGCTACCACTAGCAGTAATGGCTGTTCCACTTCTGAATTCCCAGGTATGACAGTGAAAATTACCTCCAACTACCAAATTTAACTGATTTTACTTTTAATTTTTTATTTCAATTTTTTCAAAGGCTGCTTCAGATTTTTAAAGCTATTTCAATACCCAGATGGGCTGTAAGAACTCCTTATGGAAATAATTCAATTGGTAACTTGACTTTGAAGAATACACAAATAGATAGATAGAAAGATAGAAATATGAACCTAAATTATTTTATAAAAAACCCACTAGCTTAAAGGAGCAGTGCTGTTGCAAAGTCAAGCAAAGTTAAAGATTGCAGGAAAACAGGTGGTTCGTCGTGGCAGCAACTGAGGCAGGACTTTACACTCATATAATCTTAATTCATTCCCTTAAATCTATGATTTGCAATATGGTTTTAAATTATGTGATGACATTACTAATATTTCCCCCAGAAAATAATCACTTCCGTCACTCACGTAGGTAGATGGTGCTCAGCAGAGGAACAGGCCAGTTATTCAGTATTTTTGTTATTCTCATTGTTCAGAGAGTCATCCTCCATCTTCCTCAGTTCATACTTGCTTCAAAATGTATTTTACAGAACAGAGAGTTTTCATTTACTTGTGGGATAGTCTACTGCACTCCATGGCATAGTATCTGAATAATTCTCAAACATTAATGAATTTATTTTCAGAACAACGCTTTGGTTCATTTAATTGTAAACCATTTTACAAGTGGGAAGCTGAGGCACAGAGCTAATAAGGTTAAAAATATCTGTTCATCTTGGGTTCTTCTGAGATGCCTAACAGTGTTTCTCCTTACTATTCAGAATCATGCAACACTGTACTTGTTCAAGTGTACTTCCTATTGACCTATTGTGGTTATGAAGTACTTCACTAAATCAGAGCATACCTCTGTGGGGTAATGAAAACACACTTCTTCTGGGTCAGCTGACACAAGTGTAATCCTGTTGCCATGGGCAGCAGCAGGGGTTGGGTTTAAATTCATGGGAATTACAACAAAAACTCAAGCCATCAAAATGAACTGAGAGGTAATTACACTAAGTTTTCTGGGCTAAAACAAGAAACCTAATTCTCCCACTTGCAAAGCAGGGGTTTAACAACCTGTATTTTCATTAAAGATAGAACAGCAAACTATGCCCATGTAGATAAACAGCGAATTTACTAAACTAGAGCTTTACACTCTTTTCCTCCAGGACATGAGGTGGGGCCAGCAGGCTGCTTTCCCTTCAGCTCCTGCTTTGAAATGAGCTGTTCATGCTGGTTAAAGGCTTAAGTCAGGCTGGACAGGTCAGGAGCACCCAGCCCACGCTGCTGCGCGTCCCAGCCATGGTCCATGCTGAGCCGAGCCTCGCTGGCAGCACAGCTTGGTCCAGCATTCCATCTCCAGGAATACTGCACAGTGTACTGACAACTAACACACTTTCCCGGAGATCCTTTCTTTCCTATGAGCACTCCAGGGCCAGGAGCTCTTGCTGTAGAAGATGGCAACCATTTTCTCCCCTTCCCTCCCTGTTCACATAGACAAGGGGCAGGCCTAAGCTTCTCTACATAGGCTCAGGAATGTCCTCCACTTCCTACGATCTGTTTTCCTTTGAGGACACAGGTCCCTGTTAGTAGAAAGGACATTCAAACACAAAAAACTACCACATGCAAAACCTGGCATATCTCAGGCTGGGAACAGCCCACAGCAGAGCTGTCTCCCCTTTGCTCTTCCTCCTGGCTTTCCCTGCCTCAGGGCTTCTCCAGCCAAAGAGAAATGTGGGGGTTTCACTTTTGCTGTAGACCTCAGTGGCTCTGATTTTTTTAAAAAGGATTTCTCCACCTGAACAGACATAAGATTAGGATCCAGTTCTCCAGGACAACTATCAGTTGCCAGCTTTCTTTACTGATTTGCATTTTCTGTCCTTGTCTCATGGGAATCTTCCTTGTATTTATTGTTCTTCACCCCAGCCTCACCATTCCAGCCTTTTCCTATCATTTTCTCCCAGTTCCCATGCACAGCTTACCAACTTACATTTTCTATGCTCTTCATATTAAAATGAAGGGAGGTCTCAGGATAGAGGAAAAGGTCACTGAGATAACAGAAAGGTTTATTTTACTCTAAGTTTAAGTGTTTAGGTGCCTAAGTGCCCACATTTTGGTGCTGGCAGCATCACTAGAAGAAAAGTCTGCTCTGCTTCAGCAGCTCTGAGGAAGGAAGGAAGAAAGGAATATTGGTGCACTCTAGGGATGCAACCTCCACACTCAGTTATGCAATCCAGAAGCAAGAGGTTAAATCTTGCTAGAGAAAAAAGAAATCTAAAAATCCCCACAATTGACAAATTCTTCTGCTGAACTCTAACAACTCTCCCTGAAGCAAACAAGCAAAAACTGACTGAATTTTTAATAGCAGCTGATTAGTTAACCAAACTTTCACACTTCCTTCCTGACAATAGTGAAAGCTGTGCCCTGACACGCTTATCACTGCTGCCAAATGGCAAGTCCTTGCTTTTGCATGGGAGCTCCAGTTATTCTCAGTAACACAATAACTTAAAATAATGAATACAGACACAGCACTGTTTCCCTCATTTTATTCTCCTGAATAGCAGAAAAATTTCAGCAAAATTCTAAAATAAAATGGAATTTTTCAATCTAACTATTCCAACTAGCATCTGAAAGGGGTCTTCTACTGGGTCCTTGCTGTCTTGGTTATGGCTAAGACAGTAAGAGTGCCAACTGTGTGTTTCTAGCAAATAGAAGGATGGCAGACAAAGATATATGTTTTTACACCCTTATGAGCCATCTGGCCAGAGAAGAAACATTGAAACTTGAATTTTTTCTCCCACTACAAGTATTCACTTGTCATCAGTCCACTAAAGGGGATGATGCTGTGGGAGAACACCTGTCTACACGAATTTCTTGTTCTCTTCAATCCATTATTATATATCCCTGGGAAAAAGGTTCTGAACTTCATACCACAGGCACCTCCAAGCAATTATTTTACTCTAAAATTACATTAAAAGTATTTTGTGGAGGTTTTAAATTTTTTTTGTTGTTTTAAAGAAGGCAATGTATTTTAATAATAATGTGTTGAAATTTTTTATTAAACCCTCTATAAATTTTTAAAAAATATTTTAAAAGGGTTTTTTTAATATTGAAAAGCACCTTCCTTAACAAAAAAGCTCACTCTTAGTCGTTCAACACCTGACATGTCAAAACAAGAGAATGAGCATGCAATGTGAAGGCTAAAAGGGGGCAGCTCTCACTGTGACAGATTAGTTTCAGCAACACCAAGAGCCACAACAGAAAAGCTTCTTGCATCTACTTGCATGAGTCTTATACTTAGCCTACCAACTTTACGGCTCAGGAATTGCTTCTTCTGCGGTCTGTACAAAACCAAATAGAATCAAGGGATCATGCCCTCATGAAGTATCTGAACTGTATAACAGCAATAATTATAGAGAAGTATTATTAACAATCAGCCTACATTTTTCACTGTGACAGATTCAATGCACTATGGAATTCAACTTTTAATTGAAAAATAGTCAAACTATAGCATTGCTGCTTGCAAAGATAAACCTTTCATTTGTACATGGATGCAGCCTTGTCTCAGTCTAACGCAACAGCTTTGAGGAAGATTGCCCTCGTCTGTCTCAACTGTTTGCTATTTGCTAAACATAACACCTCAAATCTCTCTGAGACTAGACAGCAAACTTGAGAGAATCTCAGTCCATGTTTTACTTAGCATGGAATGACTGCTTCCTTCAAGCATGATTTAAAACAGCCCAGAAGGATTCTGTTTGAACCCCAGAAACTAACGTGCCAGGAACCAGTGTTGGAAAACTGGGTACATACCCTGAAGCATGAGATGAAATTAACAGATAACTGATTTTATATTTAAAATACTGATGTGTCATATAGAAGGCTTATTTATATATAAAATAGTCACTACAACACATTGTTCTATGCTGTGCTTAAAAAATATCCCAAATTCCGATATCACAGCCTTTGATTTGCGTAGACATTAGTATGTGACGTGCTCCTCTATATCCCCCCAAGATACAGCCAGAATGATGCTGTGAGAGTGGACGTCTTATTACTTTCTAGGTAAAAACACCACCTTCAACTCTAGCTTTTTGTTAGGGGCCAGTCAACAAATTGCAGCTCATAAATTGAGATCTGATTTTGCAAAAGGGAGCCACATGTGAAAAACACCTGCTAGGTAGCATGATGTGATTGTTGGGAACAGTAAAATCTGCATTAAAAGACATATCAATCTAGAAAATTTATCACATAAAGAAAAATTCAGACACAAAAAATGTAATATATTACATGAGTTGAATTACAAGGATAATGTTTGGATTTTTTGCTTAATCTCCTCTCTTTAACATTGACTAAATAAGATTCAATATCCGTGTACAGTTAGAAATACTGCCAACTACATCCAAGGGCCGTTGGAATGTCCTCACAGACAGACCTTAATAAAGTTTTCCCCCTGCAATAAATGTTAAGTACATATATATTTGACCTTCTAAAGTTAACTAGAAGTGAGACAAAAATAGGAAAAAATATTCTGATTGAAGGAGAAATGTGCATCCTACTTTACTTCTGTGAATTTTGGATGTACACAACATGTTTGTGAGCACAAACATCTCAAAGAATCACCCAAAGTTCTGCTTAGTTAATTACTGAAAGAATCTCCATGTAGTTAAGTGGAATTAGGGCAATTGACAGAGCAATTCTTTTTGCAATAACTTTGATAGTCAATAAGTGCTCCCTGTTCTGGGTCTGTCTGAGAAAGAGAAAATTTTCCCCACAGGAGACCTCCCAGTGCTGAGCTTTGCATGGGGAGCTGGAAAGGTGTTGATAACGCACCAGTGTTTTGTCTACTGCTGAGCAGTGCTGGCACAGTGTCGGTGTAACAATAGAGCAAACAGGACGGGGAGCCCAGCAGGCGCTCCAGGAGCTTCTTTATTATTTTATTCAGGCATCAGTCTCACATACAAGGATGAGACACAAGAGATGCTACAAGCTCCACTCTGCCACAGGCAACCAAAGATTTTTTTGTTACAGAGAATTCTTAAAAGTTTTTTAGCCAATAGCATGATTCTAAAGTTTACAGACAACTGTTCTAACCAATCTTTAAAAGCACACGTACATCTGCTGCGAACAACGCTCGCCTTTTTCCCACACCTCAAGGGCCTTTTCACCTCTTGTGTTTCCCACAGCGCAGCATCAGAGCTGTCTCCAACATTCCCACCTCACCAGCAGGCTGGAGGTAGGCAAGATCTCGGGAGTGGACACAGGCAGGACAACTGACCCAAACTGATCAAGGGGATATTCCAGACCATATGAAGTCTACTCAGCAACAAAAGCAATGGAAGCTAAGAGAAAAAGGAGGGGGGCACTCATTATTATGATATTTGTCTTCCGGAGCGATCACTATGTGTACTGAAGCCCTGCTTCCTGGGAAGTGTCTGGACATCACCTGCTGATTGAAAGTAGAGAATAAACCTTTTGTTTTCCTCTGCTTCTGCACATGGCCTTTCTTTTGCTTTATTAAACTGCCTTTATCTTGACACGGGAGGTTTTTTCCCATCTTATTTTCTCCTTTCTTATTTTCCTCCACCCTGTCCTACTGAGAAGGGGAGTGATAGAGCGGCTTGGAGGGCACCTGGCATCTAGCCAAGGTCAACCCACCACACTCCTCCAGATGTCATCCTGGAGAAAGCAGTGCACATCTATCTCACATATTTGTCTCTGGGACAGGTGGCAATAAATTTCTACTTCTCTGCTTTAATTTTGATAGTCAGGCAGACAGGCATTCATTTCACAGTGGATTCCTTTTTGTCAGCATTTCAGAATATTAGCTCTTTCACAGTCTTCCTAAAACTGAGTCTTAGTTCAAATTTCATGAACACCAGCAGTTGGTTCACATAAAGGTCAGTTTCCTAAGTTTCATCATTCTCCCTTGTATTGATTCACTTTAGCCATACAGAGATCCAAGCTTACCATAAAATGCTTCACCACAAAATGTTTCGGATGTTACACAGTGGAGAAATGTAACAAGTCTGAACTGATCAGTATGTGAAAACATGTTAAGGTAACTTATATGGAAAATTGGACTGATGCTGCTTTTACAGCTAAAATACACTAAAGCACAAGAAAAAAAGAGTGACATTCCAACATGACATGCATTCCTACTAATTATTGTATATCAGGGTGGAGGAACTTAATTTAGTATTTAATACATCATGGCTCTCTTTTTAAGTCCTCAATCTGCTTGCATGGATGCTAATTAAACATTCAGAATAAAGTAAGAACTTTAATGTTTAAGCTAAACAATTAATATTTACATAGAAAAGTTATGTTTCCTATAATAGGTCAGTGGTAATACACAATGAAAATTGCTTTTTCAGTATTTGACACTGGACTCTGATACTACTAATGTCACTAAAAACGTAATTTTAGAAACACCTGAAGTAGCCTTTACAATAACAGACTAAATAGATTTACGATGGACTTGCAGGTTTACCTAGGATCCAGACATGAGATTCTAAATAATACAGACGTTGTCTGAGTGGAGGCTTAAAGCACAGTTGCACTGAAGCCAACTTAAAGGATCCAACACTTCAAGGGAGTGTAGTTTACTTGTGTCACATTATATTGCAACTCCCATGTTGATATCCCTTATATGTTAATTACCAGAGCAGCAGCCAATGTAATCACTCATCAGTGGTGGCTCAGCGCCAAAGGTTTTTGCTATGGTTCCTGAATTTCTGCTCACTGTGTCACTGAAAAGAATCCTTGCTACTGCTTCACTACGCACAGTGACCACCTTTGTCTTCCAGACATCCTGGCTATTCTGCAACTCCTACAAAACATCTGTGCAACTACTGCAGAACATTTGGGTGCTGATGGACTATCAAAAGGGGCTTGCTGGAAGAAATCAGAAATGTAATCAAAAAGAAAGAAAAGGGTCACAAAAATCCAGATAAATGTTTTAATGTAAATGATGACAGGAAAAATACGATAACAGGGCTGAGAGTGCAGAATAGACAGGATTGGGATGACAGCAGAAGAGCATAAAATGAACATGGGGAGAGGTTAGTGAAAGAAAGGAACTGGATTTGGGCTGCACACCCCACCCCACAGCTGAGTTTGGCTACCACTGAAGCCAAAAGAGGGGATTAGACAATGCCTTTTGCTATGAGGGGCAGTCAAGTCTCTGCCAAGCCTAGAAAACTTTTACAAGGAACAGAAGGTGTTGAGATTCCCTTAGACACATGAATTACGTCTCTCTTTCTGCTAGAAAGATGCAAGGCTTCCTTGAGGAGTGGGAGGAACAGGAAATGCCTTCTAGAACCAGAAAGCAGAAGGAAGGCACAGGATTCTCACCCAGCAAACAGCTCCCCCAGATCACTTGGGTATAACATTGCCAGGAGGTGAACAAGAAAAGCATGTGCTGTAACTACAACACTTCAAAAGCCATGTCAATGAAAAATATTACACCAGCTCCTATCATGCATGCCTATATTATAGTGAAATTGTATGTTTTTCAGCTGTATACTACCTTTAAGAAACAGGTGATGTCTATTTGTTTATACTGAACCTAAAAGCAATCTCTTTTACAAATTAAAAACTCTCATGAAAAGTCTGATTCTTTTTCTTATTCAATTCAGCACATTAGCAATCATTAAAAAAGTACAGACTTAAAGCACTATTGCAGATCAAATATAATATATTGCATTAGAAATAAATTCCATATTAAAATAGGGACTTTTACTAAAGAATTACTTTTTTTTTCAAATAAATTACTGAAACTTTTGCATTATGAAAGCTCTCAGGCAAAATTAATGGTTTTGTTTTGCAAATTAATTTAGATATTAAAAAATTATATTTTCAACCAAGATCTCAGTTACTCAGATTAAATATTAACCAAAAGCTGTCTTCTGCTTAAATAGAATTTAGCCTTTGAAGTGTTTTTATTAATCTCTTCTGATGTAGGTGCTTGAAATTCTATGAAAGTGCTGCTGCTACCAGTTCTGTGCATCACTTACTGTAATTTATTTTCAGAACATAATTCTATTTATAAATGAAAATCCTATTAAAAGAAGACAAGAAAAATTAGTCCTAGACTTTGCATTGGTAGAGTAGAAACAAAATGAGCGGCCTAACCTGAAGTGACATTTACAAATTACCTGTTAATTTAAACTGGGTTGAAGGATGACAGAGTTTAGTCGGACTGACAGGAAGTACCGAAGGAATGACAGTTGGGTCTGTAGTGGTCATAAAGCTCCCATAGCAAGCACATTTATCTGCTTCTCTGGGAAAACCTTCCCTTGTAGTAAATAATATATTTGTAAAAATATTTACTTCATGGCAGCCCAGTGACTGAACATTTTATGGAGCTGAACTCCTCCCCCACCCCCCCACTCTGCCATCCCCTCCTTTTAATTCTCATTTTTACTAGGGATAAGAGCTTTAAGATGGCCACCTGCCTTTAGTCACATGGTTGATTCATCACCACCCCCCTAAAGCTAAACCACATGATTTTCTTAATGAAAATGAGACAAGAAGTGACAAGGCTTGTATCCTTTAGTTGCTTCAGGATAACATTTATGCCCTGAGACCAGTTCCTTTGTTCACTAGACATTCTTTGAACAGACACGATTGCGTATCAAGGCCATGCAGTGCCAAATATTTATAAGGATAATAATAGCTGCTCTCACTCCATTTTCAAATAGCACTGAGAACACTCAGAACAAAGTGCTAAGAGTCTTGTTATTTATTCACTTTTGAAAACCAAAGTGTTTTCTGAAGGAAAGGCTCCAGTGTCTTACACTTTAGACACTTTCCACGCGTACAAACTTTCATAAAATATTTAAGCTACAAATGGAATATTTGGGAGTCTTAAAATAATCTAGTGACAATTACTTAGGAATCTGTCCCTCTTAAGACAAACAACAAAGGACCATACCAGACAGCTACTGTAGCTCTTTTCTGCAGGGAAGCACCACACACATGTGGAGACACATATGTGCAGGCATGTATGCAGGCTATAGTTAGATAACTCAGCTCACACACAAAATGCTCTGGTGCAAGCTTAGTGAAAAATACTTTAGTATTTTTAAAGAGCAAGCTGTATTTTATATACACACAGACATGACTGAACATAAATTTAAAATGTTATACCTTGGTTTAGGGATCTCAAAAGCATTATCTCCTGGGCCAGGCTGCCATGGTCAGTCCCTCACCCGCAGCGCCTCATGCAGCCCACAGGCCATGTTGCAACCACACTCTGCTTACCCTTGGGGGGCACAGCCTGTGCTGACACACTGCAGCTGGGTATAATTATAAACGTATCTCTATATGTGTATGAAAAAAAGTTGTCTAAATTCCTCTGCCTCCATGAACATGAGTGTATTTATAGATACAAAACAAATGGGATGTGGAGATCGTGTTTATATTCCAGAGCAAAGGCATGAATGTCCATAACCTATTTCAACAAAATTCAGAAGCCCTCATTTTAATGCCATTTCCACAAACCTTGCTTTTGAAACTGACGGTCAAAACACAGAAATGTCAACCATAACCAAGCCTGCAACACCAAACAAACTCAGGGCTTCCACAGGGTGCTGTGGAAGACTTGCCAGCAGGTAACATCATCTTACAGTAGATATTTTAAATGTAATTCATTTCTGATTTTTAATCGTAGCATGGGACCCCTGATTTTTTTCTTTTTAAATAATGGTTTGACAGGAATGTAATTTTACACCTACTGTACAAAAGATTTTCCTTATTTAATAGCAGAATATAAATTCTGGAAGCAAAAAAAGGATCTTATTATTATGAAAGAATAGTAAAATAAGATCTACAGTACCATTATTTTTTTAAATTAGACATTGTACCTTAGTCAAAAGATCCAAATATAGACTGTGCTCTGTCCTGTAGTATGCCACTGATGAAAAATGGTCCTCGAGTTCTACTTAAAGTCCAAGAGGGCACAATTAATATTTTGATTTCTCTCAGGAAAAAAGGGGCTCCTGCAATACATAAAAGTTTTGAAGCTCTACTGATAGTGGGAGGAAACTAACAAAAAAGAGTAAAATTGGGGGAGAAAAAAAGAAAACCGAGTTACTATATTTGATGTGCTAGACTTCCTCCCTCACTACAACTGAGTGAAAGGAGCTGAACTGAAGGGTTCACCTACCTCACAGAAAGGAGAAATGACCAATGGGAGTATCCAACTACAGAGTAAGAAAGATCTTTACTATGGAGGTGTTCAATATAATGAGGAGAAACATAACCCCATCTCCAGCTTCACTCTATGATATAGAATGCTTTCATGTGTCTTTGTGCATCTTTCACATCTCTTTTAGAGAGACTGTCTTCCGTTTAGATTTGTAGATAGAACTAATATACAACATTTTATTAATTCTCTCCCACACATCTTTGCCCAGAAAACCAAATACCTCTTTGACCAATCACAATTATTTATCCCAGTTTATTAAGTGTCCCCGTACTGTAAGACTGATATTCTTGCCCTTATACAGTGTATCAAGGACATATGATAATGATAACGATCAATGTTATTTTAACACTGCTCAAAGGCCAGGATGTCAATGCCATTTCTTTGTTAGAAAAGAATACTATTGATTATTAACTAGAGACTAGCTACAAATGAAGAAATTAATAGGCAGATTACCCAGCTACCAATTACCTGTAAAGACTTAGTCAGGTATTTGAGCTGCAAATGAGTTACATGTGGTGGTAGAGGTGGACTTGTTCAACATTCAGCACCATTATTTCAACTAGCTGTATTACAGGAAAAGGAATTTAGGTTTATAGTTGCACCAAATGGAAAGAAAGAGGTTACTTTTTCATTTAGTCATGTCTACTTTCAAACTATCACATGAAAAGTCCTCTCAGAACTAGTCCAGTGAACTGCAGCAAACAGAGCTAATATTCAGCGTGCCTTGGGAGTCATTATGTGTTAGTCGGTGACTGAATAACATCAAATACTCTACTGGAAAAGTTTGGCCTCTTCCAAGTGTCTGAATGCTACTTTTGCACCCCTGAGGCTCCAGCCACAGGGTTCACACCATATGTACTTAGCTCACATCATCTCTGTCCAGAGTATCTGTTGTGCTTCTACTGACAAAAGATCTAATTGCTTTCTACACATGCAGAAAAGCTAAAATTCACTGCTGTCTCCTGGGATTTATTCTTACAACTGCAGAAATTCATACCTTTCCCTTTTTCTTTCTTTCTTTCTTTTTTTTCTTTTTCATTACCTGCCTTCTATTGAATTTTAGAAGAGTTAATTCTGATGCCCTGGCAGAAAAAAAATACGATTTTCAAGGCACTTTGCAGCTCAGACTGCTGCTCCAGGAGGTCATGTCACTAGATATGAAGCATTTTATATGGAACTCCAACCAGCATTCTGAATTCCCTGATTCCTGTTACTCCAGGGAAAATGGATGCCAGCAATAAGTCACGTGTCTGTACAATGGCAGAAGACCTTCTTATTCTTTGTTTGCTAAATAGTCAGTTACCTTTGGAAAACACTCCCAAATGTTTTTTTAAATTTTATTCTACATTATAAAAATATCACCACAAACCTAATGCATACAGCTGATGTACCTTCATCAGAGCCCTTCATTTTCAGAGAGAATTTACATTATTGAAATCCTGTTTTCTGTCCCTCTAGTAACTGAGCATCATGGTGCTGATCATTCTGAGCAAAGAAGAAATATGGTCTGCATGCCATCCTGAAATATTTCTAGCTTTGTCACAGCTATAGGACTTGAAGAAGGAATTAATTCAGAGAAATCATTTGGTCTATGTATCACAGCCATCTTAGACCTTATAAAAAGGGGTAGAGGCAGGAAAATTGTGTTCCTTACAATTCTGCATCTCTTAGTGATGAGACCTCTTGAGAAGCATTACAGTCTTTTCAGGCTGCCAGGCAGCCATCAGGTAAAACCAGGAAGCTCTTACTTCCTTATTGGAATCACAGTCTGAGCATTGAAGTGATTTAGATGCTTAAATACATTCTCTAAGCACCACTGGGATTCTTGAAAACCACTGTTCTGTTGCAATACCTTCACAAAAGCCCCCAGATTTCTACTGGTAGCAAGGCTGGAAACTGCTTAAACACGACCATGTGAAGCAGTTTGGGTGACTGATCCACGCCTGGACCCAACAAGCTTCAAAAATTAGACACCTGTCCATCCCCTCAAAAGAGCTCATCAGATAGCTGTCTGTACAGCACTGCCCAGCCCACACAGCAAGCTGCAGGCTCTGTGCTGCTGCCACTCAGCCTCGTAAATCTAGACATTGCTGTAATATTTAGGACACGCTACCGATTCCCCCGTGTGATTTGGAGCAATGGCTGAATTCAGGTCTCTCTCCTCCCAGGACCCTCATAAGATAAGATCCTCAGAGGCAAGTCTTTCTCAGCAGTACTCTTTGAGGCTGTTCTATTCTCTTTAAATTGCTTAAACATTCTTTGGGACAGAGAAAGAGGAGGCATGTGTTCAGGCTGGCAGCCAGAACAACCCCTAAGAAACCCAATTATTCATTACTGCACACCAAGTTTCTCCTGTATCATTCTGATCATGCCACACAGCAGCCGTTTACTGGGGCCACAAGGCATAAGAGCAAAGCAGCAGAAGCATCAGGAGGGAGACACAGAAGGAACAGCAACAACAGCAAGACACACTCTGCATAACAAGAGCAAGGCTATCAGCTACATACCTACACTGGCCATCCCAAGCAAAGGCAGTGGCACCTCAGAGATGCATGGAAACAAGGAATGAAGAGGATAGGGAACACACTCCTTTAGATGCCGTAAAACCTACAAACCAGGGTTGAAACTTCACTTATAAACTTCCTGCCTTAATCAATCATAGATGAACTGCAGGAGAAATACATAAAAGGAAGGGATGGGTGTGCAGGAAACAGGGTATCTACAATAATTTGTTGATCATTTGCCATCTTCTCCTTCTACAGAGACAACTTTTAAAAATGTGCAAAAGTCCAAAAAACGCACTTCTAGGACTATGGGGTAGTTTTTCAACCTATTCACGTAAACTAAGGCAGTATCTGCCAGAAGTAAAACTTCTTTTTTTTTCAAAGGTTCTTTTAAATAATGCTGTGTTCTTTGCCCTCTTTACTTAGAGGATGCTCAGATTAATGGATTTGCTGATTTCCATAGGAATCTTTGGAGTTTTGAACCAGATCCTTTTTTGCTGCTGATACACACCAGAATGTGTACAACATTTTATTCCCACTGGAATACAGGAAACATTTAGAGATTGTTTCCAGCTTTGTAATAACTCCATGCTGTTATGACATCAGCCTCATTATCACAGCCGCTTTCATTTGGTTCTTTCTAGCCCACAGGGACAGGGTCCTGGAAGTGGCAGCGTGTGACAGAACCTGTGCTGCATTTTCTGTAACCTCACTGATTCTTTCTTTGCAAACAAACTTTCACATCTATGCTCAGAAAACACTTTTTACCAAATCTTTAGACAGAGGACTAAGGCAAGACTGAGGCATCCATACATAGGAGCTTTGGAGCATTCTTTTAAAAGAAATTTAGCTCTAGCCCTACTGAATTTATATTTGACCATGTCAGAGTGAATGAAGTGGGGTGTGACAAACAAATGCTTACTTGTCCATTGCTTTCCATTTCCGTGTACTCATTTGGGTGCTACAACAATAAAAAGCAGAGACACTGAAAGCAAAGAGCATTAGTGGCAGAGGTCTCCAATCCCCTTTCCTATGGGAAAGGAATAAAATAAAAATCTATTATTCCTTCCATCTATTTGTATTTCTTTTTTGACCAGTAAAAATTTAGGATGCAAATCCTGACATCTGCCATGAATATTTGTAAGTTTAAACTGGGAGAACTGGTTAATGTAAGAGGGTTTTGGATACTTACTAAAAACCCTAGGGCCCTAGCTGGATCGACTCAGGCCAAGTTATGCAGTCTAAGGTACTCTTGTAGCTTTGCTATGATTAAGATAGTATGTAAGTAAATAAATATTCTCACTATCATGTGCCTTGGGGATGAATATCTGGTCTTATAGCCATAGTAAAGGCCCTTAGGACTATGCACTGGCCAAACACTGAAACTACAGACAGATTCAGTGGTCCTTTCCAGGGCGGTCTGAAGGATTTCCTTGAGCTTGAACAAAAATACTGAGAAAGTAGTTGTTTATACTTCCTATAGTTCTTCAAAGATGGTCATAAAGGACTTTGATCATTAAATGAAAATGGATAATACCCCAAATTCACCCAGGGACCACAGCTATAGAATCTCAGTAGAGTTTCTTCAGTGGGTATATCCTTTCCCATTCAAGGCTTCTGTTCTCTGATATGATCAGGTAATTTCCTTATCTTAAATGCTGACTGGCATGCAAGATATACAAGGTACACCAGATAGAAATAAATACATAAAATTTTAGCTCCCTTAATTTTACCAGTCAGATTTAATAAATGCACATAACTAATGGGTATATAATAACTTCCTAAACTCCTACTTGTAGATCATGCATTCTATTTGCCAGTACATCTTTTTTCCCTTAAAAAATTAAATTGGAAAGTCAACAAGAAAGGAATCATACTGGGGACATCTTCTATCCATTCCTTTACATTTTCACTCTTTGCAGAATGTGGATAGTATATTTTTAAAGCATGTTTGGTTGCTATTCAAAACATTTTTTTTAATTGAATAGCAAAATTATTAGGTGAGTAGAATCCTGTATGCATAATAAGAGCACAATTTAAAGGTGTCCCTAGGCTAATTTATGAAGCACTAAATCAATTGGAAAGTTTTTCCTTTTTCTTAAAGAGGAAACCTGCTTTTTCAGCTGTTTTTGTCTGTTTTCATGGTCTGCACATTGATCATAGCCTGGTACTGTTAGCCAAATGCATATGGGAAAAGAAACATCTGAGGGATGAAACTAATGATATGTACACTCTTTGTTGGTTTGTTTCACTTCCCTTCCTAAGTGAATTCCCTGTTAACTAGTGCACAAGCCATTAATGAATAAGGTTCACAGGCACTGCCCAGTGTGATAGAGAATACAATTAATGCCCAGGTGTTTTACATACAAACAGGTATTTGTGATTGCACAAAGACCAGGCTTCTAAGTTAACCTAGTAAAATGTTATATGAAATACCTTTCTTCACAGCCCAGCAAGGATGTGTAGGCACATTATGTTTCCAATAAACAGTGGAAAAATAAGAGCATTCCAGAGTAGGTGTTGCTGCTTCTCACTGTCACTGTGTGAAAATGATCCTTAGTGCACACATGCAGATCTCAGAGCACATTACAAAAGCAAGCAGGTAGCACTCCCATTTGTATCAACAGGGGACAGAACCACACAGATGGCACAAACTCCCTGACTCATCCAGCAACACAGACAAAAACAAAACAAAGCTCTGGCCTAGATCAGCACATTATTGCCTACTCTCATTTTGCATTTCTTTATAGTGCCTTAGAGAAACATGCTCCAAAATGATATTTTATCCACAGGTAATTTTTACTGATAGCAGTTGCTGGACTTGCCCAGTCCAAAAGTTCTCAAAGGAGAAAAAGTTTGCAGTTTATACACTGCTCTACATATAGCCCTGTAAAGATTTTTTTGTCCTGGTTTCAAGCATAAGAAGTTACAGAAAAAAATCATTGTGTTAACAGGATCTACCTGACAGTTTTGGACTGACTAATATGGGCACTAACCTAGACAAGTAAGAAGATCTTCTTGGGAAAGAGGCAGAAAAGACAGCAGAAATTTCAGCTCACTGAGGGATATCGCAACACTGAGAAAGCAATTCCTATGTTTTAGTTGTTTTCATGTTTGATTTAAAATGTAATCAGTTCCATTATTATGTACTCTCATCGTGGGACGTTAAATGCATATTGTGGAAAATCCAAAGTTCAAACACATCACCAATTGTTGAATTGGTAACAGTTACGTCCTAAACTGGTAAAATGGACCTGATTTTATCCAGCAGAACTGCACTATGGATTCATAGAGCTAGCATTTGATTTTATGGTCATGTTTTATACCTCTCCTTAACTAAAGAGAACCTAAGGATTTGGATCTATGCATTTTTGTCCTTCAAAAGGAAAAATTATGTTTCCTGTTCATGTAACCAGCATGAGTGCTACGTCCCCCTACATGACACAGTTTAAAGGCTATAATTAGCAAAACACAGTCCTTACTTGTCTTACAGATGCCACCATCTGACGCTAAAAGGGAGAATATTCTATTCTTATACCAGTGTTGACAATAACCAGAATATCTTGGACTTCACCAAATATCCTGTCCCAAGAAGCTGCCTCTCTAATATCAGATTTTTTACAGCTGTTATCTACAGGAAGAATAGAAAATTACTCACAGAAATATCACTTGGACTTTTTAAAATACTTTGCAGCATTTTAGCTTCATAAACTGAGATAAACATATATTTTTCTATTTGGAATACGTAATATTACTCCTCTATTATTTTTATTTGAAAGAAAGCTGCATTTATTTAGTTGGCTTGTTCTCTGTGATAGTCTCTTCTTTACAGCTATGTAATATCCATACCAAAGGCTGTTGAACCAGCTGCTTCGTAGTTCCTCAGAGTAGTTCCTTCAATTACTCTGAAAAATCTCTTCCAAGATGCCTTATCCTAAACTCTCCATAATCAGAGCAGCCATAGAAAACTGTGGTATAGAAGTCCTCAACAATGCAATATGCACTCAAATATTTCATCTGCATGTCTACATTTAGGTTATTTTAAGGTAGGTGTTGGAACCCTCAGACAGCATATTGGACTGGGTGAACCGTCAGGGCCACTGGAAGACTACTGAAAAGTTACACCTGGATTCACCACAGGAGAAGGCAAATAGGACAAAGAGAACTTATCATAGGATTTCATGACCTTAGCATGCCATTCCAGTGACACTGAGGAGGTGTGACATCTGTTCCACAGGCTGGAGTTGCAATGGGCAGTGAGAGAAATGTTCCTTTAATTCAACAGACTTAAGAGTTGGGGTTTTTTCCTCCAGCTGGAAGTAACTGCACTCTTTGAAGGTAAACAGGACCAATATGCACGCGTTACTTTAAGATCCAGTAAACCCCTTTCTGAGGGCATAAGCATTGCACCTGTTTCATGCTGGCCTCATTTGTATGACTGAAATTAATCCCAAATACACCACACAAAATACTGCAGAATTTCTGTGCCTGCAAGAAGAAAAAAGGACTTTTCCTAATGTTTTATTAAAGTCTTGTAATTCTGAACTAGTGTGGTGCCATTTTATATGTGTTGGCAATATCCTCATGAATACTTGTAACAAGTGTTATTAACATAAAATACAAAGTGGAATTGGGCATGATTTAAAATTTAGACACGCACTTGCCACATTTAAAAATGTACTTCACAGATACATTTTTAAACTGTATATTTTTCAAAAACAAGTCAATTCAGTGCCGTATACTTTGAGTTTTAATTCCAATCAAGCTAATTTCTAGTCATCATAAACACATACCTGCCAGTAATGACGGTTGTTTAATTAGGTCCAGATAAAATAGCTACAACTCTGTTTCTGATCCACCTGTCAAAGCAAATCAGTCTTTTACATGACTTAAAAAAAAAACAAATTAGACTAGCTGATGATTTTTTGAATATTCAAGTAGACATACTGAAGATAAATCCAAACCAAACTTGTGACTAAACAAAAGCCTGGAACGTGACCCCAAAGATGAAGAGATCTTGTTCTGCCAGAAGCAGATTTCCAAGCCTGGCATTTGAGGATTATGAAGTCAAGGACAGGGTGCTAAAAAGTGCTACTGGAAAGGATAGCACTGACTTCCATGGCTTAGGGCAAGGTAACATTTCAATGCTATGTAAAATTAAACACAAATAACAATGTTAAAAGTCCTACTTAACGCCCCAAAGCCAGGTGATTTCAGAGCAGAGATGTCCAACTCATGCCACTATAGTTCTATGGAAAAAACCTCCAACTTTTCTGTTCCTGCTACTGTTACAGAAACAAGTAAAAAATCTAAAAGGGCTGATAGCCTTGAATGCTAAATAACAGTTTCTTTTTCACTGGATTTTAAGATGGGCTGGTAAGCTGTATACAAATACATTTACTGGTAGGCAGATGGCAACAAAAATTGACTGTCACAAATGGATTTGACATATAAGGTGTTAATTAAAAGAACTTAGTACAGCTCTGAGAAATTGCTAGTAATTGCTTAATATTATAGGAGCTCGGCCAACAATCTCCAAAAGTGTAGGATTAGGCATAAGTGCTAGGCAATAGACTAGAGAGAAAATAATCATTAAAAGCACCTCTCAGACACAAACTGGTAATATCTAGAACACAGAAAAGGTAACTCAAATTTTAATATAGAAATTATCTACTAGGCTTTGGTATGCAAATCAGTCAACACCTCCTTGCTGTTTCTGCGCTTACTGTGTACTCAGTCCATTAAGTGAGAACTTACCAAAAAAATGGCAGGGTTTCATGTGCTTTTTCTCATTTGACCCTACCAGTTACTCTGCTCAGATGACTCTTCTCTCATTCTTTGATTCCCTATCAAAGCAGTTCTACTGATGTTACTTATAAGAGGACTAACTTTTCTCCAATCATTTATGCAGATTGCATTGGCAACTGTTGTGCATTCTAGAAGATGAACTTCTAAATTTTGATTGATTTATAATTCATGATGACTTGTTCTTTTCTTCTGACTGACATTCTAAGCACCATCCTGAAACTGTCTTTAATTTGTTTAGATTGGACATTTTTTGATTTGGCTTTCCAAAGCCAGTGAGAGTCAATTGATAGTATCACATGTACACATTGATTTCTTACCTTACACAGATAATTCCTTTAAAACACCTTTATGGTAGAAAGAGGGGCACAGTTGTTACGTCTGTGCCAGTTTCCATGATGTTTGGGGGTTTTAATTCTTTTCTCTATGAATAAAATCCAGACCAAATAAAGTCAGAGTTCTTCTATTTCCCCCATCACATTCATATGAGAGGAAGTTACGACTATCAAAGTTTCAAAATCCATTCATTTTTGTTACGTTAGAGTCCCTCCACGTCATCGAGAGGACATTTTTATTGTTAGATGATGCAGTCTGATTTGAATCTCACAACCTTATGTTGTGAAAATAGCAAGGCATGAATTTTTATGCCTACATAATGCAAAAAGTTTCACAGGTCCTCCTTGAAATGAGGATATGACTTGTTTTTACCCTTAGCTTATTTTGCTCAGCTTATAAATGGAATGAATTAGGATCATGAGTCAGGATGAGATTTTTTTATTATGTTTTTAGGTCTCAGCTTCAGAAGACCTGTGTGTTGACTTGGTTGCCAAACTAAGGAACAGAATTCCACAAGTGATTCATGCTCACTCGCTCTACCTAGAATACATGCCATTCTTTCTAGTTCTTTCTAGTACTGGATGCCCAATATTACCTCTTATTTCTACAGTTCTGAAATCACAGGTTGATATGGCTCTGTCTGTATCTGTGAGAAGGAGAGGCAGCTATAGGCTGCTGGCTGTTTAACAGCTGGCTGTTAAAAAGGGTTGTTTTAACCTGGGCATTCGTACACAATCCTCTTCTGATGTTGTATATAACCATATGTTTTATATTAATTAGCCACCATGCCCAAAAGACTTACAGATTCTTGTCTCTCACTGTCACCTCCACCACACCTAAACGGGATTGTATTGAGCTATTTTATTTATGTGCTTTTTTCCTCTAGATCAGAAGTAGATGATACTTATTTGAAATACAGTTGCAGCATTGTTTCAGAATATATCATATATCACTGCACTTTGAGCCTGAAATATATTGCAAAACTCCTAAAGACTACAAAATATAATGCTCTGGACTTTTGCTTCCCTTTTTTTGGAAACAAATAAAATCATAGAATCATAGAATGTCCTGAGTTGGAAGGAACCCACAAGGATCGTCAAAGTCCAACTGGCTCCGCACAGGGCAGCCCCAAAATCCCACCATGCACCTGAGAGGTTTGTCCAAAGGCTTCTTGAACTCTGTCAGGCTGCTGCTGTGACCACTTCCCTGAGGAGCTATTCCAGTGCCAAACCACCCTCCGGGTGAAGACTCTTCTCCCGATATCCAACCTAAGCCTCCCCTAACACAACTTCATGCTGCTTCCTTGAGTCCTGTCACTGGTTACCTCAGAAAAGAGATCAGTGCCTGCCCCTCCTCTTCCCCTCACAAGGAAGTTGTAACTGCACTGAGGTCTCCCCTCAGTCTCCTCCCAGCTGAACAGACCGAGTAACCTCAGCCTGTCCTCATACGGCTCCCCCTCATCACCCTTCACCATCTCTGTTGCCCTCCTTTGGACATTCTCTAATAGCTTTATATTCTTCTTATATTATGATGCCCCCAGAACTCAAGGTAAGGATGCAGCAATGCAGAGCAGAGAACAATCACCTTCTTTGCCCAGCTGGCAATGAATCATCTGCTACATAATCATGACTGCTTCTTTGCAAGACCTGAATTCTGGATTAAAGATGTTAAGAATACTGGCAAAAGTTGGCCAGTGGTAGATTACTTATGCTCACACTTTGCTGACAGGTGCACTCAGATTATCAGCTATATGACCTAGAAAGGTTTTTACCACAAGGAGCAATAAAGGCCACATGGGATGCCACTAACTCTATTGACATTTAACCAGTCTTAATCGGTTAATACAAAAGCATGTTTGTTTATTTGACCTCTATTTACTATAAAAACTGCTAGACTTCCAACGCTATTCAGGATTTTCCTAATCTCTCTCCCAGTTTCTGCTTCTCTGCAGGTCACTGGCTGTAGAGAGCCTGCCTTTGTAAGGTGTTTTGTGTCATTTTTTGGTGTTAGGATGATACAGTTATTTGCTTATCCCATCAAAACTGTGTTTTCCACCTCTTTATGATATTGTGTGCTCAAATTAATTTCTATTCTGTCTCTTAGTCTTTAGCTTTAGTATATCTGGCAAAATGTTTCACCAGTTATACACCCTTCATCAGCACAAAACTCAGTTTGTCAGTGCTTATCTGGGTTGTAAAAGGGGGAAAAACCCACGACTTAACATCGCAAGCCTCTTCAGAGTGCTCAAAATCACGCCTTTAAGACATGTTTTCAAGAAGCCAGTAAGTATTGTACCTCTTTCCCCAGCTACAGAGAGCAGGGAGGTGAGGCACTTCTCTGTGTAAAATGGCACACACATTTTGTACATCTCATGTTTTAAAGCTATTAGCTCACAGCATTGAATTAAATTGAGGAAGGTTAATGAAAGGTTTCAGTCATGATTGCAGTGACCATGATGAAGGAAGGGGGCAAGATAAATGGCAATTTTAACAATTAAACCCCCTCAACACATTGCTTTAACACTAGTGCCATAACACAGTGAAATGCCGCAGTTAATCAGATCACCCTTACTGCCAACGCTCTCTACAAACTTCTTGTGACTTCCATGTTGGAATGTTCTACAAGATGATCATATTCTTCATTAATGCTAAATAAAGGTAGATGCAACACAAATTATTATCCTTAATTGTTTACTGTTATAAATATAGGAGTTGCTTATTTGTTTGTCATTTTAATTTTAAATTGGCACTGTAAGTACATAAAGTACAATCAAATCCCTGTTCCCCTGTAAATCTCAGTTTCCACAAAATAGAAGGCTACAAGCAGCTGTGTCATACCATACAAAGCTTCCAGTATATGCTGGAAGTATTTTGCTTAGGTCACTAAATACCAGAAGCGAGTCTGTCACTAGATCAGTTAGTCACATCTTCTTGATTCAAATATTTATTTCTTTGCCTCTCTTAGGTTGTAAGAAAACATCTGACTGGTTGAAACCTCCTGCAGGGTCTCATCACATTTTAGGATTGGCCCTTTCTCCATATCAATAAAATTCAATTGCAATGTATTTCTAGTGCTAGCACATGTCAGACGAATAAATTATTCTATAAAGGGCTCGCTTTTTGCTGTAGTATGCTGTCATGTCCTCAGGATAAAAGGAAACCAAGAAGCCCAGGCTTGCACAGGAAGAAAAACAGTATTGGCCAGCAATAACAGCATTAGATGGAGACGTACTAGACCCTAGTTCAAGTCACTGTTTCCTCTATGCCTTGAGCAAGTGAGTGGGATTATTTCTATAAATAGGATTAAGAGCACTTACAATTACAACTCCAGGGTGTTCCAGAGTTAAACAATTAAAAGATTTTGGCCTATTTAGATACTTCAATAACACAGACTCCCCAAAGCAGAGAACTTCTTCAGATTATACTAAAACTAGCAAAAAGACATAGGAAATAGAAAACATCTTCCACAATTTCATTCACTACTTATCTTAAAAATTTCTATTAGCAATATTATTTACATGTCATATCAATATTCTGAAAACTAAGAAAAATGCACCTTGTGTCAAGGAGGAGAAAATGTGTTCCAGTTATCAGTAGGTGGGTAAATCCTGTTTCAGGTGAGGACTCGTGAACTGCAGTAAGGCTCTGATAGATGCAGAAGCAAAGCTTCCCGTGTTCTCACTGCCACCTATGTGAGCTCATCTCCTTGCAGCAGGGATGTGGTGCAATAGGCTCCTGCAAATGCAGGCAGGCCCCCACTCCTTACGAGTCTGAAAATACTGCTATGGACTATGGCAGGTGGGGGGGCAGCTACCCCAACACTGGGGTAGGGGCTTACAGAAGAGGGGGATAGTAGATCCTTCAGGGACTGCAAAATCTTCAACCTTTGCAACTTAAATCTATCGGAACACTTTTAGCAGAACCCTACGTGAATAAAAGTGGTTATAAGACTATGATAAATAGGAAGAGGAATAATTTGCATCACTTCTGTGAATAATGTCTGATAAATTTTGTTAGTCTCTTCTTTATATAGTGGGGGTGTTGTGGCTTTTACAATTTTACAGATATTAATTTGAGGAAATCGGTTATAGAAAAGTTAATGGAAGGTTTTAATCATAATTGTGATGACCATGACCTAATAGAAAGCGAGGGAATCTTGAAATTAAAAAAGAATACCAAAATTATATTTATCCATTGCCAGAACACAAAGAAATGCCACCATTAATTATACACCACACTGATTACTAAAAAAATTTTCATGTATCCCTTTGACACAACAATCACTTGAATGGTGATTCTATGCCACTTTCACCAGTACTATCTCTCTACAACCTTCAAAGTTACTGGTGCCATATACTATGGCTCAAAACGCTGATCACACAGTTTGTGCAGACTTGAAGCAGAAAAATCTCATTGAAATCTGTGACTTGGATTTTTCTTTACTATCCTATAATACAGAGCACAACCCTCCTCTTTGTTCACAAAAATATGCACCTATAAAATAATGTATGTACTGTCTGCTGAATATTCTCTACTATTCATGAAGTTAAAATTAACTCCTTATTTTAATTGCTTATCAGTTCCATAAGCATAATTCCCATGATTTAACCTGCTTTCATAGGGATCTGCTACCTTTCCATATAGAACTTCACATTTTTATGAATTTTCACTGTTTAAAATGTATATGTATGTAAATTATTATGCATCTGAGCCTTTCACATCAGAGGTACACTATAAATACTAAATCAACGTGGAAAACATCATGTCTGCTTTAACTTGACTTGATTATGGCTAAATATGAAAAAATAAATTAGCTTTTTACTCTATTTTTAGTTGCCTTCATTGTATTATACTGTATATTTGCAAGTGTGTAGATTAACACCTCTCCCAACTACTTCTTATAGGTTTATACTAATAAAGAGCAACTTCGATCAGCACATGAGGGACTAGGAAGAGAAAGTCAGATGTCTAATACAGATGTTCCCTAGCTGAAGGACAAATACGCTGGAAACCTTGGGATAGTGAGTTTTGTCTTTTCTGAGAACAGACCTATCTCATGCAGCTGGTAAATTTAGTTGAGAATGTTGAGTTTAGAAAAGGCTGAGACAATATAAAGCTTTCTTCTAATTTGGATTACATTTTTGCTCATGTTTTCCTTAACTTATTATTGATTACTCTTAGATTTATTACCTATATTTTAGCTAATGATTCAAGCAATTTTAAAAATAAAGCAAATAAAGCTACAAAATGCTGCAATTCAGCAATTGTGCCAAAGACCATTTTTCTTGTCTGTGGACGTGATTGACATAGGAATGTGACTCAGGAAGAAAACATGAAGAAAAGTTACAATTTTTGAATTATGTTGGCTTCCCCATAAGTAATTCCCTGGGTTACATCTGCATTGCATATTCTGATAAGTATATATAGATTCTCTTTACACATTTTAGCTTCTTTAATAATTTTGCTAAATGCAGAAGAGGGGAAAATAAAGACATATTATTAATAAACAAGCAATTAAACAGGTTAGGGCAACAATGCAATGCTGGTCATTCAGGAACCCTGTGCTAATTTTAATTAGCTACTTTCCCTTGCTTTCAAATGTAATTAAAGCAGCTTAGTTGTGCTCAGTGATGCAAACCACCTTATTTAATCACTAACATTATTTCCCTGAACTATTAATGATTTTCAAAATGCTTGTTTATGCAGAATTAGAACAGTAATTATCTTACCAGTTAATTTTGTACCTTCACATTTCACACCTCGCTCAAACGTCATTCATTTACCATAGCCTTTCTGTCAAAACAAAGAAATGCTTGTTCTAAATGTGCTTCTGACTGCCAAATTGAAAGCCAAGTTTTGGAACACTAATAAAGTAGCTCCCAAGTGAAACAGGTGTAGTAATTTAGACCCTTCCTGTCTTAAGCTTGCATGTACATGCTATGTCTTTTCTTTATTAGCTTTAAAATGAGAGCTTGGTGTGCAAAATAAGCTATTTAATTCAGACTTGTGGAGCAGAATATAATCTTTAATTTAAACTAGAGCCGTAAAAAAAGGCCTTTAATTTTAACTGGCATGTGCGTGCGAATTTGAATTAATAATCCAGAAAATTGAAACTGTTTTGCTGCTGTTGCTGGATAGTGACTGTTCTTCACATGCCCTTAGTTTCACTCACTCCATTTCTCTCTCCCAAGCTTTGCCTAGTGCCTATTTTACTATGTTCCTGCTTAAAGAAAGGGAATTCTTCTAAAAGAACCAAAAAACTCTGATTGAATTCTTGCAAAAATTTATTGTGTTGAAAGAAATTCTTAGGTCTGTACAGTTCAGTTTACAAAAGGAATATCATTGGTATATTCATCATATCTATTTAAGGCAGAATTTAAATAGACCATGAATTTATACTTCATAAATCATCAGATTTTTTTCCCTGCTATTTCTTTTAGTGGAAGTTAACAACTAATTGTGGCCTTATAGTCAAAAAATACAACAGCCTTACAATCAGCAAATAACTCTTTCCCCTGACTCTTGTGAGAAAGGGAAGTTGTCCCTATTACCAGTAAAACTAAGTAACTGCCCAAAGTCATACAAAGAAAATTTGTGGCAAAACTAGGAAAGAGAAAACTCCATCTTTCAGCTGCTCTGAACAGTCTCTGAGGTCTCCTACACTTATCCCAAGCTGTGCAGCCAGTTCTGGTGGCGAGCACTAACTGCTGCTTTTCCAGGAGATGGCTTGTGAACCAGGTGAGCAGCCTATGAAGAGTCATTCTGACACTCTCCTCTCTGCCACATCAGACAACTAAATATCTGTCTATGTAATCCAATTCAATCAAGTTCAACATTCAACCCCCAAAACTAGAAGACAGCCTAAAAAGCCCACTGTAAATCAGGCCTATCCCACATACACAGATACACATCTGGCAACATTCCTTCTGAAGGAGGGGACAAAAAGACTGGAATTGATGCAATGACATAATTTTTTGCAGGAAACATAATTGCAAACAGAGTATTAGATCTCAGCTTTTAAAGGCTTGTTAATAAAATCAAATTTAAACACAAAAGCAGTGCATTTGACCTTCACTGGACCCCTTTAGAGTGTAGAGTGTTCTTTTCTTACCCATGTAAGAAAAAGGGATGGCTGGATGGACACCTAAGAGGCCAACAATAATTTTGCATGTGTTCATTAGAGGGATGGAGTTACTACAGTCAAGATTTTAACTACATCACACGTTGCAAATATTCTTTCTAAATACATTATAAATCATACAAAAGAAAGTAAATCAATGTGCAAAAAACCTGTTTTAGTTTAAAAGCCATTTTTTGTCTAAAAGCTTTACAAAGTAGTTATATTTTAATATATTTAAATGTATTAGATTTTTCCAGAGATTCTGTAAATTTGAGACAGCTAAAATTATTTCAATATTTTCAGAATGCCCAAGATTCATGGTCTCCTGGCAACTAGCAATCACATGGCTGGAGAGGTTTTGGCCTACTGTTACAATGCCGTTATATGTTTGGTTGATGATTTATTCAAACCCAGTTGCAAACCTGCTGTTAGCTCTCTCATTGCTTTAATGCAGCCAGTCTACCATTCATAACTGTCAAGAACCAATTCATTGGGACTTGAGCTTATTAAGCACCCAAACTGTGTAGTGAACATATGCAGTTTTGTGCCTCGGAATGTGAATAAACACTATCCTTTCCATCCGTTGAAATTGGGTCTCTGATGTTTTTAGCACCATGCATTATTTTTATCTTGTTATCAGGATACTCAGCCATGAACTCCAAAGAATCCATTTTGCACAGCTTGGTGTTAGCAGGTGGCAGTAAAGCCTGGCAACCTCCTGTCTAACAGGGCACAGGCACAGAGGGAGAGGGTGGTTTAATATACTGTACTTGCAAAAAGTTACTGTAGGCACAGACTATAAGCTTTATGATCTTACACGGAAACGGGAAGGACAGGCTCATCTTATGGATACAGCACAGTGCTTGGAGAAACAACAATGGACTTATTTTCTTAAATCTGCTTTATTTGAAAGGAGAAAGATGGCTCTGGCAATCAAAGGAGTAATCACAGCGGATATTTACCCATTGAGGACAATATATCAATTCTCTTGGTCAAACACGCCAACTGTATAAATAACATAAAGAGGAAATGGGTTTTGAAAATAAAATATTACTTAACAAGTTCATTTATATTTTAATCTAACTCTGTTAATTCAATAGTCTCAAAAAGGCATAATTGAATTGCAGGCTTTAATAGTTTTTCATGTTGAATAACATGGTAATATGATTTTTCTCCGTTCTGTACACATAAGGAACATTCTAAAATGTGTAGCCACAATTACACAACAGCAGTGTGCATGATATTTAATGTGAGACTGGGAATAAAGCTGGTTCAAACCATTTGGTTTAAAACAATCATAAATACCCATTTTAACATAATGATTCTAGTATAATATGCTTTGCTTAAATTTTAAGGATTGTAGTGGGGAAAACATAACATTCTTAGCACTAATTTAATTTAAATTAGGACTACTGTAAAATTCAAGTTCTGACCAAATAATGATTAAATAAAATTTGAGGTTGTTTTGGGGGTTTTTTGTTTTGTTTTTGTTCTGACACAAAGGACTCAGTATTTCTTGGAAAGGAAATTATTATAAAAATGTCAGTAAGAATAATTGGAGGGTCAGGAGGTTTTTTCTTGAGTGTTTGCTGATGTTGTGCCCATCCCATCAAGAATTTCAAAAGAGGAATAAAATGGTACTCTATCTTCTGGACAGCTTGATGTTTGTCTTTGCTGTCAAGCAAAAGGGAATGCAATTCCATTCATACCAAGAAGATTAGAATAATGCAGAAAATATGATAAACCAGAACAATTCACAACCAGTCATATCACACGTTAAGGGGTCTAGACTCCTTTAGTACATAGAGACTGACACACGGGGCCCTAATGAATCAAGGTTGTTCCCTAAAAATAAGCGTACTTTCTTACCAGCTCTTCACATTTTCATGAAGAAGTTAACACAAATAACTTCTTAAAATTACTCAAAATCATCACAGAATCAGTTAACTACACTACACTTTAACTTGATGCTGTAAACAGAACAGGCTGTAAACACTCAGGAGTGGCTGCAATAGGGCTATTCTGCATTGCACATGGGAGTCCTTGTGGGAAAACTCTTCCAGAAGTATTGGCAGAGTCATGACAGAGAAGTATGAACATATATGTAAGTTTTCAAAAAAAGAACAATTGCCCTATAAAATTAATCATCATTCCTTTTCTACAAGACTTTCAGCTCAAAGTCATGGCTTCCTTTAACATAAACACAGTGGACACAGTTCTCCAGGCTGTTACATTTGTTTTGTGGCAATGTAATGCAATTAAATTTAACTAGCTATGAACCGACAAATATATACAGTGTTTGGGCTTTACCTTTAAAGCTGCTCCCAGTTAATCAAAATCTTTTGCAGACTTGGAAGAAAGCTTAGAGAACTTTCATCTCTAGACCTGTTTGCATGGTTACCTATGGAAATACCTGTTCTTTGGAAAGTCAACGTACTGTGCAACACTCATATGGTCTCTTTCAATGTATTACACCAAATGCAGTTCATTTTTCAGATATGTGAAGCAATTTAGTACTGTCTTACTCTTCCTGAATATTTAATGATTACTCAGAGACGACATCAGATGAAACTTTAGGTAGAATCAATATTGATTACCTTTTTTTGCAGTGATCACATCTACAGGAGATAAAGGTTTCATAGAATAATGGCTAGGTGTTTGCATCCAACTTTTCACACTATTAGTCTGATGATAAACACACAGAAACACCTAAGTCTAACTTGCTCTATGTGTCTGGGAAAACACAATAAAGACGTTCTCGCACCTGCTAGGTTCAGCAGAAAGGAGGGAAAGGACTCACTTTATTTACATATGTCACGTCTTATACAATTCCCAACTGCACAAGGGATTGGAGGACATGTCACTTCCTTCTCAATCCCACTGGAGAAAAAAGATGCTCATCAAAGTTCTCTTATCACAAAAGGAATGAAAAACAGAAAATACCGTTAAGTAAACATTGGCTATTATTTACATGAACTGTGTGAGAAAGAATTCCGACTCCAAGATTAAAACAGAAGGCTTTAGCAAAACCCAGGGCAACAGCTCTGTACCAAACTGTCCTTATATCTTATCTTCCCTCACCAGATACTCATCTGTTCATTAATACCATCTATATGTCTGCCCCCAAATATAGGAATGCAATGAAACGAATGAAACAAAAAATGATGGGTGGTGGTAGTAGTAGTAGTAGTAGTAGTAGTATCCAAATTTATAGTATCCAAATTATTTAACCATTTCATATTCAGAGACTTAATCTGGGAGAAGTAATCAATGGTTAAATTAATCAATGACTGCTATCAGGGAAGGGAGGAAAAGAAGCTCAGTAGGCCAATTAGTGCAGCTCTGCACTCTGAAGAAGGGTCCAATATAAATAAGGCATAATCTGTAAATTTCTGTATAACCTGTTTCTTAAGAATTATGACAATAACGCAGCCTCCTAAAAATAGCTGCTCCCACCCCTTACTTAGCATCATAGAATGAAAGATTGCTTCTTTCCTGATCTGTAATACAAATTTCTTTTCCTACATACTGAAGAATATCTTGCCCTGCACTTAGTGAACATAGGGAACAACAGGTCACTATCCTATTCACAGCAATCATTTAGAACTTATTTACCCCTCAGTCTTTTCTTAATCCAGGAGTTTCAAGGAGGCTTGTTTGTTCTGTTTCACAAGTCTTTATCTTGACCGAAACTCAGGCAGAGTATTGAATCTCAGGTCTCACACTTCAAGGAGTAATTTTCTCCCAGATTTAAAATCCGAGGGTCCTGATCATGCATCCTGTAATTAAACCCTGGTTTTGTTTTCTCTCAATACTTAACAAGACCTTTAGAATTCGAAAGTTAATCTTCTGAGCGCTTGCAAACTCTTCTCATCTGGTGTCAGCCAAAAATTTTTTATTGCTATCTGCTGCTATACCATCAGAGAGTAGAACTGGGTCCATGAGACACCTTAGGGAAGTCTGTTGTGTACATCCCCGAGTTCCAAAACAAAGTATTGCTATCTTTGAGTATTTTTAAACATTTCTGTAAATGTTGTACTTAACTTCATCCTGGTCATGGTTTCTTATACTACAATCTCTATGCTTTAAGCATTAAAATGACATTTTAAACCATGCAGGTTTTTTATTTCAATCACAGAGCAGATCACAGTTCTTTTGTGAATGAATGTAAATGAAACGAAAGACGATGGATACCTCATCTGCCTCAAAAACTGATGAAAGAAGATACAAACTAAGAGGAAAGTGAGGTCATCAACAAACAGACTGCCAGGAAATATAACGGATAAAGCCAACTTTAAAAACTCTCCATAAGACTTATAAACATGGCCAGTTAAAATTTCCGACAGGATTTTAAAAGGCAGGAGGATTACACAAGCCAGGTAACATTAGTGTTGCTTTTACGTATAATTTGAACTCTCAACTCCCATATAATACATTTGTTTACTAGAGAAAATAAATTAGTTTTTCCCTTACTCTTCCATACTTGAAATACTAACAACAAAATTAGTATGAATAAGGTTTGATTACTTAACACTGCTAATCATATCTTAGAGCCTTGGGTTTCCACAGAGGCTGAAATACACACAAGGACTGGATTTTCTTCCTTTGTAAGATAACCTCCACAAAAGGCATCCTCCTTCCCTTGTAGATCTCAGACCACACAGCCCTGGCCTTTGGCTCTGCCTATTTGGTTCTTTCTCATGCATTCTCAATTTTCATCATTTCACAGGAAAGTGAGTTTTTATTTATCAATTCAAGGCCCACAAAAGCAGTGTGACAGATTGCAGTGTTTCTACTTCCTTCCCCACGAAAGAGGGTCCTTTAAGAAAATTTTTAATCCCTAAAATATCTACCCCATTCTTTACACATGTATCTAATATTTCTTTAAAAATAGTATTCTGACATGAAGTCATGGGAGAACATCAGGTAAGCAAAGCATAGTTAATACCAACTTTAAATATGAAGAGACTAGCACACCCTTGCTTTATTAAAAAGGAGAACTACATTTGGTCACACACGATGGTGGGGAGGGAAGATTCCTCGCTCAGGCAAATTCAAAGGCAGAACTAAGACAAATTTTTTCCAACTTCTACACAAAAATCCCAAAGAGACTAAACTAGTCACCAGGGATGGAGAAATATTTATCCATTGCCTGTATGTACCAAGGCAGTTTTCTTCATTAGTGTAATGAACAATGAAACTGGAATCAGTGCACATATACAGATGAAATGGATCAGTTGGTTTGTATGTTCCCTTGCAAAAATGGATATTCAGCACCTCTGTTCACGGCTTAGGTCTCATCAAGAGAATGGATAAATGTTCCAGAGCTCTTGTACAGGTCTGTCTCACTGCCTTATGCATTCAGAATCCATGCTCAGAATCTCTGCCAGCTGAGATGAAACCTGAAATATTTTTGTAACTATTGTGTTTTGACAGTGTCAGAGTTAACTGATGTAATAGAGAGGCAGCAGAGAGCCTAATAAATCGTATTAAAAGTTAAAGTTTCAATGCAATAGCCAAAGGTGCATGAGGTAATGTATCCACAGCTCTCAATCACAATCTCCTTTATTATGGCCTATTTCCACCAGTCTAATCTGAAATGAATGCATTAGGTTTGTGTTCTTCGCACAGTTGCTGCCAGTATCACTCTGCCCTTCCTCCTGATTTGCTTGGTAGTTTGGGAGCCTAAGGGAGGGGTGGATTAAATTGGAAAATATAAATAACAAATCAAAAAGTAAAATTGATTGGATAAACAATTTCCCTTAGACTGTTTCTTAATAAGCGATCGATTTTTTAATCAATATTCATTATTTTTCAGAACATACCAAACTGTTTATTGAATAAATGAATGGTTGGAACTACAATGACATGAAATCAAATAGGTGAACCAATTTCTTTAATAACATGGGCTGAACAGGCCACCTTATCTTACCTGGTTGAAACTAAGAGTCAGAAATTCAACACCATTGAGTGGGTGATCCAAAAAAAGGATGCAATTTGTTTTCATGTTGGACATGCACAGGTGTATAGCCACATGCTGATTTGTGCGATATTTCTAAATTGCAGTTGAAAGCTACTTTCTTTTTGATACAACTTTTGTGTTCTTTCTCACAATTCTTCATTAGTCAGCATACTGCAAAGCTTCTGAAATAAAATTCAGATCTGAAAAATGAGATCTGTAAAACTGTTCACTGTAAAGGCTTCAGGCATGGCAAATGGATTTTTCTAATAAGTTTTTATTCACTTGTATCAGTTTCAGTGGTACACATATAAACTGTATGCTACATCCTAATATATACTTCAGACTATTTCGTTATTTTTTTGTCATAATGTAAAAAATAATCTTTTGAGGCACAGAGGTTCTGATGTTCTTTTTTTCAGTTGAAGAAAAAGCACTAGAGTAGGAGATCTCCAAGAAACGTTTGCACATTTGTTTAAAACATGAGCAAGGATATTAATTTGGTTCTACATAATACAGATTGCATCATTTACATGATCTTCAACTCACAAATTTCTTCCAGTATATGGAAATACTTAACTTTCATTTGTACTCAGAATATACAAGATTCTTCTTCTTATGAAAAAATATAAACTGTACTAATCAACTGTTAATTAATTTGTAGGATGCTCGCTTTAACATGTATTTTAACTTGTCACAATTAATTTAACATATGACCAAACAGCAACATAATCTCATTGCTCCAAAGACATAAAAGTATGGAATAACCTGAGCAATGAAAGGAATCTGAAAGATTGCAGTTTCACTAATTCCACGTGCTCACTGTTGTCAAAATTAATTATACAGAAATCAAGTATCACTCTATTGTGTTATGTTGACATCCACAATAACATTAATATAAGAAGGAGTTTCATTAAACTCACTTTTGTAGAGCACAGATTTCTGCAAAGGGTAAAGGCCTATGGTAAAACCAGAAATCTAACCTAAAATCTGAAACTTCAAATCAAATTTCACTTTCAAAGTCAATTTATCTTACAACACTGTTTCCCAATAATAAAGCAGTAAGTTCAGCTGTTAACACTAACAGTGGCATTTTGAAAGTGTTAACTACTGAAATGAAGCTGTTTCCTCTCATAATACATAAATATTCTGCAGAAATTCAAGTCAAGTCAGCATTCTGTATAACACACATTTCTAGAGCATCCAGGACTATCTGACAACATGAGTCATCATTACTGACCAAAACACTTTCCCCTAATTCCAAGCATAAAATCCCAGGCACTAATGCTCTGGGTTTATTCACAGACCTTTCAGCTCCCTTAGTCTTGAATTTTGTACCGTCCACTTTAATATACATCTGCATAAGGTTGTTAATGTCCAGTTGCCCTTTGGAAATTTTAAAATGTGCTATTTTTCCGGTATGAGCTTGCTTAAAATGGCTGATTGTCCCCTCGGTTGAGGTAATACGCTTGGCAAAGCCGGCAGCAGAGAAGTAGAGGCAGTTTGTGTCCCAGGCACTGGCCAGGAGATGGTGGCAGAGAGCAGCGCTCCCTCAGCCCCTTTAGCGATCATTGGAATCCTCAGAGACCCCGAAGTACTTTGGACACCCACACTGCCGCACAGCAACCTCCTGACTTGTACCATCGACTTACTTCTTATGTTTTAGGATAACATAACAACCTCAAAACATTGGTTAACATCCAGTTTGTTCGGTCAGATTTGGGCACTTGCATAAACACACTACAGGCTGGATGCACTCAGCTCTCCCACTTCTGCTGAAGAACCAACTTTCATGACATCAGGTTTGGTAGTGATAAAAATCAAACATTTTCTGGAGGCATTATTGCCTAAAATGTTAATGCAGTTTACTTTTTTCAACTGTGATCGATAGCTGGAGGAAAAGTGCCCATAAATTACTAAAGGCAAATACCATTCTATTAGCACTCAGGAGATTTTGCAACATTTGCCAGTCTGTTTTACTGGAAAAAAAAAATTAATTTGTTGAAAGCCTAGTTTTTTACCTGTCTTTGTCTTCCTCTGTAAGAGAGGGATATTTTTATCAGGAGTCATTTAGGAGATGTAATTCTAATGTGCTATAGCTATAGGTTTCAATTAATGTTCTGCCTCTCTGTCAGCTTTACATTCCATGTTTTATGAAATCATTAACTATTGTCATGTTTCTATTATGATACTATTAGGAAATAAAGAGATGTATGTAAATGGAGATGTAAAATAAATGTATGACAGTTACTAGGAGCAACATCTGTGCACTATCATACATGTTTACACTAATTTTCTAAAGATTGTTCCATTCATTACAGAGCATTGTTACTTGCTGTGGCACAACCCTTATTTCCATGCATTTAGGGATTCAAGCAAAGAGAGGGTAAATGAGAGCCTAATCAATACCACTTTTCATTTTGCTTCTAATGTGCTGCCTTTCTCTTTCTTTTCTTCATGAACAAATCCAAAAAAGATCCTGACGTTACAGTCATAAAATGTAATTCTTCTGCAGAAACACAGACAATAATGCTCTCTGTATTCAGGCATATTGCATATTCTAATGGCATTTGGCTAAATTGAGTATGGATTTAACATCAAAGGCTTCATGAATTTTTCAAATGAGATATTAAAGTCAATATTTCAAGTGAAAGATATTTCAATTTAGTTGCATACACAACAATAAAAAACTTCTACAAGGCAGAGGTACTAGTGGCTATGGCGGTATTAGTTCATTCAGGAAATTATTAGTTTATAAGAAAATCAAACAGAAGGTTGTGATACAGCAATGACACTTAATAAATTAGACTAACTGATACACACTAACCTACTTTATCTCTTGGATTCTGAAGCAGAACTTGCTACTGGCATGTTCAGTCCTTCAAGCAGGGCTTCATTTGGGGATATTCTATTCATTTGTTTTGTAAATTCAAATGGTTCCACCTAGATTTGCATTCAGAACCTCAGAAATCTGCTTATTTTCATCTCTGAAATGGCTAGGCCTACTGTATGCAAGAAACTCCCCGATCTTGTTTATTTTTTAATCAAAGTGCATTTTGCTCTACATTGTCAGTGCTTATGCAATGCTGCTTCTGGTTTCACATGGAGTTACTGAACGTTCAGATTACTCAGTGCTCACAAATAATCCACTGAGCTCTGACTACTTCTATGTCCTGGCAGAGATAAAGACTTGCAAACAAAATAACACAGAGTCTGGCTATTCTTTTCCTTTCCTATTTTGGGCACATGGAATGTAGCAGAATGCCCATTAAATCAGGAGGATGCTGTATTACGATGCCTTGACATATCCCTGAGGAACATATGGGTTTGTATCACCCACGACTCCTGGGAGAGCTGGATGTGCCATACACATGTGCTCGTAGTGCGTATTTAGGCAGCTGCACTCACAGGGACATTGTCCTGCTCTAAGGCCAAATACATCATTTGTTCACACACTAGTAGATACCAGCAACTACAAATATATACCACTGAAGATGCAATAAATACTGATTTTACTAGTAATTACATTACTAAAAACTAAATATAGTTGGGGAAAACTAGGGGAAAGCCACACTGATTTAAAACCTTGACTATCAGGTAGTTTGGGCCAACAAATTACTACAAAGAACTGTGATCCTAAAAGCACTTGCCTGAAACCAGCGGGTTGTTTGTCTCTGCAATATTCACCCGAAGAGTTTGCACTTACTGTGAGAGTGCTTCAAGAGCTCACAGAGAAAACAAAGCTGGCGCTAACTAAATGTTAAACTGCTAGGCCTGTTTCTATTATGGCTGCAGGACTGATGGCAAATGCGGACCTGTTACTGGACTAAAAGAAGCTAATAGCCTTGTGGGAAGCACTTGCAGAGACTGAGGCAGGCCATCTTTCCCCCATTCAAATGCTATATAACTTGTAGCACTGGTCTTGGTGTCCTAGACAGCTCTTTGTTCACCCCTAGAGCCTTCTGAAGCTTGGTGTTCAAAGCACTATAGTATTTCTGTAAAATGAGAAGTGTCACTATCTCAAAGGCAATCAATCAGGGACAAATATCATCTTCAGAAACAGTACTCTCAGAAGAAGTATTTCTTGTGGTAACAAAGGTAAGGCAGAAGCCTTGTATAGATAATAAGATCCAATAATAACTAGAATTGTATTTTCAAAATTGCCTCTGGGGAATATGGTTTCCTTTTCCTCTGTTTTGATTTCTGGATATCTCTGAGATTGTTCTGAAAACTACAGTTCATGCTTAGTGTGTCAGTAGTACATCCAAAAACTTGCAGTTGAAATTATTGAAATTTCAGGTTTTTTGTTATGACATAACATAAGATGACACTCTTAAGAGGAAAGATTCCCCCATGATGTCTACTCAGTCAGAGAATAATGTTTAAGGATTGATTCTCTGAATTGAAATATTTCCTATTTTCCTTCTTGATTATAGGGATGCATATAAAGTTAAGAGTATTTCTACTGCAAGATCTGTGCCAAAATGAGAGCTCAAATCCTTCTTTAGAGCACTGCTAAATAAACAAGGAGTATTTGGAGCTCAGATCAGAAGAGGAGACCAAGCTGTAGGATTTGACCTTCGACAAGCAAATGCTATGTCAAAAATAAAATCATTCACATATCATGCTGTACATACCTTTTGTATTTAATGTAAGTTTTCATTGAAAACATATGAGTAGATTAACCATAGAAATAAACTGAAGAGATTGTGCTACCTAAAATATGTTTTCGACTCTTTATTAACTGCACTGATCCACATTGCATTTCCATTGCAGATGTTGCTGACATTAAGATGTATGAAAAGGAAACTACAGAAAAAGCTGATTTAAACAGGTATTTCACATTAACTCAACAATATATGCAGTGCATAATGTCTTTCATGGAAGTTCAAGTATTCTACTTAGTTCTTTGGAATTTCATTGTTGTTATAAATAAGGAGTAATGAAAGTCCAGTTGACAGTCACTTGATTTTCTCTAATTTCATAACTTTCTAAAATTTTCTGATTTCCTCTTGATGGAGTCTAAAGAAGGAACTGTAATTATGTAGTTAGACTGAAACTCATAGCATAGGAAGGGATGGTTACACTTTTCTGGATCTACCATTCTTACAGCAGGAGCAAGCACAGCTGCTTTTAGACTTGTTAATACATTCTGTAGGGAATGAAAGCCTTGAAAAGGATGGTCCTTGTGTGCATTTCCTCCCCCTCCACACAGCAAATGGAGTTGGCAGTCCACCAAAGCTCCAAACATACGCTCCTGCACTGCATAAAAGAAAGTGTGGCACTTGATTAAGGAGAAAATAATGCTTTGGGGGTACCACATAGGATCATCTTCACAGAGGAGGAACCATAAAGAATGGTGGACAGAAAGGTGGGAAATGTGTGTTTGACTAGGTGAAGAAATGATCCCTGGATTACACTGTAATTCTTTTTCCTTTCCATTTGTTATAGGCCAGGTCTACAGCATTAGCTCTCCATCTAGATAGAAGTAAGATACACCAAGACTCTCAACAGATTTTTTAGTCTCTATCTGGGAAATGCATTTATTATGAAGTGTTGGTGGTTCGTAGCACCTGTGATGGTCCTCCAAGCTAAGGTGAATTTTTTATGTTTTTACAGAGTGGCAAAGCAGGAAATAACTTAAAAAACACCTTAGTCAGTAGAAATCAAGATAAAATGTTCCATGTAGATCATCTGAAAAGCCTAAAAAGGAATCAAAAATCAAACTGTTTACCAGGCACACAAGAATAGGAACAACCTCAGTGCAAAGTATAATAAACAAATTCCTCTAGTAATGTGAACTACACAGATGCTTTCTTCATCAACTCCTCCCGTATTTTGAAAACCACACAGTATCAATGAAGGCAACAAAACTTACCCAACTGCAGTCGTTCAGCAATGAGCTCTGTGTGTTCGTCCACCCACCTCCCTGGAAAAAAAGAAGCATTACATGTCAGGAATGAGTCCAGTAATTATCTTCTAACACAGGAGCAATGCCAGCAACATTCTGGTAATGGCAGCATTAATGCTAAAAGTTTACATTTTCAAAAGTGAAAACATTTACAGACACAATCTGGATATTTCAACTGTCACAGGCCTCAGCAATCTGATATTGCTTAGCCTTTTGGCCAAGGCATTTAGCCACTGGTATCTATCTGCCACAGAGAAGAACAGATCTTCTCAGTACTTTCCTACTAAACTCAATAATTAATCCACCAAAGTTTGAAGAAGAAAAATGAGGGCCATGTCACTATTAACAAATAAGAAACAAAGGAAAAAATTACTTATTTTGCTAAAAATAGATAATGAAAATATTTCCTACTCTATGGTAAGACCTGAAAACAACAAAAAGCTGTGAAGTTCTACAGTAATTCAAATTCATTGAAGTCATTATAAATCCCCAAATACAGAGAATAACTTTAATTTGTTTGCTTGGTCATTTCACTTACTTGTCAAAATAAAACAAGACAAAACAAAAAGGGCAACAAGGTCACGTCCACATAAAAAGGACAAAGCATCTACTATATGAGTGTAATCAAATGCAGGTTTGTACCAGAAATATAAATACCATAGACTGGAAAAATACTTGAATAATGAAGTATTTCATGCAATTCCAATGAAAATTAGACGAACGACTGAAAAGGATAGACGTGTATACAATTCATTACATAAAATATGGTAACTCTTGGCTAAAAGAAGTGTGGAGTTCCTCACTTTAATGAGTACAGTCTTTGCTCACAAATTAAAAATAAACAAATAAAAAAGATACGAGTATGATCTCACTTATTGGCAGTTGATCAAACTGCAATTTGCCCCCAAGAGTTGGGAAGCCACTGCCTTATAACACATCAAGAACTCCTTCTCCTTATTGAACTGATCTGTGTATAGTTTGACTCCTTTTCTGTCTACAGCAATTGTTTTTCCTATTAAAACATTTGGGTTTATGGAAATGACAACTTAATGGTTAATTGGAAACATAGTATGATGTTTAAAGTTAAATCATGCTCACTTCACTTCAGAGTCTCATTGTACCCTCACTGAATAAAAGTCCGTTTCCCTACGCTGAGGGTTGTACAGCCAGTCCAGTCTCAGTGCAGTGCTGCTGATGTTAACAGCAAACTTGAATAGCTACACACAACAGTTTAAATCTCTAACATACATATATTACCATAACTTTAAACCTGGCACTTTTCATTAATCATACAATGGCATGCTTCTTCATTTACAACCAGCTGATTAAAATACAGATATATTGTCCTGAACATCACAGAAATCATGGGCACTCAGCCATTGTTTCCAAATAGTGTTTTCTCAGCCTTGTTTCACTACTCAGCTACATATTTTAGATTACAAAAATTATTAAAGATTCCAGCATAGAAATGGACATAAGAAGGATCCTAAATAATAGACTCAAGGGCATAAATTTTCTGCCTCAACAAGGATAAAGCTTCGGGTAGAGAATGCCTATTTCAGTGTCCTTCACCCTACTACTGCAGCATTTTAAACATAATCAAAAGAAACTGATTTGAATTTTTGATAAGGAAAACCTGAAAATAGCTAGGTAAGCTATATATAGACATCTGTAGCTTTAAATTTTTATTTACATGAGCCCGAACATCTAAAAATGCTTGAAAAGCAGGCAAGTCTATGCTGAAAACAAAGTTATTTCTGAGAGAATGGGTCAACAATCTAAAGATCTTAAGTCATTTATCGTCCAAGTCTGTGTGAATCTCACAGGAGCTCCTACTGAAAAGGAAAAGTTAAGACCCAAAGTACAATTTGATCTCTGACCTACGTCTCTAAACACATTATTTACTCAGGGGTTGTAGCTCAATTCAAGCACATAATTTTGGAATACTTTTCAGAAGAGATACAACGGGTGTATCACTAAGCTTCTAATCCTATAAATAGTCAAAAATTGGTAGTCACAGCAGCTTTGGAAGGTGGTTAAGGCAGGCAGGGACTTCCAGTTTGTAGAGGAATGAGTGTTTCTTTGCCTATGTTTCTGAATGTATATGAAGAATAAGAAAGGAGCTATTGTTGATTTTTACCATCAGCTTGTGAGAAGTTGAAGAGTGAAAGATTTCAGAGTGCACAGACCACAAGTTATGGGCAAGGAATGAAAGGGACAGAGGCTGAGATGAAAGTTTTTAAATTACCTTGGAATAGTCTGTTTATTCTCTTTATAGAAAATATTTTTCCTACAATGTTCTTTTCATTAACAGAACATCTTTTCAAGTCTTCTTCTTGAGATTTTTTAAAAAATTGGTACCCCTGATATTCAGTTTTATTTACTGGATATAATTTTTTACTGAGTATCTTACTGCACAAATACTGAATACATACTTTGCTAGCTATAAAGTTACAGCTGCCTATTCCACGGGTTCATTTTTAAAGCATTGTTTTCCTACAAGACAAGTTGGCCAACAATTAACAAAATAATGGACTAGCAGAGGTACTTCTTACATTGAGTCCTTAAAATCCAATGCTGTACTTTATAATCTCTATAAAAATTTCACAAACATTTGAGATTATACCTCATGACTATTGCTGCACTTACCCATATGTAGCTGGGAAAAAATCAACATAGGCTGTTATATGAGACAATTTGCAGATACAATTTCCAGCTAGACTAAAGCAGATTTGATTATAAAAGATGGAGCTGAAGGTATCTTGTTTTTTTTAAAGTTCTCTTCTCCTGTTAGATACTTGAATGGCCATAAAATGTTTTTAACAAAGAAAAATCCACATATGAAAAGGTAACATTCTGGAAATAGATTTAGAGTATTTTCTAATGGAATATCTAAAAAGCTGTCTCACTACCAAAAGCTGCTTCTAGTCTTTTTGGTATACCGAGTACCACTGCTATTCAGTCACACCCTTTATCCTTCAGGCCTGATACATCATCCACTAAAACCCGTTTGCAGCCTTAGTGGTCTCTTTATCAGAGTCCCTTCACTTCTTACCCTGCACCATCAGACCCTTACAAAACCAAGTGCCAAAGTCATCCGCTGACACCAATGCCTTGTCTGGTAAATGTCTCTATTTTAAAAAAGAACCAAATCCAACAGCATGTCATACCATGGAAATAATAATAATAATAATAATAATAATAATAATAATAATAATAATAATAATAATAATAATAATAATAATAATAATAATGATTATGATGATGATGGTGATGATGGTGATGATGGTGATGATGATGATGATGTTATTGTGCTATTATCTACATAAGCAATGGTGACCCAAAAAAATTGAAAATTTAGAATTTATCTTTCATCCATATTCCACTTCTAACAGTTAGAAATATCATTCGTTCATTTATAAACTGAAAAGCAGAATACAGTGTCTGTCCATTATCCACCCTAATAAACTCATTCTGCTGGAACAACTGACAACAAGTAACACAAACAATACATGAAAGATCCCATGGAAGATCAGGTACTGCATGCCTAGTTCTGTATGGGGATGCAGTCCTACGCAGCAAGAGCTATACAGTATAACAATTGTTTACAGAATGGATTATTATTTCTAAAGCACCATAAGGAATCTTGCACACCATCAGACAGGATTAGTTATTATTGCTCTAGTACTCACTGTCTACCAGTACATATATACTGCTACATATTTATAATAAGCAACATGTTTATAATTATAATTTATGTACATATTTCCACAATTTTTCTTGGAGAATGGCATTTTGCTGTGAACTGAATGCAAAACCAGGAATCAAGAGCTTCTCTGTTCTAATCTTTACTCCAGTTACAGGTTTTTGAGTTTGCAGCCTTCAGCAAACCACTTCCTGCATTTGTAAAATGAACATTTAAACACCTGCTTGCTTACCTAGAGAAGGATACTGGAAAACTATTTGGTCTTCACAGCCAAAAGCCAAGGCTGACAAATTCACGGTGTATTTCGCAAGGAAGTATCGCACAGTGCAATGCAATCTCAATGTTACTTTGGCACCCTCTGGCATTTTCTTTGTATGCTTTCCAGGCTGAGTTTAAGTTTCTGTTTGACCTCCAAATCTGTAGACAGTTATGGCTACTAGAATCACAGAGTTTGTCCCCCTGACTTCAGGAGGATTAATTAGATGCCTAAAGGTAAGGAATTAACCAAATGCTTGTAGAGTGAAGGCTCCATTTGGTGAAGGGCCAATTTTCCCAATAGATAATGTATAAATAAAAATCATGCCTAATTTGCTTCCATTACTAATGCCTTATATACGATATAATTGGAAGCAAATTAGCAATTTATTTTAAACAGTTTACATACAAATCTTATTTTCTTTAAGAGTAAAAATCAAAGGCCATTTCTCTTCTAATTTGATGCTGTTGTCACGTATTACAAAGACTAAGCATAGGGGACTTTTTATCTTAAACTACCTCACTATGTACTGAAGTTAAACATTTGATAAAACACTACCCATCAGAAATAGAAATAAAGAAATAATAATCAAATGTAATCTCATTTGTTTATTAATCTAGGGCAGTTTCATATTTGATGAACACACAAGAATTTTAATCATAGTTTTTGAAAAGCATTTTAAAGATACTGCTTGTATTCTTCATAAAAATTACAAGAAAATGGTTCATGTAACTGACAATGTTATTAAATAAATGTTATTAGAGTTAACATTACTTTCATTAAACAGTCACTGTATTCCTCAAAACAACCTGATCCTTTCTACTCACAGGGAAGTAAAAAAGTTCCACAAATATCAGTTAAAGACTGAATCTCTCAAGGATGACCCAGTTAAAAATAATAACTGATAGCAGAGTGTTAAGACCTTAAATTTGTGAAACATGACACAGGTCATCATTAGGAGTCCACAGAAATCCAACTACACTGTTTTCACATCAAGGTTCAGAATAGCCTGATTTTCTTAAGCCCCTTGGTTTTCTCTCAGCTTCACTCCTCAACTGAACATATGTGAATATCATTCTGGTTCTATCATAAATTAAAGCACGATTACTTGTGTGTTAAACTAGTAAGGACACTCGCCACAGTCAGCAAAAGCAAAGTTACTACTGTTGATCATATGTCTTTCAGAGCTCTAACTCTTGCAAGTACCATGATACCACATCCCTGTGGAAGGACGCAGGATACATGAATAAAAGACGCTTTTTGTGAGGTACACAGTGAAAACAAACCCCATCAAGGCAGATAAATTTTTCACTGCATAGATTATCAGACCAAAATATCACAAACAAAAGGCCTAGATGGAACTTTCCAAGCTTGTGGTTAGAGGGAAAATAAAAGGATAAACTACCTTCCCCGCCTTCCTGGATTTTTTAAAATGCTTGTATCACCTATGTCTCATCCCTAACTACAACTTCCTATGACTTGTGTCAATTCTTCTTACTTGTTCATGACAACTACACCTATCATAATCTGGAAAAGAAAATCTAAAAAAATTATGCCCTTTGAGTCTAGAACAAAAGCCCCTTTTCTTCAATTACTCTTGGAATAAGTTCCCTAATCTTGACTGAGTAGTAGGTGGTGTGAATTTTTCTATCCTGAGATGACTGAAGTTTGTCCAGGAGACACAATTTTCTGTTAGATCTCTACCACTTCTTCAGAGAAGACATCAGTTTGCATAGAAATTATTTGCAAGAATACAAATTACCTAATTTGCAGCCAAATTTGGAATAAAACAAAATTTAGCAACTGTGAAATAGTTGCTGCTCTCCAACCATACAATGGTTGGCTATATTAATGTATACGGCTTTCTCTCCTTTGGGGGATTCATACCAGTCATGAGGTTTTCGATATTACATGCATTTTTCAAAACTCCCTAGAAATGGTGTTCATAATTTTAAAGATAATATAGAAGAATTTCATCTGTTAATACACTCCACTCGTCAAAATGAAGTGGCATAAACACTAATGTCCAACACACTGCAAGCAGGAGGTAACACTGAACATTCTGCTTGACAGAAAACGTGCAGAAACAGAAGTCAGGCTAAGGAACATTCTTCCATGCAGTTCTGGATCTAAGTAATTCCAGCATTGTCTGTTTTCTAAGAAAACTAGATCCTTCACGGAAAAACTGCTGCAAGCTGTGTGTTCATTAGACTTGGAAATGGAGAGTCACTCTTCTAGCCTGGAGCCAGAAGGTGGGCTATCTTGGAGGCCGGGTTGATAGCTTTTGAATACCAGATGAAGTCTATAGATACAAGACTGGTGTCAAATGACAAGAGCCTTAAGCAGATGGATGACAGTGTGTGTGCACTATAGGCTGTTGTTAATTTACTAGCTAGAGATAATGCTTCTATAAAATTAAAAATGAGTCACTGGAAAACAGCCCGAGAGGCCATAGCCTGCAGATTTCAGGCCTCCTGGCAGGCCTGCATTGTGGGGAATATGTTTTTATAGAATTATGAAAATTAAAATTGCATGTTAGAGGGAAAGAAAATGTAATTGTTTCTCTTACTAGCTATTTAAGCTATTCATAGTTTGGATTTGTAATTCACAAGTACATATTCAGTAAAATGGAATAAACTAGTCATAGAAACTCATAGACAAAATATTGATGAGCAGAGGCAAACATACATACTATTAATGGATTTTCAAGTGTCAAGGTGTGGGGTTTATGTCTGTAACTATGCTTTCATTATTTTAGCACGACCATATACAAAATCCCTCCTTTTCACTACTGCTCTGCATAGGACTTTTCATAGCTATTGGGTTATACTGGAAATAAGTTTCCCTCTGCTTTTATCTTGGAATGAAATTTCATGTCATACTTCTTGCAAGACTGTCAATAGATATGTATCATAAAATAGTCAAGGCTGTCTCATTGTTTCCTTGCTTCAAATGTAAGACCAGACATCAGATTCAACATAAAATTTTTGTGAGAGTCCAGTTTGGTAAAGAAGCAATTTCATCATCAAAGGCAAAAAAGGGAACTGTAAAGTACACAGGTCTTAGCATGTCACCATTTGCTGAGAGGGATACCACTTACTATGCTGTCTAGAATTTCCTGGGCCAGTCACAACCATCTAAGCTTAAGGAAACAGTGAAAAGTTCAAACAATCTGCCATCCAGAGAGGCTGGATCTAGCTGTCTATACAGCCAAAACTGGTTTTGATCCCTACATGTATTTATCAATGGCCCTAAAACAACTTAACCCACTGCTTTACAACCAAATTCCAACAGATGGGAAAGACACACTTTAGGAAACACAGTCCTAATATCAAGATGATTCCTTTAATATTCTCATCTATCCAGCGCAGAAGTAACAAAGCCTTACAATTTTTCAGTACTTTTTGCCCTTACTATTGTTGGTGAATATATCCCTTTGGATACCGTTACCCCTAGAATCACAGCTTAAAGACACAAAAGAAACCACATGATAGTTAGTGACAAAGTCACAAGAAGAACCCAATCCTTGTGATGCCCATTCAGGGTTCACAACAACCAGTGAGCGATGTAGAAAGCCTGCTACTCTGTTCCAACCCACCCTACACTGACTCAGCACCACTGAGCTCAGCAGTATTACTGATGGTTTACACACATGTGAATGAGGGCAAAATTAAATATGACATATGTAAAGAGATGTTCTTCAAAGCTTAAAAAGAAATGAGAGGAAAGAAGGGGAAGAATATTCATACAGTGAATTAGTTATCCTGCACAATATACTAAAATCAAGGTCACATGTAAATATTTATGTATATAAATACATAATACTGCCCATGCAACATTGTGCTGATTCCTTTCAGGCAGTGACAGTGACAGTGACAGAGACCTCACTGCAGCAACGGGCATTTTTCAGCTTTAGAAAACTTTAATACAAAAGTGTCTACTGTAGAGACTTTAGTCACAAACATGTCCAGGTATTACACTGGAGCAGTGCAGCACTTCTCATTTCCAGTTGAAGGTGAAAGGCTGACTTTACAAAAAAGTTTCTCTCTTTTTTTTCAGCCCTATGCAACACCACCTGTCTCATCAGCAGGACCACTCTAAAGGGATGGGCCTCAAGGCACCTCAGTCCCAAGATTCTCCATGCCTCATTCTTCATCCACGCTGCTAGTAATGTACCATCACTGGCACAGTTACACCTGAACACTCTGGTGCTGCCAAACACCTGGCTTGATTTTCCACTGTCCAAATGAAAAATAAGCATAATCTGCTTTTTGAGGATACAGCAAATGAGGGAGTTCATGACAAATTGTGTTGGTTTATGCAGAATAGTGATAATAAGATACAAATGAGAATTTTTTGCTTAATGAATAATACTAATCACGTTTCAACAAATGCTGTGCCCTTCTAATTAGAGAGAATGCATAAAATCAGCTTAATTTATTTGTGACTAGTTATACATAGTTTAAATATTTACTGGAGATTTACTCTAACGTTTGAAATTATTTTAAACAGCTCTTGCAGTAAAAGCAGACCTAGTAATGTAAAAGAAGTTACAATTCTAACTTCTGCCCTCCCTTTCGTTATGTAGCGTGTGATGTATGCCCTCGGTTTTCAAGATGCAAGAGAAAGGATATTATTGATTTACATGCTAATTCTCCAACTGTTACTAATTTTCTTGATTCCTGCTTCCAAAGTTGCACTTCCAACATTCATCACTGTAGTACACTAGAGGGGCTGAGCATCTTTTTCAATAAATTACAGGAACTATGACTAATTATAGTGATATTAACTATGCAAAGTAATGTGTAACTTAAAATGGATCCGTTTATCATTTCAAATTATGCTTTTGACTCTTGATGGCCTAATACATGGATGATTTTCCTTTTTTTATACAGATTATGAACTCTGCTATATTTTTTTAAAAATCTGTTTCACAGATATAGGCATACCTTGTGAATTTGATGAATGGAAACAAATCATCTACATCTCATATAATGCCTAGTGGGTAGAGGACAAGATTAATACCAAGGGCAAGCAGGGCCAAATCCTGATTGTTATAGAAAAGCACTCGGGAGTCAGCTTGAACAATGCCATCAGAAGGTATTTGGCTTTCAGGATTTGTACCCTATACTTTATGCCTTCCTAATGCTAGGAAGCTAACAGTGGAAGTTGCTTGGCTGATAATACCAGCAGCGTCAAGCAGTCAAAGCAAAAACAAGTGCAACTGGTTTTCAACAGTAAGGAAATTATATTGCAAAGGTTTAAAATACAGAAGCTTTAAAACAACAGCAATGCAGTTGTGCATGTGTAAGAACTCTGCATAGCAGCAGGACTTTCTAGCAGCACCATACTGTTGTAGTTCTCCTTCCAATCTGGAAGCAACACAGCCTCCGTCTTCTCAGTCATTCTCACATTACTTAGTATTTCATGGTACACATATACAGCTCTTAGTAAGCAAACCAAATTAAGGAATAACAAAGACTGGTATGTTGCCAAGACATTGTCAGAGAAACTAAAGCAGAACAGTTGGAACACGCCGAATTTCTCTACAGAATTTGCAAAAATTGACCACCAGAGACCAAAGAGTTGGGACAGATTCTTCCATATATTTAGACTGTTATTTTCCACTATGTCAGAATGGTCTATGAGGTATTCCTTTAAAAAAACTCATGCAGACGCCTCCAGGAGTTTACCAGACGAATATCTGCACTTTGGGCATCTGCCATTAGTTCGCTGCTTAGCCAACACATCCACTTATTCTGAGTATTGGGATGGGTGCTCTTGCGCTCGTGTGATACTGTCCTTAAAATGTGTCACATTCTCTGGGCATGTTTCCACTCCACAGTTGCATCACATGGGATCTGACCACTAGTTTCCGTAACCAAAGTTGACTCTTCTGAGGTCCAGAGACTTCACTCTGTCACTCTCCTTCCTCTTTTCCTTCAGGATAATGAACTCCACTATATCATGGTCACTACAGCCAAGGCTGTCTTTGATCATCAACCAAACCTTTATTGTTAGTGGGCAGCAGCAGATGCAGCTGTGAATCACCCCAGCTGGCCCTTCCAATACCTGTATCAGGAAGTTAACCCCGCCACCCTCCAGAAATCTTTTTGTATCCCAACACCTGCCCTTTCATTAGATGTCAGTTTTTCCAAGGGTAAAGGAAGTGTAAACTGATGTTGCTTTAATTAAACGCCTTCCAAAATTATACAAAATTACTATTATTTTAGTTATGCAGACTTTTAACACTGAAGTGGATCTTTTGCATATATTTATAATAGCATTTTATGGTGGCTTGAGAACCTGAAGTGTAATCTTCCTGCCACTGGACAACAGGTAATAAGTTACCTTATGATTCAATGAAACATCATTCAAAAGCCTTAGCGCTATTGTGCAGCAGAGTAAATCAGGCCAGTACATCATTCAAAGATCAACAGAAAACACAGGAAGTACTACCAAGGAGCTTACAGGTAAATAACCCCATTTCTGTATCTACAGAAAGCCTGAAAAACTAGCACAATGTTTTGGAAAAAAGCTGGAGAAGGTTTGGAGAAGAGTTTGCTGAGTTATCATCACAGCTGGACTTCTGATTTCTTGCGGATGAGTAAATACTGTCTAGTACTTCTAACCTATTGTTACTAATATTTCCAGGCTTCCAGGTCTCCCATCTTCTCATTTTGCTGCTCTGGGAATAGCTGGGTCAGCTGACTGTCAGTTTTGTGTTATCATCTGTACAACCCAAGTCTTTTCTCATCAGCAGAAAATGAAGATCCTAGTTGTGACCCAGACATCATAAATAGCATTAAAAGATAAATCAACCCCTTTTCAATGACGCCCTGCTGTGCCTGAGCTGTTTTTTAGTTATCTCAGCTGGGTATGCGAGATGAACACTCACTGAAGATAATTTTGGCTTTTAGAAACTATGTTGGTAACCAGGAAGTAAACTTTCCTCTCGTAAGAGGAAATGAAATGCTCTTCCCAGAGGCCTTTAAGAAAGGCCTTTCCCTCTACACAACTTCCAGGAGAGTTCCTGACACTCCAACCTGATTACTGTTTCCCTGTGACTACTGCACCAGCCCTGCTTCCTGCTTCACACAGCCCTGCCTCAGGTCACCAGAAGGGACAGAACTGTCATTGAGGCTCCTCTTGTTTCTGAGGGGGTTGCTAAACCCAGGGGCATCAGTGATGTCTGTGCTGCTTAGAGAGTCTACTCCCATTTCCCATCCCTCGTCTTCCATTATTCTCCAGCTTATCATGTAGTCTTGCAATGTCTTCTAGGGAGTTTACAGAACCACTGCCTGCACAACCTGCACACCTCATCTGGTCCCTAAATGCTGGCCCATGTCTAAAAGAATGGAAAGAGACTTTCTGAGAAAAGTGAGTCTTGAAAGAGTTTGAGTGTACTAATGTGCTCTCTTGGAACTCCAAATACAGCAGAGTAGAACCACAGAATAATTTGTGTTGGGAATCACCACAGAAGGTCACCTCACACAACCCCTGCTCGAAGCAAGAGTCAACAAGACAAGGCTCAGCCAAGATCTAAATCCTGCAAGGAAGCAGGGTAACTTGTTCCAGTATGTGATTGCTAGCACGGGGGGAAAAAAAATCCTTCTACTTAATGAAAATGTTTTATATCCTAACTTTTATCTGCTGCCTCCCATCCTGCCACTGCATCTCTCCAAGAAGGGTCTGTCTGTCTTTTCTAGATCCTCCCATGAGGTAGTGGCAGACTGCAATAAGATACCGTCTTAGCCTTCTCTTAGAGATGAGCAAATCCAACTCTCACCCTCTTCTTGTAGGCAATGAACTCCAGAAGGCTTCATATGTAATGGCTCTGATTACTAAACAAAATTTAATTCAAAGAAGCTTTGGTAAAAGACAATTTCTGAGACTATTTAAAATCAGAATTGAAAATCACTTACTAGCATCATTTACAATTTTAAAGCACAGCTCACAGCTGTCCTAGTTATGTTCTTATCAATCTCTTCTGGACAAGTATTCTCAAGTCCTCTACCTCATCTAATGTTTTCTAATTCTCCTCTCAAGAAAATTTACTCTCAGGAAGTCATTGAGAGTTCACAATCTAATTAAACAAAAACGCTGTATGATAAAATTTACCACAGATGCATCAACTGCGCTCTTTAAGTAGAGCTGAGATTCTCAAATTTGAAAATTCCTGATCAGAATCTAGGCCACTTTGGAAACCTACAAACAGTATGTCCAAAGCAAGGAATAATGAGGTTCTGTCCTTGTAAAATCTTCTGGATCTCTACACAGTTCATTACCATTATCACTTAGAACAAACCTGTGGTTTTAATCAACATGAAAGCAATGAAGAGTTTGTCTACTATTCAGAACATTTTACAGGACTGATATTATGTATGCACTTTGCTTAGCCATTTAACTCTCACTTTTTACTTCTCAGGGAAAGGTGACAATTTAAAATTCATATTCACTGGACGACTATCATGTGTAGAATTCCACACCACTATAAAATTGCTCCCCTTTTAAATAGTCCCTCTATGTCATGTTCTATGCTTTTAATACTATTAAAGTATTAGCTAATTACTAATTACTAAAAAAAAACTACAAAAAAAATATTTCAACCTTAGATATCAGAATCCCAGATCACATGTTAGATGCATTATGGTCAGATGTGGTCCAGTGAAATGCTTTTATGCTTTACCCTCTTTCAGTAGCTCTTCATTTCAAATGTATTCGATATAGATGTAAAGTTCAAAAAATTAAGACATTCATATTTAGATCTGCTCTGGTCTGCTCTATGAGTCACAGAATTCTAAATATCGTGCCACTAAATTTTTTCCCCCAGATATGCCATTTTTTTGGTCATGCCTACATACATACTCAACACACAGCTGGAAATCTACACCCTGCCCTCCTTCCCAATACATATCAGTTTAGAGACAGAAGACTAACAATTGAATTTGTCTTGCAGGATGGAAGAAAACCAAAACACTACCACCATTTTATTTTGTGTGGAGAAGCAAAATTCTTGTATTAGAGTAAGAATAGACAAGGATGTGGAGGCACAGTATGACAGACTACAGACATGACCCTTTAGGGTGGCGCTGCAAACAGATCTAATGTTGAGCTCCTGAGGCTCGTAATCGAGATCATGAATCTCAGGTGTGGAACTGGCCATACAGAATGACCATCTTCTCTTACATTCACCACTACTACCCACAACTGCTAATATTTTCCTAATTTTTCTAAGCTGTTTCTAAGCTTTTCCAATCACTGTACAGCCAAGAACAAACAAAGCTTCAGGATTGGGGGGCAGGGGAAATGGCTGCTTAGGAGTCCTGCTTCTCCTCACTATAAAGTCCTGTAGATTGCCCATCCAACATAAGTGATTAATCCTCAAAAAGCACTGAATGATTTCAAGGGTATTGATGCACAACTCTTACCAGTGCTTTTATTTTAAGCCTCAAAGATACACAAATTGATATTTAAAAAGTACTTCCTGGAGAATTTATAACATCCAAATCCCCCACATTGAGAACAATAAGGTTTCGTGAGAGGAATGAAGAAATATAGCCATTTAAATTGTCCAACATCATTAAAATACTCCTAACTAGCTACTCCTAGAAGAAAAATATTACAGTTTCACAGACAAGGTATTAGTTCCTCCTTAGACAGACCTTAAGTCCAATATCAATGACTGAAATACGCTCATGTTTCCTTAGCTTCTCCAGACAGCATTTCCACTGACTCTGAACAGGAGTAGTCTAATGGCTTTGACTCAACTGTGTTTCTGAACCTTGAGAAAGTAGGCTCTATTCTCTGATGTCTTCTTTTGATCTGATATTAAGAGATGTTCAATTGCCTATAAATTCTTTCATTAGCCACTATAGATCAGATTTTCAGAGGTACCGTGTACCAGAACTCTGGCTTCAGCAAGAAGGGAGTATGCAGGAAGATGGTATCTATGTACAGTCCAACATCTTCATCAGTTATCTATTACACTGCAAGGCACCAAATCATCAGTATCAGGTGTCCTGCACACATGAAAATCATCAGGCCCATTTTACAAAAGTTGATATGCTGAAGCGCAGCTGTGTCCGGTTACCTGAGCAAGTAAATCTCTTCACTCTAAAGAGGTGGGCTCAAAGAGCAGGGCTGATGCCAAAAGACAAAGGGCAAAGCTGTGCAGAGAGTGCAGAACTACCAAGCAGTAGTTCTGGAGTTCAAAGCAGGGGGAGGGATTAGGTCCATGTTGTGCACGTGAGGAACAGCAGTTGCAGTGTGCTAAGGAGATAAAGACAAGGATACAACTATTTCCTAGGCAGAGCACAACAGTTTCTGGAGTAAACAGTCTTTGAAAGCTCATATAAGTTCCTATGAAGTTCCTTTCACAAGAAAACGCTTTAGCTATTTCACTGAATACACTGGTCACATCAAATACTACCCTGGCTCTGGTTGAAATTTTGCTGAAATTCAACTTTAAGTAATACTTAAATATACATGGACCCTCTTAATTTCAATAAAGTGGTCCAATTTCTGCCTCCTTGAATGTCTCTCTGCATAGAATTTACATAAAAACATCAAACTCAACAAGACTATCCTCTGTATGTAAAAGCAGATTTCTGGGAAAGCACAGACTGAAGGTTATTGGTGAAATTGCCATTCTCTCAGGCCCAAGTTCTTTAGACAATAAATCAGTTGGTTAACATGTTAGTCAACCCACAGACAGTTCCAGGCTGCCACAAGCAGACTGTTCCTAGTACTTCCACTAGTTTAAAGTTTATCTTTGCTCCCCTGCTTGTCATGGTGTGGAACAAAAGCTCACTTATGGCAAGCCTGCTCTGCTTGCTGCCCACTTTTTAAAACTTATCTTCCCTTTTTGTCCCAGCAGCATCCTTCAAATCACATTTCTTCTTAACATTAAAGCTGATATAAAACTGTTCCCAAATGGTTGGCATCAGGTCCTGCCCTGTTATCTGAATTTCTCCTGCTATGGAATACCCCTAAAAAGTATCTTCTTGATAGATATAAAGGATCTGAGTGGCCAGAGCTACTCCTCCTCAGATGAGCTGGCACAACAACCCAGAATTCTATTCCACATCACTTACAACTTTGGTTTAATATATATCAATACCTGTGATTAAATGGTACTTCAGTGTTATGAGAGGTATCACGCTATCAATGTGCATTCATTGTGTGGATTCCAGGACACTCCAGTCCAGTTGCTCACTGCTGCTGATCCAACTTAGCATGCTAATTCCAACTCCTACTAAACCAGCAGGAAGACAAGACCCTGACTTGTTACAATTCATTTCCATACTGCTGAGGCCACTTCAGCCCACTGAGATGTTCATCCAGAGAAGTTGTCATTACTCTTTGGTTAATGTGGCAGTTAATGTCCTTGAGCTCCATGTTCCTATGTCCATTTAAAAATGTGGGGGAAAAATGGGTTGCCCTTATTAAGGATACAATCTCATAGTCAATCATTTGAAAAGTCTTCATTTGCAATTGCTCTAGTGGATAGTGAAACCATTTCCTGAATGATGCTGCTTGCCTTTCTGATTCCTCTTGGTATTAGAAAGGCTATGTTAACTCTGGATCAGTGTTCTTTAATAAAACAGCACAGTAGTGAACACCAAAAATAAGAGTTTCATGCTTAAGGTACTACACACCAGAAAAATGTTTTGTTATATCGATGTTTCTTGCTGTTTTATAGTTACCTGATATATGTTAGACTTTCAATCCTTTCTATGCCCTGAGCCTTCATTATATTTACACATTTTACAGTTCTCTAGTAATTTTGCAATACATTTTCCTGAATCAGCTGATGACATTTAATGGAATGTTTAAGACACAATATAAAACCATAAATGCTTTTGCTTATTCTGGGGAAAAAAAACTGTGCACGTAAATTGGCTTTCATATTAAAAACTATGTTGGTGTACCCAGCACTTTTGCTTCTGCTATACATATTAAAATATAACTAAATGCCTCTTATGCAATACTGCAGCATAAGTACAAATAATAAGCATTTGTACTTTACAAGCAAGCTATATGATTAAGGAGCTATTAATGAAGTGAAACAAAACCTCCGTGCTAGAATGTAATAGTCCATGAAATTCTTATGGCAAGAAAGAGAATCTGCAGTGAATAAATATTAACCTAAATGCAAGAGAAAACATAAAGCGAACAGAAAAAGAAAGCATTTTTAAAGCCAAAATTTTGGTAAAAACTGCTGACTACTTAAGGAAAGTCTATTTGCATACCACAGGGCTCCATCTGCTGTGGAAAATATAGGCTGCAAGAATGATTTAATATTTAATAGAAGTAGTGGCCGTTGTTAATTATAATTTGCACATTTACAAATCAGCACTGATAGCAATACAAATTATGAAATATAAGGGTGTTATGCTGGATACTGGGGAAAATAAGATGACAGACAAAGTTAATGGAGTATCCCTAACAACAGTTCTGTCAGAACACATCAGAAAACTAATCCAGTTACAAAGAGCCTGCATTGGAAAATCTATTTAAAATATTAAAATGCTGTTTGGTAAAAGCTTTTTCCTGGTGCATTTTACTTAAACAGTTGCTTATTGCTCATGGGTCATTAGCTGTACACCCAGATGCATTCTGCAAACTGCTGTTTGAAAGAACAGTAGAAATTAAATAAGAAATAGATTTCTGCAGCATTTTTCCTGAAATCTAGAATCATTTCACTGCAGATTACAGACAGAAAAGTACTATCAGCTACTTCAAAGACAGGTGCTGTTGCCGTTACAATAACTACACACTTCCTTTCATTAACAAAACAAAAAAGCAACATGATATAGAGAACTTGACTCATTTGAAAAATTTTACAGCCTTGGAACTCACTCCAAGCAGATTAAGAGACCAATATGCAGAGAAAGTAATTCCAATACTGAAAACTTGGTTCTAATTTAAGACTTAACATTACTTTGATTTCAACACCAAAACTATAAATTTACTCTTTTTAGTAAAACCACAGAAATTACCATTGATTGTTTTCATTAATCTCACTTTTCTCATCATCATGCAATATGGATTACAGATAGAAACCATTAATGCTTTAATAGCAACTCTGCTCACCGAGTCATTCATGCTGCTACTGATTTCTATGTTTTAACATCAGGTAGGTGGTCTGTAATATAAACCAGGAGGCAACCCTAACCCCATTTAATTCAACAGATAGCTTAACATTTATGTCACCTACTAGATACAAGGCGAAAGTACATACTGTAATATTCCCAGTATACAGTTCATTGTAATACATTTAAGCTAATTGTGCTCCTATGGCACAGATAAATCATATTCAGTCTGCAGAAAGAGACAAAATAGCTGTCTTCTTAAAGTCCAGCAGATTAGGGAGTACATATTCATCTGAAACCCTGGCCATGGGTCAACCTAGAGTGATCTAGTAGTGTTTAGCTCACAGATTCTGCTGGAAAAAGTCAAGAGTACCACATTTCAGCTGCAGCTTCTTTTGTCCGTGTTGATTTCCTTTTATTTTTTGTCCACAAAAGGAAAGATGTGGAATTAGGCAATTAGATATGCTGATGGAAATGGTCTGCGGGAACCAAAACTCCTGTTACAGAGGCACAATACACCAGCTATGACAGAACCACGAACCTACAACTATCTGTTCCTCCTGTTGTTAGTGAATATTGTTTGTTCTCTGATCAGAAGAGCTGCATTTTGTCTTCACCTGGTTAGTCATACCACCAGCTGGATAATTAAACAGAGTTAGTGCTTGTTTTGCTGGAATGCAATTTAAGACATGCTTAGATGTATTAACTTGAGTTATACAGTGTCAGTTCCCCTCCAAAAAATGCTATTCTTCAGCATCAAATGAAAGGCAGTATTTTAATGTTAAAAACCGTATCTTCTGCTGCAGAATCTGTATCTGCCCATTTCCACCTCCTCAATTCCTCCCCTTAGTTGTGGTTTCTATAATGAAATCATTCTCACACATCTATGCCTGCAAAGAGGAAAAAGAGATTTTTGCTGAGTCTCTATTTATTGTGCAATCAGAAAGGTGATTATAATATTATCAAAATTAATGCCCAACAATTGCATAATGTACTCATGTTTGGATTTTTTACCAAACTATTTCTTTGTGCTTTTGGGGCTCTATAAGGATCACCAGATCTTTTACAAGATGTGTCATGATGGGGGAGATTATCCAGAATTTTAGGCAGCCTGTTCTACGGCAAGCTGCCAAGACCTCATTTGACCGCTGATGTCCTAGTATATAGTAGTTGAGGGCAATCTCTGCTTTTTGTTGGGCAATAATTCCACTTCACAAAGAAAAGATGTTGCAAGACACAATAATGATTGCTGCAAGTTCCTCTCTTTCGCAAAACACAAAAATCTTTGATAGCAGAAGAACTAAGAAATGATAAAATAAAGATAAAATGGTTCACGCAGAGAATGCAATTCTGGTCTATGAAAACCAGACCAAAATAACATCACTTTCAGATATTTTTATGTTCTTTTGTGTCATGCCAGCTGTGTAAAGACTGTCTTAACACATGGCTGAAAATGCCCCTGTCACCAGCAGCTCCTCAGATCCCAACAATACCTAGATCACCTGATCTCAGTGCATGAGTACTATGCAGAACAGGCCAAAGAAGAAACACAGCAAGTATATGAAATATGTCTTTGGCATGGTTAGTGAAGCAGTTCTTCAGCAGCTGTTACTCAATTGAGTGCTGTTATCTCTATTTATACTAAAGACTGTTTTTTCCTTCAGCAGTCTCTAGAGTCAAGACATCACAAAAGCCCAGAAAGATCATCCATTGTTTTTTCCATTGTGTGAAGAGTTGATCTGGTAAGCATATGAGATTCCATCCTAAATCATAAAAAAAATACCATAAATGGTTTATTAACCAATCATTATTTCATAAACGCTGAGGAACAAACAAAGAAGTGTACAATATTCTGTAGGGGGTAGAGAAAAAAGAAAATTAGACTTCCTATGGGTAGCACAGCCTATCCATGTTGCTCATCCTGGTCTGATGAGTCTCTGTCATTTTAACACGTACATGCTCATTTATTATGTCATGCCTCAGATCAAATAGCCGCCCAAATTGCAATTTCCAGAGCTGAAATAACATATAACTCCCATTTTTTCTTCAGAAATCTCTTGTAGTAATAATTTTCACTCTGGGTCAAATATACACTTAGCAAAACACATCTAACAAATTTATGGGTTTTCCTCTGGAGTCAGCAAAGCATTTTCACACAATAGTCCATAATGAGTATAAAGAACCTGCTCTATTTACTAGGCATTGTAATTTCTTGCTCAGAAAACATGAAAATAGAAACATACATAGTAAATTTCCTCCCCTACTTGGTCTCTTGATAGCAGCACAAAAGGAATAAATGATTGCACAGATGGCAAAGATATCCCCTTTTGCATAGTTACTGGCCAGGATAATGAAAGGTTCTGTGACACAGACACCACTATTCCCTAGTCCTGTAGGTCAGTTTTTCCTGAAAGGTATCTAAAGCTCTAGTTCCATCGAGTACATTTTGTTGTAAAGAGTAAGCAAAGTAGCCAGAATGGTACTTTCTGAAGAACAAGAGTTTTCTGCAGAATGACAGGCAGTCAGCTCCATGGAAATCCATAGCAATGTGGCATCCCACACATATCGTAACTTATATAGTCCTTGCTACTATTAATATTTGGGATCCCAGAAAATCCTGGAATGCCTCAGAGCTGGGAAACTGCAACAAGTGGCCAATAATAAGCTAAAGAAAAATGTTGGGCTTGAACAGTGGCAGAAATGGACTTGAATGTTGGATGTGAATGCTTCCTGCAGGCCACAAAGCCATTTGGAGGAGCCTAAGTTAGGATGAAGTTTAGCTGGTAGCCACTCCAGATTAGATACGAATGGTGTTCTAAAGGTAAAAAAACTCATGAACCCCTCTCAGTACCATGCCATCTAGAGCTATGAGAACTGCATTTCAATGGCCTCTAGAGTAGCAAATATTTTCTCTGGATTTCTTGCTTTGAAGTTTCCTAGTATAATGTTTTTGATCTTTGTAACAGAACCCAATGTGAAATTTTGAGTTACAATACAATATACTTTAAGATGCTAAGTAAATGTAAAATTGCATTAATTACATTCACAGATTATTTTAGACTTGCAATGCGTGGAGGAAAGATTGACCTGGGCTCTTTATTTCACTGCAGCCTACCAAGGAGAGAGACACAAGGGACAGAAGAAAATCTTCCATTCAGGAAGTACACAGTTAAACCCAGAGCTTTAAGTGTGTTCTATATTACACAGGATTACAAACTCAGTTTGAAGTCATTCCCCCTTGTCCTATCACTACATGCCCTTGTAAAAAGTCCCTCTCTAGCTCTCTTGTAGGCCTTCTTTAGGTACTGCAAGGTGCTGTGAGGTGTCCCCATAGCCTTCTCTTCTCCAGGCTAAAAAGCCCGAACTCTCTCAGCCCATCTCATATAGAGGGTGCTCCAAGCACCTTCTTGATCTTTGGAGAAGTTCTGTTCTAATTTGCAGAAAGTGTATAAATGAAAGTACCTGACAGATAATGTCTGAACTAGGCACAGGTGCATGTGGAAAATACAGCAAAAAGGAACATATCCAACTGGAAAAAAAAACGGAATATACACCATCATAAAAATATAAGTATGGCTGCTGAAAGTGTGTCTTTTTATTATTGTCAGTTTCTTCTACATGCTAATTGATACTGCTGCCTCTCATACTTATACTGTTGCCATATAACTCTAGCCATGACATTCATCCACGCTGTTTACTCGTGGCATCCTTCACTTCCTAATGGTTTTTTCTCTTTATTTAGGTCCAACATACAAGTATCCTTTCAAGTTTGTTTTTAAAAAGAAAAAAATTTCCCCCAACTGAATCAATTAAACATCTAATATAGGTGTCTAGATTAGTGCTTTAGGCTTTTTATTTAGTCATACATACAGAACATACAGAGGCACAAAAGAGCTCTGAATAATCCCCTTGAAGTTTCCCTAATATGTTACTATGCCCACAAGTCTGTCATACCACATACCTGGAGATAGACCCCTACACAGAGTTTGAAAGGATGGAGTGAGATTTTCAACAGCATTGACCTAACTTTACTGGAATTTAAGTCATAGGAATTTTACCATTAACTTAAATGTGACCATTTAAGGCAATGCTAAGTGCTTCTGAAAATCCAATCTGTAATCTTCTTTAAATTGATGGCTAGGCAAACTGGACCAAAAAAAGAGTAGCTTTACAATCATTACTTATTTTTAAATCTATACATCAGCCACGTGTGAACATGATATAGTCTGCACACATGTAAGAATAAATGCATGCATACATATAAATGAACTGAATTTTTGTGTTGACAGATTATTTGCCAAGTTAATGCCAAATGTGATTTGAAATTACCACGATATTACACTGAATAAAGAGGATTTATAATGGAAATACTAAAAGAACCTCTGTAATAGCGATCCTGCCAGGCACTCCTATAACAACATATATTTCATTCTTTTCAGTTAGTGCTGTTTTTCTCCTTTCTCTGAATGTTTGAGAACAGTAAGTGAAATGTTAATTTTTTAAAGTCAGAACCATCTAGCTAAACCATCCAAATCGTTTTTGTATACAGAGATTTTATTTGTAATCTTTCTCTGCAAGCTGCTTTGTTAAATCCTAATGACAACTTTTATGCATAATGCATAAAATAAACTTTACCAATGTTTAACACACTTTTATAAACATGTAAAACCCCTTCATAAGTGAGATGACACACTGCAGGGCATGCAGTTGCAGTACACTGGGAAACCACACTTCCTAGATGACTGAAGGCATCTGCTCCGTGCCATTAATTTCGCAACATCGAACACATATAGTTATCTTACAACAGCAGTGCATCATATTCTGTACTTTTTTATTAATAGACAGGTACATTTTACTGCATGTATAATAAGTGTGCTGTTCACATCTATAATCCTTTTCTTTTTATTCTAGGAACATTTGTATTTTCTAAAGGAATGGGGAGAGAGGAAGATAGCAAGATAGCTTCTCACTTTATCAAAACACTTTATTTTAGCAAATAATTATCTATAAAAATATATGCTAACAAGGAATCACTCAAAAATGGATGGTATAAATCTTCCTTATGCAAGAGGCAAAGGAATCAGAATAATAACAATGTATCACTAGCCTATGTCACTGAAATGATTTGTTTTACTCCTTTAATCTTTACCATATCTAAACTGACTATAATAAATGAATAATTACTCTGAATGCAGTGGAGTTAATTGAAAATCTGCTTGAAGTATAAAACCAAGAAATCATAACAACAAATACAAGGTTTAGCCAGTGTTTAGGAACTTGTCTTTGTCAATAATTTTTAAGGTTCATTGTAAATGATACTGTTTACCATCGTACATCATCTAACATTACTTCAGAAAGTCATGAATTATTTCAGACTTCCATGAATATTAACAGTCTTTAGAGTCATGGTATTTCATCGGCATACACCCAAGTATTAAAGTCTTATGGGGTTTGACTTTTCAAAATGAAACCAATTTAATTCGAGTTTGTTTTATTCTCAAAACCTGATTTCTAAGTCCAGAGAGGTGTATACTTTCATGCATGTGAAGCTCAGGCTTTCCTCAAATGTAAAAGGTATGTCACCTAACACAGGGACAGGCTGATTCTCAAAGCACCCATGTGGACATGCACTTCCTATTGTTTGCCCAAAACAACTGGAATCCTGAGAGGACCATACAGGAGCAAGGGGAAGACAAAATTTTGTGGTTGCTTCCTACTTAAAAACACAACAAAACCAGTCCTTCCTTGGAAACTGTGCAGATACGTACTAGTCAAGTGGCCAAAACAAAAAATAAAGAAATCTTGTCTTAATGAAAGCCACTGCTAAAAGATAAACCATTCATTCTACTGGCCAGCAGAAATTATCTGTTTCACCATCTTCTGAAAACTGTACATCCAGAATTTGCAACGAAGCTGACCAGCATGGATTTCTCTTTCTTGAAAACAAACACTTAGTAATAAAGGCTTACGAGAGAGCCAGTGCACTCACCCAGTTCTGTCTCCATCGAACCTGACCTGCAGATTGCTTGTTTCACCACTACAACTGTTGTCATAAATTTGACTAGGGCTGAGATTTAAAAGAAACATGATGCATAAAGTAGCTTCAACACACAATACACAAGAAGAAGAAAAGCTGCCACTCTTCCCATACACTCTTGTGCAGCATTGCTGTATCACTTCATTCATAATGTAAATCAGAGGCACCAGATTTGAAATTAGGTTACCACAGCAGAGGGCAATACAGCTCTCAGGCAATCACATATGTCCTTGGCAAACTGCAGCATATATACAATTACTGCACAACAAAGTCACTGTGTTGGCTGCAAAACAGGTTCTCTATAATCAATAACTTCACTTGTGTAAAAGAAGGATCATATTTCAAGTGTTGCTATTATACCACCGTCGTCTCATACAGTGAACTCCCTACTTACATAGTATTGCAAATATATCTATCTATATTTATTTTTACTGTATATGTTATAACCAGCTTGCACTAATGTTACAGTAAATATTCCATTAAATAACTCTGAGTTAAAATAGCAAGCTATGAGACACGGCAGTGCCAAAAGTTCTTGCTGATAGTCATCCCAGGCAGATGCTGATTTTCGCTCTGTGAAAGTTTTTCTTTCTACTGGTCCTATTTTCATCATCTCTCTTATGGTAGTTTAAAACTTTTTGAACACAGTGATTCCAGGTTTTGAGTATGTTTGCACATAGGAAATATCTATTATCACGTGACAGTCAGAATGTGCATCCTGGAAAAAGAATCAGTGCAGTGTGTGTAAACTCAGCCTAAGCAGACCAGACCTAACTAAAACTGGCAAGCTACAAATACTGTCAATCCTATCTCTGCACTTGAACTGGGAAGGGGGATGGCTGAGGCAGCAAGGTTACCTTATTCCATTAGCCAGAGAACACTTTTTCTCTCACTAAAATCCAGAAGTTGGGCGCAGTCCTCTGACCTAACTTGCATCCAGATGGCACAGCAAAGGAGATACACGCTCTGCCAAATACTTGCTGATGGCAGAATCAGGAAGAAATCCAAGACTCTTGGGTTCAAACCCAAGTTTGTGGAGGAAGTTCTAGCTTCTCCTAGAAGTTCTTCTCAGTAAAACTACCTATTGTTCTTTTGCCTCAAAACACATTCTATTCCCTGTTGCTCTGACATGTCCCTGCTACTCCTGCACTCCCTTTCTCAACATCCATCCTCTTCAGTTCAAATCTCATTTCCACAATAGGTTTCTTTTTTCCGCCTCACCTCCGTTTCTCATGATCCCAGTTCTGAGTTCAGCATATTCTTCTGCTTTTCTCCATGTTCTGTTAGATTGCCCCAGCAGAAATTTCCCATGCTCAGCATCACAGTTGTACCTGTAGCTGTGGGGACAATCCTGTTCAGCATCCCTAAAGTCCTGGACCATGCCATGCTCATTGCAAATGAATTCTTCAAGGAATGTAAATAGCAAAAATAGAGACATATTTAGGATAAATTTCCACACCACCATAACCCTGACAAATTCCAACATCCATGGCAGAAAAACGACTTTTCAAGAAGTAAGAATATTCTTCAAGCAGACAGAGAAACTGTCTCCTCATAACCTTGTACTTGAAAATTACTTAAGTGTTAGAGCTTAATCATCAAACGTGCTGTGTTTGGGACAGATGCCTGATATGCAAAATGTTGGCTAAGATAGGGAAGTTTGGTAGAGTTAGAAACTACTAATTCAGCAATAGCAAGAAAAGACAATTAACAGTGGCTTATTTCTAAACTCTGATGGTTGTGACAAGAAACATGATGAGAGTCACACAACTTTTCAACTGGCACTTTCAGTTGGCAGCAGGGACTCAGTGCTTGTAACTAGAAAAGAATGAAGACCTTGCAATCTAAAGTGGACAGAGAAGGAAGAGTAAGTCGTGTGGTACTGTATGGGGAGCCCTGAATCCTAAAAGGCACAGACTGTGACAGTGTGAGCTACAGAACCACGCAAGGCTGGCACTACAGAGACTAGCAAGTTTTGGGCAGAGATGAATGTGGAAAACTCACGCCTGTTAATCCATTAGAAACTGATATTACCATACGAAATGTTGTCCTCTGCCTATGGTTCCCTGAAGTTTGAATTCTAGGCAGGCTGACTCTTATCGGACAACCACCTTCTGCCTGGCTAACATTTGAAAATGGGAGGATTTTCACTGTAGGAGTTGGTTTCTAATATCAGATATTTACTGAAAAATTACATTGAAAGAATGTCTTTAAAGTAGAGAATTGAAGGAAGATGTTCCTTTAACATTCAGAGTAAAGGATAACATAATTAAAACTAGATATTAAAAATACCATAAAATTTCCTTAAAAACAACTCAAACAAACAAAAATATAAGAATGGAAAGTTAAAATCCCTATCTAGAAATGTATACTTCCTCAACTCCCCCGAGAAAAATGCAGCATTACCAGTGTAAAAGAGGTGTAAGCATACATAAAATCTATTCTTCTGAGTTTAGTTTTCTTGACAAAGTGTAGCATGTCATCAAGACACCATCTTATTCTATTATGAGAATTGGTAAGGCCTATTAGAAGTCTGTGGAAATGATCCCTAATAAAAAGTCTTCATAAAACAAGGAATTCTCTTGATTAAATTGTTATTGCATGAGTAGACATAGAGTAAATGTTCAGCTCATTGTAGTTGAGAAAATCATATATATGGGCCAAGATATGCCTTTCAGAAATCGTGTCTAAAATTAGTAAAGAAGGAGAAGATCACTTCTTCTGAAATAATTTTATTTTTCACAAGAAAGCAGAAACATATCTATCAGAAGAAGGATTATAAAAAAGCAGCTGGAACACTGGAACCCTAGTAATGTATTGCACATTTTAATCATGTTTCATACAACACTCTTTATATGGGTATCAATTACACTAATGACTCTTACATAATACCCCTGGGTGCCTAAGGGATGTGTATTGTCACCTCCCTTTTGTCATAAAAATAGAGAGTAGTTCTATATACACACTAAAGTAGTTCCTTTCATTTTTATATAATGAATGAGTAACACTGTAAAAAAAGACATTTTATCCCATATTAGTTTAGCAAACAGAAGAGATTTCACATATGACAGTGCTAAATATACTCTTAAGCTGCTAATAAAGACAAAGCCTGAGGGGAAAAATTCTAATGATGAGCAATGCCAGAAGTTTTTATTTCTGGATCTAAAGTAAAAATGTTTCACTTAGGTGTAGTCTTAGAGGCATCATAGAAGAAATCAGGTTTTCCAATAATTTTTATCGCTAATAAAATCACTGGAATTAATTTGAGCATCATTACTGCACTGAAAAAATGCTTTTAAAGGTACCATTACTTGTGTAACTTGTCTGTGTGCACTTTATTGCATACTGAAAACTGAGATGTTTCATCTGTAAATGATCTACACTTTCCCAAGCAACTGCCTAGAAAACACTACAGACTCCACGGTACTCTATAGAAAGCTGGCAGGACACACGACATTCTCAGGAAAAGAATCAGAGAATTGGATAAAAGGGGTAATCAGTTTCATCATGGATTTATGAGTTTTAAAACATGCGCTTCAGCATTTTCTCTCTCTGAGCTGGTCCTTAAATAAGCCTGCAAAAATAAAATATCCCCCGCCTAAAAGTTCTCCTAATGCTTACCTGGAGAACACCAGTGGGCAATGACAAAGGTGCTGTTAGTGTATGTAGACAAAGAAGTGTGGCCTCATTAATACAGTGCTCTACCCAGATAATTCTATCGCAATGTGTTCTCTTCATCAGACCTCTGGGTTCTCTGACAAACTAAATAATAGCATGGCAATTAAATTTATCCCAACTTTTTCCTTAAGTTCAGCTGCTTATGAGATTTTTATACATTGTTCTCTACCCCAAAGTTCAAAGCCCTGCAATGTATCTCTCAGTGATAATTAAATCCCAGTAGTACTATGAGCTGGCAGGAATTTCATGGTGTTTGTGCAAAGGGGAGCCTGGTAACAAAGGGGAGCTCTCCTGAACCACACATTGCTGTGTGATGCTGCGGAATTTGTTGTCCTCCTGCAGCCCTATCATTTGAAGAGTTTTTTAATCATCCATAAAAATTAAAGGAACCCCACAGGAACCTGAATATGGCAAAGCAATTTGTATTTGTGCATGTTTTCTCAATCTTACTTTTGACCTTCTGAGATAATGTCTAAAAATACATGTTGGATTGCTGCAGATGATTTTTTCATTTGTAATTATGTAACATTTTGATTTTGATTCAGCTATGAAAACTAATGTGCCTTTCCCATTTTGAACAAAAAAGTAAAACTTCAGGATATTTAAATATTAAAAAGTGGCAACTGCATATGCATAGCAAGTAACTACCTCTCCAAGATACTTCAGAAAGATTGTGTTTAGTAGAGTACTTGTGATAAATTATGTATTTATTGTAACAGGGTCAAAAGCTGTTACAATTTACTGTGCTTGGTCAAAAATTCACTATTATAAAAAGTACTTCAGTGTCTCAATGTACATTTAAATGAGAACTTGGATGCACCAAACACATTGATTTTCATGGGAGGCAAGTTAAACATTTGAGGTCAAACTTTGCTGTGACTTACATTGGTATAAAAAAACCAAAGCATAGTCATTCTACCAATTTCCATATATTTTGGTCTTTCCTTATAGACAAAAAAATAAAAAAGTAATGTGAACGTTGGCATATATTTCTCAAGAGCAGGCTATGCACTGGGTACATCACACTGCTGTTGTGCTAACGAGCAATGCAGGAGAATGGCTTCTAACAAAGCAAATGGATGAAAGCCAAGTGGCTGTAAGTGAAACACTGGGTTTGCATCTTATAGAGCTGAATTTCAAAAGCTGTGATTCATGTGCCTGAATATATACTATGTGATCAAAAAATCAGTTCTCAAAGTTAATTCTTTAATTATTATAAACTTGCCACATTTTTAGTTCCTCCTGCTGTCACCAGTAATAGCTCCTGGAATTATTTACACTAAGGGTTTTTGGAGGCGTCCATAAGAAATTCCAATATTATCACTGCTACAGGAAACTTTAGAACTGGGATAAAAAGGAAGTTCTTAACCCACAGAACTTTCCTTTCCATGTCACTGTATATTTTACTGAGGTTTTGTGTAATTATAAACTTCTGGAAAACAAAAGGGTCCTGTCTCTGCTGAGCAGTCAGCAATTACAGAATGTCAAAATATTATCTGCAGACCAACGTTGTTTGTAATCTATAGCTGAGTCTGTGCCCAGGCAAAGAAACTGAAAAGCTGTGCTTAATGTACTGGGAGCCCCAGTGCCAGCCAGCCTGGATGGAGAAGACAGAGAAAGATGCCCTGGATCACTTTGTGGTACCCATCTGACCTAGCTCACAGTTCAAGTAAATTGTGCCAGGAAGGCAGGCTTTTCCTACTATGTACTCATTTAGAGCTAAAGTTCATCACATTTCAAGAACAAAAGTTCAGGTTTCAAATTTTCGTTGGGGCCCAGAGTAGTTGCTGGAGATCCTTATAACCATTCTCTTTTTCCACTAAGAAGATACTAAAAATTTGCTGCTGTCTATGATTGTAACCCATGAAATGCATTGAATGAGACAGAAACCAGAAGAAAAATTTAGCAGGTGATCATATAATTAAAGGCTCTGGCATAGTGAATATGCAAAAAGAGACAAGTGTAAGTATCACAAGCAACCTACAATCTGACATTTCCTGATTTACAAATACTTGCCTGGAGACTCAGTACTGCAGCATGACCACACTGCTTTCACATTGCAAAGGTTACATAGTCTGTAAGATTAGTGAATGCAGCGCACTGGAGATGCTCAGGAGAGCTTAAATTTACTAACTTCAATCTTGATAGCTATCTTGCTATAGCACTTTTAAAGTGACTGCCTGCAAAGTCTTCATGACAGGTAGGGTTCACTGGCCCACACTAAGCCTCTTGCTGCTATGACAAGACAGCAACAGTACCTATTTTAAAGTTAGCTTCCATGCATTGATCTCATACTGCTGTCATTGCTCTGTTGACCAGTTCTTATTATGCAAAGGTAATCTAGAAATACTCATTTTAATACTATTCTTTCAAATGGAAATTAATTTACAAAAAACTTTAAACTCACTTAAGTACACAAAAAATCCTCATTTCCACATCATAAAACTCTCTCACCAAAAAATAATAAATAAATGGCTTCTGTGTTCAATGTATGAGCTCCAGAAAAAGGTCTTCTTCTGTTGTTCTACGCCATAATTGCTTCAGCTACGTTGTCTTTGCCATTGTGCTAGCCAGTGTATGGTGGGTTTCTCGGCTAATAAAGAGTACAGCTATATGTGAGGTACAACTGGATACCTGAAACACTGAGAATATAAGCCATAAGACACTGGAATAGACACAAGATATTACAGTGCAGCCTTTTAAATACTGCTCAATATGTGTGTGTATACATGTGTTTGCATTGAAGTACCTATTCAGAGAAAGAAGGATTAGTACAAACCACTAATTTTATTATATACAGGTGGAGATGAAGATGAAGGACCTTACTGAAGGGAAGAAAAATACAAAATTCTAAAACAATTCTTAGTAGACTGATAGAAACTTCCCTTTCCTTTTTACTAATATGGGGGCCATATATTTTCTGGAGATACACCTCTACCTACTCTTTCCTGGGTCAGAGCAAATGAAGTTTGATTTCTGCAAGGACATTCAGGTGAGGAAAAAATTAAAGCAAGAACCGAGTTTTCATTACTTAGGATTTTCTTTTTAATTTGAATTTGTTGCATAACTGATTTTAGTAAATTTGACCTCATCCCTAGTCTTCTGTTGGTATGTAAAACTGAGGGGGAATCAGCTTATATTTCTTTAAAGTTTCTATATTGAATGAAGTTGGCCACATTTACATGTTTGCTCATGTTTCACATATACCCAGGTTACATTGATAATACCACAGAAGCAACACTGACGTTATTGCTCTCACATTGCACTGAAAGTGCAGTAGAACTTGTCTGCTACATGCATACTTTTGATTCCTTAGTTGTTTGATCACATTGGTGAAGGGATATGCAATCAATCTCCTACTAAGACAGTGAGTAGTATTGGCCATAACTCATTACTCCATCAAAGGATTTGGCATTTCAATCGATGGGAAATGATGTGTGATCATTCTAATTTATTATACATCATTTCCCATCAATCGGTGTGCTGAAGCTTTGACATAATAAGTAGTTACAGACACTGTCAATCATTCTTGGTCAAATACCTCTGAATGCTGCCATTTGGTGCACCTTCAGCTATTCATCCAAACTGCAAATATTCACCCAAGGCATTCAGAAATCAGACTGTAACTAGAGGTCCATAAAAAGACTCATAAAAGTGCTTAGGAATATCTCAAAAGCTTCAAGAATACATGAAACTGAAGGGGGAAAAAAAGGCTTATAAGGAAAGTGCACTTTTGAAAAAGACATAAAAATTGAGGAACTAAATCTGTAGTGGAACAGTGTCCAGCTAGGAAAAGACTGAAAAAGTACAAGCTTCAGTGTTGCATTGGATTTTGGCAGGACCCTGTGCTATGCTGGCCACCTGTTACTGTAAGAAGGAGCTAAATTCTGCTGATTTGTGTCAGCACAATTCCTTTTGTCTTCTGTGGAATTGTGCAGGCATGTAAACCCAGGCCACAATTAATCTTTCCCCTACTGATAAGGCTAAACCTCTTTAAATCAGCCCTGAGCCTTAAACATCCTTCCCTTGCCAAAATTCCCTTTAAAAGATAACTTTTTCCAATCCAGAAGCATGACAACACCCACAATCACTGTCAAGTTACTTATTCAAGCAAAACAAAACATACATTCAGTGATAATTTTCATCTGGACTTACTTTGGGAAGTCCACATGGCCACTATACCTAAAGGCCCCTTCACCTGTTTTCTACTAGATCAGTATGACACATAACAGTTAAGAGGTTCTTCTTTCACAGGAATGTATTAACCCACATAGTTAAAACCAGTGGTCCTCCTGAAGAAATCACTATTCCTTTTTGAATCAAACCTGAACTTTCTCTTTAGACTTTGCCTGTATTTAATTCAGTCTTGGGATATGGAGCACACTGCCAACAAAGACAGATAAAGCATTTGTGATGGCAAAAAACCCAATGAAATGTTATCCCAAAACAATGTAACAACTTTCAAAGTCAGAAAATTATGCAAAAGCTGTGTGATTAACTCCTACTGCAAGCCAGCTAACATCTTTACTATAGCAAGCCCTGCCGTGATGTATTTCAGATGTCAGACTAGAAGATTCAGCAGGCCAGCTCTAGCTCCACTGTTCACATTATCCCACTCAGCCTTAGACATTCTCCTATGCTTTTCTGGTTTTCTCCCTACAAGAAAACTCATACTGTTCCTCTAATGCTCCTTATCATTTCCTCCATCTCTTTCTTCATATATTGTCTTGTCTTCCTGTGTAACAAACATAAAACTATTGTATTGAGTTCCACAGAGCAATATCTCATCACTGGTAAGCTAGTAAGAAATAGTTTGTATGAAACTGCTACATAAAAACAATACATGGAATCCTTCCTCTCTGCCCATCCATCCTTCCTATACTTTCCATTAGATTTGTCGGTCTAAATAATGCAATACTGGACAGCTTAATGTGGCCCCTAAATTGACCTGTTTATTTATTCTGTTACTACGAAATATTTTGATTTTCCTTTCAAGCTCTATTCACCCAGCTCCTGTACACTCTTCCAATCCTCTTACCAGCCTCCAGCCTGATCTTCCCTGACAATGGCAGTTCCCTGAGAAAGGCAACCTGTACCAACTATCAGATCTTGAAAACAAAAAACATTAATAAAATAAGGTCAAGTGAAGACTTTTTAAAAAATATGCCAGTTTCTGCATATATAATTATTTTGGTGAATTTGTTGTGGTGTTCTGTGAGAACTGTTTCTGAGAGGCATCAGACTTAGACTTTGTCAAGCAAGTTTACACTCCAAAGGAGCAATCAACAGCCCATTCAGCGACTGTGTACTCACTGCTAATTCTGAACTTGCAAACACCAGTTGGAAATCTCATTTTAAGAGTTCTAGTACCTTCTCTTTCAAATGGAGAACATAACTGTTACTATATCTAATCAACATATACAGTGTGATATCTGAAATTAGAAATTCAAATAAATGCAACAATCTGCTTGCCAACAATCTCCAGACCAAAAATTATTCAAATAAAGTATTTGGTGAATAATTTTGAATAGCAAATTCATTTGAGAAAATCAAAGCAGCTCACAGACAATTCACAAATGAAAAAAAGTTATACACGTTAAATCATTTATTATTAAGTATTTTTCATCTCTTTGCTATTTGTTTTTCCATTTGAGGCAAGGACAGCTTCAGAAAGTGGGGCATAAGAAGGCAAAAAACCCCAAAAACCTACCTATGCTTTTCTTACCTGGCATCTTCTAGTAATTCTTGAGTATTTACCTATTTTTTGAGAAGGGAAGAAGATAAATGTTGACCCACCCAAGAAAAAAAACATCCACCTTAGTGAAAAGATTACATACAAAGTTCCAGCCTGATGAGATTGGAAATGAAAGGCCTATAGGCCTCCCAAACGCAGGTCTCACAATTAACAGGCTTTTAACTATAGCTGCATTGCCAGGTGCAAATTTAATAAAAGATTATAAATGATAGATGAACTGTAGTTCCAGCAGCTGTTTGTAATCTCAAGCAAAAATCTTCATTAAGATAGCATTAATGTTGTAAATGGTTATCTATTAATTTAAAGTATTGCAAAATATCAACCATTACTCATTTAGAACATTGTGTTGAAAATCAAGCTAAGAAACTATGCTGCAAATAAAGTTTTAAAATATGAAGTTTTAAGTCAGGCAACTCAAAGATAGAATTAATAATGTCAAACCTTCTGCAGTCTTCAACAGCCTGCCCTGGGAATCAGACGAGTTCCTCAGGAACTCTGCTAAGTACTCCCTAAACTCCAGCTGTAAGAGCAGGTTGTGAAGCTGCTGGAATTCAAGACTGCCACATTTTGTAGATCCACTGACACACAACAAAAATGTCATCTCTGGCACCAGCTTTGCTAGAACTCCTGATCTGAGGAAGCTTCCAAACTCAGTAAGGTGGAGCTCTAGGCAAAACCAGCTCTGCTGATATACTTTAAAAGGTAGAGAAAACCATATATGTTCTTATATTAGTCCCTTTTATACAACTTTAGACAAACTGATTTTGCAGGGAATAAAAGGAATATACTGAATATACCTGATCATCCCCCATTAAAGGTGCAGAGATGGAGGGAGATGTGAACTCTGACCTGGAGGAGGCTTCCTTCTTGACCCACAGTGTTTGAGAGTTTGTGACATGACCAGTGTATAGTGCTCTCCTTTAGCAAATCCCACAAAAGCCCTTCTCACCTAAAGCTTCCATCCTGCTCATAGAGCACCAGCCTCAGAAATGCCATGATTGGAACATCCCCATTTGCTCCAAAATTAACCCCACACTGAGCTATGTCAAACAGCCATTATCTGTTAGGTTTTGTGGCAAGGGTTTTTACAATTCTTCAGCAAGAGAAGCAGCACACAGGAACACCTCCACCACACTCAGACCTGCTTATCAAATAGAAAGACCAAAAAAAAAGAAAAAGCGCTCTATGTGTGGGTTTTAAACAGTGTATTCTTCTGCGTAGTCCTTACAAGAAGACAGAACTCAATATCCAACATCACCATCCATTAGAAAAATTCACCCAAGAACTTTCCCTGAAAAGAGTTACAGAGAAAGCCTTGAGATTAATCTCTACAATTCATGTCTTAATTCACATTTTTAATACATTTCTAGCAGGAAAAAAAAAAAAAAAAAAAGAGAGACCACCAAGCTGCAAGATAAACCCTAGATTTGGAAAATCCACTAGGTACTATTAGCTAAATTGCCTTACAGATGCTTAGTAATGATTATTACTTGTATGTGTAGAAATTCCTAGATAAAGCTACCGTAAATATATTTGTTTCCAAAAGGAGCTGGTTCTTCAAAGGCTCCTCTCTTCCTTCCTTACAATTTTATACTTAACAATGTACAGAACAGTTTCAAATGACACTCAAGTCATGACCAAAGATGTAAGCTGCTTTCAACAGCTGTACTATCTCAGTTCCCAACTAAAGCAGAGCTCTCTGCTTCTAAAGGAAGCAACCTCCCTTTTAGTTAACTTTCTTTCCCTCCCTTCCTCCACAGCTCAAAGATTTAAATCTCTTTATTTTCCCCCTTGGGCAAGAGAAAGTGAAATTCCACTTGATCATCTGCATTATGAATACATGGGTAAAAAGAGATGCAAAAATTAGTTTGTGTTGAGTAAAATGATCAATCAATAAGCCATTATAATAATAATAATTTAAATTATAAAACTGTACTGTATCCTTGGATCTAGATCTCTCTTTACTTATCCAATGGACTATATAAGAAATAGTTCATAGTTGACCTAAACATTTTGTCTGTCTTTATACACTATATGCACACCTTAAAATCATACATTTTCATATGTACAGAAGATAAAATGCACTGTATAGGAAATTATTTTCCTGAGTGTTTTGTGGCCAAATTAAAATTGTCATTTCTTACTTCCCTGGAAAATGGTGCGCTGCCATTTTGGAAGAAAATGCCAATAGAGTCAATGTTGGGTGCAAGTCAATTCTTCCCTCGAATTAAAGCACTGCCATACACAATGTCTCCAGGGAAAAAAAATTTATGGAAATTTCACCTGTAAAAATTGAGTACTACTCCAATGATTTGATTGGGTTATTTTCCTCTGTTTTTAATCTGTATAAAGAATGTAACCATTTGGTCCAGACCAGACAAACATATAGCGGAATACAAGAGTATATCAGTAACAAAATACAGGGAAGAATTGAGATGCTCAGACTATACCATATCATGCAGATAAAATAATTTTCATTCAATCAGAATGGTATGCTTAGGTGATCTTTTATTGGAACATACTGCTTATGAGGTATGCACCTAAATCAGCTAAATGAGCAACCAGTAAAATGTTTCTGAAGTTTCTCCCTATTAAATTCTGGAAAACAAATCATACTTCCATCAAAAACTGAGTTAAAAATAGAATCAAAATATTAATAATTTTTGACAGGCCTTGCATGGTCTGCACCATTAGACACCAAAAATGTGATTAATGTTAATATCAGGTCTCATATGTAAAAGTAAAGAAAAAGTGTAAATCATGGCTGCATAAATGTAATCTTTTATGTATAAGCAACAATAAATTATATACCAAATTGATGTTTTTAACCTAATAACTGCTTGCATGTTATGCAATTTTCAATTTTAAAAATGCAGTACTTTAACCCTTAAATCAACCCTTGGGTAGTGGTACAATATACAATAAAAGCAAACTGTGTGCTCCTCTTTCAGGCGTGGCTTCTTTTCTTGACTTACGGATTTTTTTAAATGTATTAGTTATTCTGCTTTTTTTTCCCAAAAAAACCCCAAATCTGCAGTCTGTAATTAGCCCACACGTGAACAATATGAAGAAGCTGGCATAAGCACATAGCAGTCACTTTAAATGACAGATTACAATGACACAGAAGGAGCAATTTTGGTGTTTCAAGGTAATAATATGAAAGATTTCCCCTCGATGATACATTATGTTACAAGCCCACTATGTAGCCATATTCAAATAAGATTCTTATTTAGATCAGAAAGATTAACAACTCTGAAAAAGTAATTCCAAACTATGAGACACACATTTGCAAAATACAAGTATACCTTTGTAACACATTCATAAGATTGGTTAAGGCATCAGAGTATATTGCTTTGCCTTCCATACAATTTTTTACTTATAAATAAAATGCATGTATTTTAGGTCTAACAGAATCATTAAGGGGACAACCAAGCTCAGAAACAAAATGACCATATTCAAATATTGAACCCATTCCACTTATAACTCAAGTCTTTCAAAAGCAAGGAAATTGAGTTAAGACATATGCTCCCCTTAGCTGCATGTACCTATGCTTTTCCCTTAGTTAAAAGAAAGCATTACTCTCTACAGTGATTTCTGCTTTGCTTCTACAATGCCTTTTTCTTCACTTTTATACAACCTTTATGTTATTTCACCTTTGGAAAAGGGAAACTGCATTTTGTAAATAACTTTGAAAAGTGCTGCCTGTTCTGGAGAAGACACAGAATTTGCTTTATTCTTTCACCTTTAGAAAGATTTATGAAATACAGTTAAAAGAAAGATTCAACCACAAAGCAAAACAGCTGGTTTCCAAACGCTGGAAAATTTCTGAGGTATTCAAAGAAGAGGTTTTTGTTCAGTCAGTTACAGAAATAAGGGCCAGCCATGAAAATTAGATCTCCAGTTAGATCTGGAAATACTCGCTTCCTACTTAAGTTAAGGCATTGTGGTCTGCCTTTAGATCCCTATCTGCTACAAAGACTACATTAATTTAATGTGTTATAACAAGAAAAATTCATTCTTGCCACGGACTTTAAAAAATAAAATTCAAAGACAAACCATTCTTCCAAGGAAACAAGGGCCCCATCTGCTGATGTTTAAACGTACTACATTAACACACACGCTACAGCTCTCCCACAGATAAGGTACTGAAATGAATTGCAAAGACAAATCACCACATTAGCTGTACTGCGTTCTTCTGGTACCTTTCTATAGGAAAAAAAGAGGTTTTAGTCCCTTGGGTCAATCAGTTTCCACTGATTATGAGAACTTTTTCTGTGAAAAAAAAAATGGAAGACTAGGAAGGAAATTCAGGCACAAATCTGAATTTGCACAGCAAAAAAATAAGGGAATGTGGCCAGTCCTATATACAGCATAACAAAACTATGTCTACATACATACAATAAACAGTTATAGAAAATAATAAACTATTACTATCTAAATGTCACCTTCAACGCTAAAAACATGAATTATCAAAATGTCCAAAACCACAACAGACATATAAAGTCAAACTCTAAGAGCAACGATGAAAGGAAGCATCTGGGTAATGTATAAGTCAAACTTTTCTGGAGTATAAAACATCTTGTTAAAGAGTCTGATAGTTGTTTATTGAGAGTTCTTAAAACTAAGTACTGTATTGTTTACAGAACTCTCATACATAGCAGACTTTACATTATGTTGGGATGAAAAATAGCAATCAACTTAATGAAGACAAAAAAAAATGTCCTTATTATGGACAAGACTATTTCAAACATTATATCAACAAAGAGCCAACAGATGAATTTATAATCTCATATGACTATATCCTGCAATAAAAAAGTCCATAATTTTGGAAGTACTAAAACATCTTTGTTTACATGGCTACCACGTAAAAAAGACCCATGCTGGTATACCAGGATGAAGCATGTGCTTGACCTCTCTCCCCAAGCCCAGCAGCACAGCAAATGAACCTCTGATTAAAGCTGGAGAAAGCACTAAAGAAACTTGCTCCTGTTCTTCTCTCCTGGACTAGCCAGAAGTGCAGCCAATGCAGGTTGGGTGTTTAATTATACGAGCTGTCCTGAACTGTCCTGAACATTCCAGAACTCTAACTCTACTGGGGAGAAATCTGGAGTCTGCTTTATCCCTTCTAATGGAGTTTCTGTGCCATAGACCTTGTTTGCATTTATGATGCTGAAGGTCACCACTGTGCTAGACAGCAATCACTACAGGACAAAAGCTCACAAATCGATGCCTTTCTCAGGAAATAAGATATGTACAATATATTTCCAGCAACTATTCTAACATAATGATGAAAGCTAAGCAAATGTACTAGACTTCCATGCACTTTACAGAATTCTGTCTTTGCTACCAAAACCCTATAAAAGTGGAAATGATTTCCAGCTGGGCAGTGGTCAGAAGGTAACATACAAAACATCTCACTGCATGGATAAAAACAATAATTAGACCTCAGTGCTAGCAAATTCTTCAGTAAGTATGAATATAATCCACAAAATAAACAACACTGTCTTGGCTTTTGACTGAATAAATTAAATTTGAAGTATTCTGAACATAATTCCAAGACGTGACAACGAAGTTTAAGGCACAAAACAAAATTCCAAATATAACGTCTTTTTCAGAGTATAACTAGATATAGTGTAGTTTTCTGGTATTTTCTTGTAACTGTTTGTTTAGTAGAGTTCCTTCCATTAGCTTTTGTATTATAAACTGACTTAAAGATGTTCACAGTCTGACTACTGAAATGTACTTCAAATTGAAATATGTTAACTGAGGAATTTGTCCAGTGGATTATCTAGATAATAGCACATGAGACCAAGTTCCAGTTCCCCAGATATGGCATTTTCTCAAAATGAAATTTACCATTTACTTTAAACACCAGCTTTCAGATGTTTTTTAATAAAGCATCCCTTTTTGAGCAGGTTGTTATTTGGTTGATCATTATCATTCATAAAAGTGAAAAACAATTAAAAGCTTTCACAAATCAGCTTGTTCAAAAAAGTCCCTCTGAAAAGAGCATTCTCATTCTTGATCACAGGTAACACAAAGTAACTTTACTATCCCCCTTCATTAGACCATACATCCATGTCCAACATGATAATCTACATTGGGAAAAGTAATTATATCTGCATCAATTATGAGCATGTTAAAAACAAAGCCACCACGACTGAACATAAAAAAATGTGAATCTGCTGCCTTAGGTGAAGACAATGAGCTGATCCCACTGTTGGAGTGGTTACTGCTGTTGGAGGAGGAAAAGCTCTACTCTGCCATCTGCTCCCAAGTGTGCTCCTCACCACACGCTCCCGTCTCTGGCTCCTCCTAGACCTGGGCTCTTTCAGCTAGGCAAAACAGTGGACAACTGACCCAGCAAACAAAGTCCAGAGAAAAGGATCCACCCACAAAATCACACTTAGCAAAGAGTTTTACCTGCGGCAGGAGGGAGCAGGACTTCATAATTCCGAGGAAGCCTGGGGAGGTAAAGGCAACTTCCCCTTTTGGCAGTGATAGCACAGCTGGGATCATAATTTGATCCTGAACTTCTCAGCTGTGCTTCTGCATTTGTGCAGCATTCAGAAACCAACGTACTTTGAACAGTCCTGACTGTAACACTCTGTCAGCGCTCCCCCACAGGCATGCCAATGTTTCAGGTTTGGGTTTGTACATCTGCCTGGGAGTTTATTCTCATTGCACAGTAGAAAAAGAATAAAACTGGCTAGGAGTCATAACATTTAGTAAGTACTTATTTCAACTGCAATCTCAAAATCTAAATAACTTTCTAAAAAAAGCAAAAATTTGGGATCTTGCCTTCATAAATGGTTCAGTCAAACACTACTAAGTCCAAACCCAGTACACAACTGAGATTAGCTCAGCTGGTTATAGCATAGTGCTAATAATGCAAAGGTTTGATCCCCATATGGGCCATTCACACAGAGTTAGACTCAATAATCCTTCTGGGTCCCTTCCAGCTCAGAATATTCTGTGATTTTGTGATAATGATCAAGATAACATATCTCAGTCTTATTGGCTTCTATGGTGTGAAACATCTAACAAAACCCCATTTGAAATGAAGAGTGTTAGGGCCTACCTACATTACAAGCACCACAGATGAAGCAGCAACTCAGGTGGTTTCTATTTCAATGCGTTACCTAAGCAAACAGCAATATCTATTGCACTACACACATACAGCTGCCTTGTAAATCTCAGCTACTTCCACTGGGATCATGCATTTAGAAAGGCAAGTAGTTACACTCCTGATAAGCAAATCTCCACTTTCTATTACTTTGGAAATTATTTGGAAATATCTTTTTAAATTAATGCAATGACTTGCTTATAATTCCTTAATGTTTTAAACTGACATGATCTTCATCACATTTTCCCCTTTTACTCATATGCACACACATCATTTCGCATAACATTTCTTACAATTGCTCCCTTTCTATTTTATTTTTCCTTTTGAGAAGCCAGTGAACATTCTCTGTGGAAGATGAAATATTGAACAAAAAAAATACATACTTCAGATAAGCAGAAAATGAGAGCTATAGCCCAGCAGAACCTGGAATACATAATGTTGAAAATTTGGTTAAATGCTTCACAAACATTTTTTAACAATTCCTGGTTTATATTTTGATCAGTTCAATAACTTTTTTCTCCCTTTTGCAGCTTTCCTCAACCCATCATAACACAGGTTAGCTTTATAAGAGAAAACACAGCCTTCCAAAAATCTGATTGGCAGACATAAAGGCTGGCAGGCACAGAGGGTGTCTTTTTGATTTAATAACAATGACTTATATCGTTGTTTTGAAAGACCCATGAAACAGAATGGAGCTCTTCTTTCAAATCTAGTATTTCTATACCACTGCTTATGCTTGGAAGAACCAGCTCTATTTTGGCTGCTTTTGGTCTCTTTTGGAGGTATCTATTGATGCTTACAAACATGTTAATGAAGAGCATTGCAGTGGTGAAAGTACTGGATATGAGGCTTTTTTGGAGCTTATTAATACTTCTCTTTTATCAGCCAGAGGAGATGCTGCAATGTGACACCTGAAAGTGCGCTGTCTCTGAAGTGCTCCCAGTCACTGCTGGACCACAGAGCAAAACAAGGGGCTGAAATGAACATAATCATAAATAAGACTTAGACAGACTTTGCAAACACATAAAAAGGAAAAAGCTGAGACTGAAGTTACAGGATAAAAGGAATGTTCCTGTTACTTTTGTCTTTAGTTAGAATCTTACCCAAAGTCTTCATGTTTTAAGCGTAGTGCACTATTTGCCATATACCTAGACTTCATTAAAAAGTAAATTTACCCTTTATTTATCAATAGTTCTACAACTCTATCTCTTGGGACACATACAGTCTTCTTCCAGACACGTGGAGCTGCTGAAGACTAAACAAAACCCAACAGCAATAACTAACCTTTAAATAGGAAAAGATTTAGACATCAAACCGACAGATAAGGAAGGGATAATCCACAGATAACTTTCTTTTGATAGGGCTATTGAATTTGAGTCCCCAGGTATGGATGGGGATGTGTGACTTTAAAGTCTGTCTTCTGAGAACTTCAGGTACATCAAGAAAACACTTGAAAAGTTATTTTGTCTCTGCATCAGCAATCTGGTCCAAATGTTTCCCCTGCCAGGGAACCATAACTATTGTTTAGGTGATGGCTGGGTGGGAGCTTTCTACCACTCAAAAGATATCTTATCTCTTACTATGAAATGACCCTTAAAATTGTTACTGCATTAGATTATAATTGTAGTGTATTTAGCTGTGAAATTGCATGGACATTTTTGTGCCTCTACATTTGAGTAGTCTCTCTACTTGTTAAGTCAAACAGCATTTTGTTTTCAGTGTTCAGTGCTGACTATTCATGGAGACAGAGGCATGCATGCACATGCACACTGTCTCTGCACTTTCACAGAGAATTTACGTCTGCTTCTGCTTTTATTCTCTTTCGGATCAAGGCTCTCTCCTCTTTCCACATAGAGGAAGCCTTGCAATAACAAATAAGTATGTCCAATAACCTAACAATAATGGAAGTATGCTCAGAGGAAATTGATAGTGTTGCCAACTCTCATTATTTTCCTATGAATCTTGTGATATTTGCTATTTTTCTTAAAGTCCTAACTGTTGAAATCATATGAATAAATGTGAATCTGAGCTTCCATTAAAACAAGTGTCTAGATTTCTCAAACATGAAGTAAAACCTGAAAATATTAACTGAATGTACCCAAGACAGCCAAAACAACCAAAGGTAAACTAAAATAAATGAGAAATAAGTGGGGTGTTTAATTACATCATAATTTAAAAATAATTTCGTAATTTCAACTCAATATTGAATACTTGGACTGACAAATGGAACAAATGGGCTAAATTCCTCATATAAATGCTGGGTGCTACAAAGTACAGAACAAGGGCAAGAAGAGGGAGGAATTCTTCCACTTTGGACATGAATCAGACTCCCAGGAAAGTGGTTTTGGCCGGCAGCTGGTGTAGTAGCACTAATCAGAGCTTCATTGCCAAGTTCACATTCGCTACCCATGCCTTGCTGTACCGCTCTCCCAAGGAGTGCTATGCTTCAAGGTCTGGAGCTTGAACTATTCAAAAAGCATCCACAATTTTGTACCTTCAGATATTTCTTTTCATCTATGGATCCTACAAGTACAGGATGTGGTCCTTCAGAAGGACCCAAAATCTTCTCTCTGTTTAAGTAAAAATTAGTTTTTATTTTTAATGGCTATAACAAAATTGTACCTCATCTGTGAGCCAGTATGTAATGGAGAATCCCCCAGCAACAGAGAGAGCTGTTCACAAAGGCTATCATCAACACAGGATCTGGTACTCTGAGAGGATATTGATCTTTCCCATATGAAATTAATTTTTGAAGTAATTAATAGTATACCTAAAATAAATGAAGTTTATGTAACCCACCAAACTTGCAGTTTAAACCTCAAAAAGGGTACAGATGCTAAAGACTGGAATGACTGATATTTAGGAAAACAAAGAAGCATTTTCTTAGAAGGAATTTTTAATTGATTTTGTAAACTGAGAAAACTGGCACAATATGCTTAGAGTACAGTGACTCACAGGCCTACAGTCACAATCCCAGTCCCTCTCCCAGTATGCTGGCACCCATCCCTTTGCACCAGAGGTGCAAGAAGGCAGGCTGGTCCTCAGCTTCTCAATAACATTAACACGACAGAATTTACTCTATCTCACACAGCCTTGGATTTAGTGGGAAACAGGTCATGCTTCCTCCACTCTATTTCAAGAAATCTTATTATTCTACAATACATAGTTCTTCATGCAAATTCAATAAGTACAGAGAGGGAGAAAAACTAACAGAAAATATCTTACCAGATGGAGAAAATTGAAACATTACCCTTGTTCCTTTGCCAGCACAGATCCATTCTGACAGGTTGGAAATGATTTATGGCTGGGGGGGCATGGAGGAAGAGAGTATGGGGAGAAGGAAACACACTTAACACTAGCAGAGATATTAATTGCTGTACAATGTTAAAATCTTTGCATTGTTTTGCATGCATGCAATGAGTTCCAAGAATTACATATGCAGCAATGTTTGCATGCTGATCTCTGCAAGAGACAAATAAACCTCGAGTATATGATGCATGTTAGAAATTGCTTTCTAACCACTGTAGAAGACATTGTGGTAAAGAAATTATATAATATGGCACCTCAAAAGCTACATTCAAGGAAACAGATTACCTTTGAATATATGAATAGGTAAAGACTTCAGCATGTCCAAGATTAATACTAATCTTTACTATTTTAATATATAAAATGTTATGGATATTGCTACACAGCAGTGATCAGGCAGATATCTAGTCTTTGTAAATTAAACTCAGATATTTTTCTGCATCTAATTGATTTTTACATTACATTAGGCATCCAAGGCTGCAACCTTCCATGACATAGTATCTAAATAAACATTTATTAAAATATTTTAATTAGAATAAGAGGGAAAATACCGTTTCCAATTATGTTTTCAGAAGGAAAAAAATCAGACCTATTAAGAATTAATGTAAACGTAAGTGTAATGTAACATTTAAACGCAATAATTATGCCACATGATTTATACAATGTGAGTTATTTCTAATTCCTGAACTTTTAAAAAAGTTATTGAACTAATGCATTTATTGCCTCTTGCATCTTTGGCTTTGATATCAAAAATAATAAGGGACGCTCTAGAAAGTGAATAGTGAATTTACAAACTGAGGCATATCTGTGTTGAGCAAAATTTATCTTGGAGATGCACAAGACTTAATGGTCACTAACAACATTGCTCTGCTAGAGCAGGAGCACTTCCTGCCTTCAAATGTGGAGGCGCTTTGTCTGGTCTGGCTGTAAATGACACAAGTGACTGGGCTTCTGCCATTTCCCTTGGATTTCTAACCAAACACAAAAATTATTCCTAGGGGATTTGGATGAGATTGTTAAGAGCCTCCAAATGACTTATAATTTTTTGCTATATACATGCATATACCTGTGGACACAGATATTTTGGCTTCCTCTATTCTATTTTATGGAACAGTGAGTTTCAGATCCTGACATGATTTAGCACAGGGAGATTGAGTCAGGCACAGTACACTGGTGTAATCTATAGCTTAAAGTACTGATAAGTTGTCACACTTTATTGAAAACATACATTTCTTGATAGTATAGTTCCACACCACCAGATATATACACATGAAAGGGAATCAGTTTATACCTCACGAACCAGCCAGAACTTGGTGTGGAATTGAGGGTAGCATCTTCTTTGCTTCAGCCAGAAGCTGGCAATCACGTGACTGTCACTGAAGGGACGCAACAAGGGAGTCCTCTATGCCTACTAGTTTAAGACATTACCAATCACCAAGAGTTGCTGGAAGAGTTTCTGGCTGCCATATAAAAATTGGTTCACTGTTCTTGACGTTTATATAATCTTACAGAGATACTAAAGATACCATGAAAGTGACTGGTTAAGGAAGATGGGGCTCCTGCATTTTTTACAGCGGTAATTAAATCCTGGGCCATGGAAAGAACTTTTGAAATGGGCATTTCAGTAAAAAAGGTATGCATGCCTGTGTCATGCAAAAAGAAACGGAGGCTCCCAAGGAAAACAGGTTGATACAGCTATATAACCTGTCCGTGTTTCCCTTGATGGCTTTTGACCAGTTTGAAGTGAATCTCAAAGTACTGGGACTGGTAAATGAGAGCAGGAGTGTGCCATCTCAGTCAACCATGCAAACACAGTACCTAAAACATCAGTTCACTGACTTTGGGTCGTACTCTTTAACAATACATATACTGATTTCTTAACTCAGTAATTGAATACAGACACCTTTATCAGACAATTCAGGCAATTTTACTCATTTGCTTATTACCTTAATGATTCCTCTTGTGAACTTTGCTGCCTTTGTTTTCCAGAAATTTCTCTTTTGAGAGACTAGAGTTGTTCCAAGAGATATCCAAGAAGGATGCTATTTTTGTGTCCTTCATTGTAAAAGTATTCACAGAGAAGGAAAAAAGCTAGTCCCAATCTAGACCTCCCAGAACTGGATAAGGAGAAGGAAAAGAACTCATTGTCAGACAAATAAGGAGATATGAACACTTTCCATGAATAAAAAGAGTACATTTATCTCTCTCCTTAGCTCTAAGAGGCTAGTTCCTATAATTCCTTGTAGCTTTCATTCTCTTCCTTTTCCATCAAGTGTGTAAACTACCAACCATAAAAGCCAAATGTCTAATCTTCCGCATTCATATCCTCTCACAGACTAGAGGACTGCCACCCTGCTGGCACCCTTCCATTCCAGCTCCAGTGTCAGCCACTGCACTATTATATAAAGCGGAAAGCATGAACACATCCTCTCTGCCACTCATTTCAGGGGTTTACTCAAAAAATTCCATGCAATCTACGCTCACTGCTAGTCTACACCTTACCACCATCACCAATTACTGTCGTCTTTGTTCTCTCCTAAATAATAACAACAGAAATAATAATAATAACAACCACCACCACAAATCAGTATGCCTTCTTTAAGGCCAATATTTCACAACACAACATGGCTACAGTTAGCAAATTCATATTTAGTTTCCTAAATTAGAAAGCACTTAGATTTTAAATATTAAGTGCTCAGCTGTTAGAGAACATTTAACAGCTTAACTTTAGTCACTTGCTTATTAAAGTCTTACTTTTGGCTCTCTTTCACGTATTTCACTTACACAAATACCATAACTTACTCAGCACAGAATGCCTCTAATATCCCCATACCACTCAGTAACAGACTTCCTACGTTGCCCTTGCATCCAAAATTACATATACAACCCTATAAATGCCTTCACAGGAGGAGTGGGTAGGATTCAGGCACTATCATCCAGCATAAAAAGAAAAAAGAATTGACACTTCTGAAGTGCTTTTTAATCATAACTTATTTTAATTAACATTTGCTATTTTACAAATGTTTTACTGTAAGCACATATTCTCAATGTTCTATGCTTAATCTATGACTAAATTCTGTTTGACAATTTTTTTAATGTTCTACATCTGAGGCATCAGGGGCCTTGCAGATTTTAAAGATTAAAACTCTGCTGGGGTTCAGAGATACAAATATCCATTTCCCTGAGTTAGCACTGATGGACTTGAACATATCATCTTTTGATGGAATTTGCAGTATGTGGCAATTTTTGCAAGTTTATTTTTAAGGCAGTTACAGTATAAGAGATTCATTTTGGCAGCCATATTATCTTCATTTTTACCACAGTGGTAACAAATACTGTGAATTTTCAGCAAGAAAATCCCTCCAAGTTTTCAGAATTGTTATCTTAATACTTACCACAGTACTTGTAAGTATTGCTGCACTAGATGAAGATTTGTGAGCCATTGCGTTCAGCAGCTCCTTTCCAAGTGAATTACACATCTCTTACAAACAGTCATGGAGAAGTACGAGCTCAGAAATATTACACTGTGTAGTCTCATTTTTGGCAGTCATGGACTTCTCAGAACCATACAATTTACCCAGTGATTGCGCTGTCATTATAATAGGTAATCATTAGATTTATCTTTTATATCATTTGTAACATCTTACAGTATTATATGTGCATTTATGTAGCCTCATTACTGCCAGGAGTCCTCTTTAACTGAGATGATAAGTAAATAAAGTAGAAATTACACACCAACAGGAACCTGGAATATGTTGTTTTACTGTATGTCTGAGCTCCCTTTAGCAACGCTAATCTGTGCAGCAGTTACCATTATTTCTACCTCAGTGAGCACTTCCTAATTGCTGTGTTATTGCTTGTGAAGAAAATATATTATTAAAGTCCACAACTTATGACTTGTTGCACATCTATACACATAAGGAAAAAATCTTCTCATTTCATCAGACCTTAATAGGTTTTGAACAGGATGATCAGCTGAGGCTGTTTTTCTCTTGCGGATCTGTTCATTACCGTTTCATAATGTCAGTGGCTCCTTCTAACAGTCAAGATGCATCCATAATTTATTCAGAAACCTGAAAACATTACTAAACCAAATATACTTAATTCTCTGAATAAGCTTAGGCCTGTTTTGGTAGCAATTTGTAATGAACAACAATTATAAGCCCAAAGGAATCAGTATTCCTTTTTAGTTGTTAATGTTTTATACACAATTATTGGTCTTCTGCCAGATAATGATCCATAGAGCATTAGAAATGTGTATTAATATTATCTTTACAAGTGCAATAATACTCAGTGGAGGATAAAGTTTTGATGGCCTCCTCTCATGTGCTAGTTAAAGCTCTACATTGTCTGGGAAAAAAGTCAGCATTAGCACTTTATTCTGATGGGACTGCTGAGGACAGGGTGACCTTCAAAATTTGGCAATATAATCAAAATGGCAAACAGCAGCCACTGAAATAACACAGAAAATAACTTCAGCATTTTTCCTGTTCAGAACTACTGAGATGTCACAGCTATGCAGAAAGCAGACCTAATTAAAATATTTTAGGAAACAACAAAATACTCTGCTTTCTTCCAGTTAAAAGTAAGCATGATGAGACTTACATCTTTCCATAAGCAAGCCAGCTCTCAATAAATCCTGAAAAGATGATAAGCCTTCATTCAAAGGCCACACTGCAGTATTCTTCTCTGTCTTGAATACTGAGTATTACTTACTTCTACAGGATGTCTGGGGTAAATCATATGAATCTTTTTAAGAACTGCATTCCATAGATTCTACTCAGGATAATACTGTGCACTTATCCTAAGAATAAATATTTGCCATTTCTAAGTTGTCGTAATTCATAGCCAACATGTGGCTGCATACAGAAAATAAAAAAGCCAAACACAACTCTTGTAACTTAAAGAGGCTTCTGCACAAAACAGAGAATTTTGGAAAGTAAAAAGAAAAAAGTCTAAGGAATGCTTCAAACAGAACTCTGCCATGTTGATTGTGTTAATGGGCTTCAGTACACTGGGAAAGCGTTTACATGTATATTATTGATGTTCCTTGCTAATGATCTTACTTCTTGGATCTGACTCCTGACTACTTTATGTCATTCCCAAGTAGCCTGTAGCACAATACTCTTGAAGCTGAGTGGATGGCATTTTTGTTTTTACTATTAAGACCCAAGAGAACTGCAAAAATGAAAAATGCCATTCAATAGCTAAGGTTCCACTTAATGCCCTGTTTGGTTTTTTCACAAATATATCGCCCGTTTCTCTTGTCACCTGGAATGAATAAGCAGTAAAGAGAACAGACCAATATATCTGTCAGCACTAGAGACCAGCCACAGGATTTCCACAGTACTGAAAGACCTAGGGGATTCTTAATTCTCCCTAAAACACCTGGGAATCTAATTGCCATTGTCTATGAAGAGCATTAGGATTCTGGGCATTTTTTAAAACTCCACAAGGTGCCTCTACATCTTCAGGAGCTTAAATACCTTGTAAAATTTGCCATAAGGCCCTCAGCAGGTAACCTCAACAGCCTCATACATTCCTTGGTACAGGCAAAGAGAGATAAATAATGGTATGTTTTGATCAGAGCAGTAGCAAATATTCAGTGTCTTATGTATTCTTTTCCCTTTTACATGGAGAAGATGATGACATAGCCAGGTATTTCTTTGATGCAAAGCTATTTATTTTCAAAAATATATATGTCCTATTCCCCTGAACACAGTGGGAAAACAGCAGATGCTCAGTGCAGTGTGTTGCTTTTCTGTAGCCTGTCCTGAAGGACTCCTTTCTACCTTCCTTTCAGGGTCATATTTTCTCCATGTTGTGCCCATCCTCCCTCTGCCATACTGGCTCTATCTGCTCACTCTTTCATCTATGGCACTCAAATGCTCACATCCTCTTTCTCCACAGGGATGAATTTCCTAGTTTCTCGTTTTGTATTTGTTCCACAATGAAAGTTCTTCCTTCACATAGGTCAGCTCCTGTCTAGTCTAGCCTTAGCTTATATTTTATGGGGTCTGTAGCTTCTGATATTTATCCTAAATGTATAGCAGCTTTCACACAAAGCAGCTTTAATCAACTCCCCATGTAACACACTGAAGACGTAACCTCCACATAAAGCTATAGGTTGTGTACTTTTTAAAGATCCTGTCAACATCTAAACAGCTTTGAAAGCAATACACTAAAGATTTCACGATTGCATTCACATTTCAAGGTATGTTTTTAAAAAAAGCATCTCATTAAAACCTCATGTATTAGCATTTTACACAACCTGGGACTTGTGAGAACAAATTTTACTGTGAATTGCAACAACCAAGTTCCTTGCCACTTTAGTTCCTAACATTAACTTTGTATCCTCATTTAAAGATATTCTACATTAGGAAAAGAAATTGTTAAGCAAAGTATGGTAACAAGGAGACTTAAGTGTATGATGGGAAGGCGAGGCTTACTGCCAAGCTCTCCCTCTAAGGAGGAGTATGTAAATGCAAAGCATAAAACCAGCCTGGAATGCATTTTGATCTATCTAAACATCACTAACACATACAGTGGCATAGCTGAGTCTGCACCAGTGCTGCCAGCAGCACACACAATGTAGCCGATAACACAGACCATGAACATTTCTCCTAGAAATGGATTCACACTTAGTGCTGTCACAGGTTGCTGCAGTGGAAATCACTGGAACCTCTTTGCTGCACATCAAATACTGCAATCAGTAAAAGCACCAGGTATGAAAAAAATAAATAAAACTCTTTTTTACTCGAGGCAAAAGCCAAACCTTGCTACTATAATACCCAAATGGAAATAATTAGTCCTTGGCTTTTCAAGTGTAAAACCGAATAGGTTACTTTACATGCAATTAAAATTATACCACATACTGACTGTTGTTCAAATTTTCAGGCTGTAAGCACCAGTTCCTAACAGAATATTGGTGATTGATACTGCACTCAAATAATTTATAAATAATATCTGAAAATACAGTAAGATTTAGAAAGTTCCTCAACAGCCAAAAAGCACTTCTCCTAGGCAGAGACTGCTCTTGCTATGCCAATATGATACAGTATCATGAAGCATCTTAAAAATATCCAGCATCTTTTTAACAGGCTAAGGTGACTTCATTCACTTAGTCTCATTTTGAAGGCATGTGAATATAACTGTTTTCAACAAGGAAACATCAGCCTACCACCTACCATAACTCTTCTTGCTTTAGAGTGTCCTTATCAAAACTAATGCAGAAAATCCCCTGGCATTAATTGTTGTTTTGCTTTTTTAAGGGCTGATCTGAAGATCAGAGAGAAACCTTTAAGTATGAAGAAGTCTTTTGTTTGATGATGTTTGGGCTCAGCATGACATCTACTTTTTTCTATGTCCTGCTTTTATTTTGAACATAAGATAACAACAAAACTGCAGTTAGACCTGGATAATAAGTGAAAAATGCAGGGAGTTGAAACATCACACTTCTCAGTAGTGACAGTCTGCCTAGCAAAATGAAAGAAATCATGAGCTCTAGTTAAATACTACTTCAGTTTAACCCTCCACTAGTTATCAAGTAATTTCATGAGGATATTTTCAAGAGGGAAAGTCAAATTGACAGCTTCATATGATGAAGACACATACAGGAGTAGGAGATATCCAAGTTTTTTGTTTCAAGACGGATTTTTTCCCCTCCCCTTCTGGAACCTCTAAGTAATTAAAATATTCATCATCAATCTGGTGACAAGACATTTGAGCTTGATTTAGTCATGGATTGCTTTGGTTGTGAACCAAGAACAACAATGACTACATGGATGTTCGCACTGTCTTTTCTGTTATCCTTCCTGAGTATTTTGTTGTCCATGTCAGTGGTGGGAGCAGAAATAGGAAAAAGGGAAGGCAAGAAAAAAAAAAAAAAGCTGACAGAAAAAGAACTGCCTTGAACAGGAAATCAGAAAATTACCTAAAAATCAACAGTTCGGGGACAGAACTAAAATATGTAAAGGTCCTGGAGACCAAACATTAAGGAAAAAGATAAAGGGTGATGAAGCAGTATATCAAAACCAGTCAGGTCTGCAGCATGTTTGACACTGAATGAAAAGACTAAATTCTCTAGTGCTGGAAATAACCAGGGAACAGGAGTCAATCATGGACAAAATCTTTTCCCTGGTGATCAGCTACTGAAAATTCAGCAAGGCACCGGGGGATTCCATCAAATGAAAATTGTGTTTGCTGTATTCACACACAACTTGGGGACCAAAATGTTGCAACCATAAAAGAAACACAAAAGCATTTTTCCTAACAGTGCAATGAAATTGTCTGTTCAGAATCCACAACATTTTTAAGCAAAAATACAATGCTATATGAAGACAGAGAAAGGATTAAGTACCTAATTTAAGGGCACCCTTCCAATCCTTAATTTCTAGTTCTAGTTTAGTAATCAGAGCTCCAAAATTGTGGAGCAAAAGCAAAAAGCAAAAAAAGGGAAAAAAAATTAAAAGAAGTTATCAGGGGCCTGGAAAGATTTCCTCATAAAGAAGAATTGATGCTTTCAGAAATGCCTAATGATCAGATTTGGGGAGAAAGCAACTTTTCATTTCCAAAGTAACTTGGGCCTTGTCTACACTTCAGAAGCAAAATCACCTGATTCACTGGATAGACTCTCACCTCCAAGGAGTGTGGTGCAGAGACTTTGAAGTGAGCTAGACCACAACCCAGAAGCAAATACTGCATGACAGAACTGGCCTGAGTTACTGTGTCCTTCTAGTTTACTATTCAAACACAGGCTACTGCATCTGCCCAGCACCACAACGCTTTGCAGTAACATCGCAGCCTAGCAAATTAAGCGTGATGTGCACTGCAGCATCTACTCCATGGACACATAATAGTTTGTGTTTCATTGCTCTGGGATTAAATTTTGATTCCTGACAATGTTTACAAATGTGTGTGTTAAGACATAGGCAGGCTCCTAAAAAGTGCCTCTTGAAGTTTAAAAAAAAATGGTCACAACTTCTAGTGATTTTTATGGGTAAAAACCTCACAGGCAAAGTTACAAACAAAATAGAGACCCTTTACACCAACTGTTGGGCAATAGCAGTTCATCTAGAGCTGACTAGAAGTGTGAACAGGAATGAAAGGGGAAATGCAGGTAGAGTAAATACACTGAGGCAAAGGCACACCAACATAGGAGTTACTGAGGAAAAGGAAGCAGGCAAAGGTTGTATTTACAAAACACCACAACAATGGTCACATGGGTCAAGGGGTTAAGTGCAGGTACCTTGCAGCATGCACATGCAAATCAGTTCCAAAAGGCATTACTTTAAATGAGAAGTATGATTGGGAAGGAGGAAACCTCTCATTCTACCATAAAATTCTCCCTATTTCACTGAAGCATGAACACAGAATAAAGAAGGAGGGTTCAGTGAAAACCTCATTATTAATCAGCCCTGTGGATAGTACAGTATGTATAACCCCTGAGATTCACACAGGCACCTGCCTCCAGATTGGCCGTGTATGGGACAATTTATCATAAGTGAACATGTAGGAGTAGGGAAGACACAGTGGTCATTGCCTGCACTGGAATTTATGATGGAAAGGAAAGTTAATTAAGTTCTGTGGTCAGTGCTAAAGGGAAAAAATAGAAGAGCTCCCAAATGCAATTCCTTGCTGGAACAGATATTTTGGCAGACTTTGCTAATTACTGTATTAAACTGTTAATTTGGCAAGAGAGAACTAATTTTATCTCAGTAAGTTTTCAGGGAAAAACGCTAAGAAACAAAAAAAGTTGTGTCATCCAGACATTTGTTGTCAAAAAGAAAAGTACACCTGGCATACTCTGTAGCTAACACCACACAGCATAGCCCTTAACTGAGTGGCAGAGTGTGAGCAATACCAGGAGAGGAAAGTAAGAGGCTTTTGAAATAAATGGGAACGCACTAGATTAAGGAAAAATGCAAGGTAACTATATGTGTAACCACACTGGACTGCCACAATTCATAATGCAGGATAATTCCATGAGAAACATCAAATGACTGGCAGACCCATTTTTGCTTTGTATAATATTACCTGAATTTTTCTAGTTTTGACAAACCCAATACATTATTTTTATGTTGCATTCTTATATATTCTTACATATATATATAAAACATGAAAGCAATAAATAATCCTTATTAAGACCCAAAATCATCAGGGCAAGACAGACATCAAGTACAATAATTTAGTCAACATCCACTCCAGCCACATGATCTGGACTATCTGTAAGATCCACAGTTTAAGTTTTGAAGCCAATTCTAAAACATTTAACTAGACACAGGCATGAAACAATGTAAGGATCTGCATTCATATGTGCCAGATACAGTTACAGACCAGAGCTTTGCTTGCAATAGAATATGGACCAACAGCAAGAACAAGGACTGTTTCTGGTTATTTTTCCATGCTATCTATCACCCCATTTTTCATCTGCACTTCCCTGGTGGAACTGCATTTCCCTTGAAGAAGAAGTTGATCATAATCCCAAACCTCCTACCAGTGCTAAGAAGCTGTGAATTAGTGCAGGACAGGAAACAAAGCTGTGCAGACCAATCACTATAAATAAAATCTGTAAGCCACTCCTGCCTAGCTGCCAGAGCCAAACAGGATAACTCAGTGGTCAAAATGATCTGAGAAGATTGAAGTCTTGGATATGCTACCCTGTGAAACAGATACATGAAATAGAGGGGAAGCTTTGCAAATTTATAGCAGATAGGTGAAAATGGGATCCAAAACATAGCAAAGTGTTCTTTGCTGCACAAATATGCCCTCAAATGAAAAAAAGTCCACTCCCTGGAGTGACTGGACAGGCGGAATATCTTCAAAAGCTACAGCGTGACAACTTAGTTATGATAGCTCATCTAAGTAACACAAATTGTCAAGCAGCTTCCCAAGACAGGCATCAGGGGGAAAAAAAAAAA
>VYXC01010640.1:321748-423410 GCA_013397175.1 Platysteira castanea | reverse complement strand
CAAAAAAGCCATTGATTTATGAAAAGAGAGCAGTTGTAGTTTCTCTTGTATTTATTTGCTGTGTTCAGGCAAAAACTCTTTGTTGGACAATCCTGATCCTTTCCACTTCATCAAAACACGAGTTCAATAATTTTTGCTAACAGATCATAAGTGCATGCAAAGGATGTAAAAATCCATCCCTTGACCCTGATGTGCAAAGAGAACAGGGGAATAGACTTCTGTTTCATTTAACCTATAAATAAAATTTTAAATTGAAAAAAAAGCCACAAAACCCAATACAAGTACAAGAAAATAAAAATCAAATTAAAACTAAAGCAAACATTCAGTTACAGTGGATTTAGTAAGGGAGGAATGATTTTTGTTTGTTTAATTTTTAAGCCTTTAATCCTTTCCAAATTAAGGCTTTTTCCATAAGAAGCAAAGTCCAGTGGGCAAGAACACTTGGTATCTTCAACTATGCTTTTTTTAATATCGTGAAACATTTCATTTTTGAAAAAAGTCACTTTTACTTACCAGGATTTCAAGATATATAGTAGCATTATTAGTATGAAACTTCACTAAATTACATCATTTTAAGTTAATGATTAAGTGAAAATTACATGGAAAACTATATGCACATTTAGTGATAGGATTTGGCCCTCTACTTCATTTTTCTTATCTGAAGTAGAAATAGAGAATCTTTTGCTTAATTTTAATTCATGTCCATGCCTTAAACTATGTTTTTTACTTGACTTTCAACAACAGTATATGAAACCAAAATATATTCCTCTTTATACATATTTTATAATTTGTTTCAAGTTGAATCTTAAAAGGTATTTAACTTTTTCTCCTGGATCCTGATTTTAGTTAATGGCAGTAGAAAAGTCACTGTCCTTGATCTAGAATTGTTTAGTAAGAAGGAGTCAAGGCTAGAGGCACATGAAAACATGTCAATCAGATGTAATTGCTCTCTAAAAGAAACCCTATCAAACTGAAGAACAAGAACTAGCACTGAAAACATGGATTCACTGCAACACCTAATCTACTAATGAGTTCAGCTTGTTATTTTCAGGCTCACTATTCAAAAAGTTCAACATAAAAAACATGATAGTGAAGGACAATATTGCTTAAATAGTTGTAGAGAATATTTACTACAGGTGGAGCCAGTAATGTCACCTGTAGTTAAGGTTTCCCAGCACTTGCCATGACACTTCCCTTGGCACCATGTCCAGCTATAACTGCTTGGGCTGAAATTTTCTATACAAAATGTGTACAGAAACATTCTTCTTCTTTAACAAAGCATATGCCCAGTTGTGTGGCTGCAACCTACTACTCTTAACAGTTACCATCCCTGTTTAAAAATTTATGCAGTTGATTTAAAGAAATGTTCCTGATGCTGAAATCTGAGAGCATGAATTGATATGCCAATTTGATCTCTATTGAGATCAAGGGGAAGGGATCGGTACTAACCCCCCCTTGTTAACATTCTAATGTCCACATCTGCTTCAGGTTGCACACTAAATGCCCAGTAGCACTGGAGAGTATTAAGTGTGCTCCTGATGTACATCTTCTCTCTTCTTTTCATTCAGCAAAATGAATTCTTATGATCCATAGCAAAAAAAGGAATATTATCTCATACTCAAGACAAACAAATGACTGAGAACTTCATTTGACTCCTCCTTTACCAAAGGATCTTGAAAGTTCCTTTGAGGAGCTTAGATGTAGACTCAATGAGTAAATGCATGAATTTGGGAAGCAAATATTATAAAAGAAGATGGATTATTTAATCTAAAGAGTAGCATTGGTAAGAAATCAAACACACAGTCTTGAAATTACAAGTCTGGGATTTTCATGAGCTGGGTCTTGCTTACATCATAACGTTAAATCAATCAGATCAGAAGTTCTGAAACACATTTTTCTCGGGTCACCTTGGCAAAAAGATGGGTTAAGAAGTAGTGCTTCTTATGAGACACAGTGCTTTTTTCTTTTTTCTTTTTTCTTTTTTTTTTTTTTTTTTAATTTTGCCATTGTAAACCATTTTAAGTCACTAAGGGTAGTGAAATCCCTTTCATCTCTTCTCTTTTTTTCCTGGGAACTCATTTTTGTTTAAAAGGTCTAAAGTTCAATTGAAAGTGATGAGTAGCTTTAGAGACTTGCAGCCAAGAGTCTTCACTGCACAGGAATGTCCTCTTAACCTGTTCTGGATTTTCCAGCTATAGTAATCTGTGACTGCATTAAGAGCCCAAGTGGCTGAAAAGAAGAACATGACCTTTGTGTTCTGAATGTCCCATTTTTAACTTCTGGAAGTGTTAAATGCTTCTACACCTGACCAAAATCAAGAGGAACTCTAACAGTAAACATAAACATTATCACATACTTCAGTAAGCATCCTGAAAAAAATCAGGTCCTGAGCAATGCAATTCCTGGGTAATTCTATAACCATCATTCTCTGGTTCAGCCCTCCATTTGTAAAACGGGCATACAACTTCCTCCTTCTACAGGTTTCATGAATATTATTGTTATATTATATATTGTTATATTATTATTATCAATAACATTTGAGAAGCATTTTGCATGACAGTGGTAAGTAGCCCAGATAAGCCTATGAGGAAGTGAAATCTTCTCTAATTAGAACAGGATATGAGTATTTCCCAGATAATACAAGTTAGGGCCACACATGAAATAACGATGGTAAAATGCTGAATTCAGAGAACATAACCCATCTGTGCAGTGAATGAGGCGGTGGTCCTGTAGGAAAAAAACAGCATGTGATCCAGTAATTAAAGACTGTTCACGAAACATTGCCACAAAGTGGGGAAATACTTTTAAAGGAGCAACCTTAAGGCTGGCATTTCCTGACTTGAAGATTTCATTTAGCATTTCCTTAACATTTTCAATATTTCTTACAGCACATAATATAGGTCCATTTGGAATAAGTGCATGCATATATTAGATTAATATTTTCTAAAAACCCTTTAGCATTTCCTGGGAAAGACTCTTCTTTCTCCTTCTATCCAACAAATTATGTTTTAACAGTTATACAGCTATAAGGACTGCTTTAAGAAGTTACGTGGTTCAAGATTCTTGGTTTAAATTTTATGGTGTGAAGACCGAGCTGTTTATGTTGGCAGAAAACAAAGGAAATCAGGAGAAAAAATGAGGAGGCTTTTCTGCTTTCCTGACAACACACTTCTATTATGACCCGAAGACTCTCTAATATCCATCCCTAATCCCGTTATGCTCCCGTAAATGCTGAAAAAAGCTGTAATTTGCATGAGCTTGTATGCTAGACATTTTTATACCAATGCTAACTCACTGAGAATGACAGAGGCTCAGTTTGCAATCCCAGAAGAATGTGTAAAGGAAAACTCAACTGAATACTGCATAAGGGCATAAACTCTGGTGTCTCCTAGTAAAAGCTAACCAGTGCATGCAGCTGTTAAACCATGCAGTGCAAGGGATCTTGTGTGGTGAATCTACACAGATGCATGGACTTCAGTTTTTCGAAGGCAGGTCATGCCATGAAGCAAAACTACACCATGCACAGGAGAGCTTTTCTCTCAGCTCCAGTTCACATGAAGCTCATTTTCCAGATCTAAAGAGTGAATTTTTAATAAGTCATGTCACCAGTTAAGCATACACAAAACTGAGTTTGTGCTTCCTCTGAAGTTTCTCTATACCTGCTACACATCTGTCAAAAGTTTGTTTTGAGAATCATTAGTCAGGTGCAAAAATGTCCATTAGCAGACAAAAAGCTTGTCTGAGACCTAAACTAGAACTCACAAAAGTCAGCTGGTATGGGATTTGATTTCCATATGAACATTTTCCCAGCCCACAGGCTACTACAAAATCATCAATCAAAGTACTTGATCATTTCAGCTGTATTTGTATTATTTTACAGAGCATGCCACAAGACAAAAGATAGAAGTCATCGAAATTTCTGACCAGTTTAGTATTATTCCTAAGACAAGTCTTCATTCTTTTGGGTACCTGGCAATCTACAAAAAGTTAGAGAAAATGAAATGTCCTTCCAGGCAGGTTATGTCACATAGTGGACAACTGTGTGTTCTTGCACTTTTCACTTAGGAATGTGCCTCTGGCTGGATTCATACACAGAATACTGGAAATAATATTGAGTAATATTATTAACTGCCCCTAAATACCTTTGGAAATGGGGATCTAGGGAACTGGTTACATAATTTAAACTTAGACATCCACTTTAGTGATTAAGCTAAGCACTTGTACTGAACAGGGCCAATCAGAAGTCTTTAGAAAATGTTAATAAAATTAGTCTTTTGGGTGTACCACAGAATAAACTGATAATCAAGTGAGGAAGTATATGGCACAGCATTAAGGCAGAGATTAGAAATTTCTTTGCTGTACCACTGCTGTTCCATCCCATCTGTGTCCAGTACCAGTGTAAGAAAGCTCAAAGATTTATACAATTCTGGTTTAGTGCAGAGTTATACAAAACAAAAACATAGCAAGATGAAAGGGTGATGCAAGGTAGTGATGCCTTAGGTTTAACTTCTATATTTTTCAGATCCTGTACTGCCTAGTGTGTAACTCTAAAGTTTCTTATAGCTTGTCAGCTGCTCTCTTAGGCCAGATAGACACAACAAAGCTTCTCTGAGCTTGCTGTTCAAGGACACTCAGGCTGTCCTAGGCCCAGAAGGTGTAAACTAGGACCATGACAGAGGTGGAGAAATTGAAGAGAGCTAAATTTTTAATTGGTGAATTTATGTTGATATGCAAACGGACCAAACCTGTAACAGTGTAAAGAACTTGTGACCTGTTATCCATCTTGGGGTCCATTTTATGGAAGCAGCCTCTGGCTCCAGGGTGTGCCTTTGAAGGCCCTTCAAAAAAAACCTGCCTTTATTCCCTTACTTTTGTCTAGTCTCTGTTTCTAGGTGGCTGGGAAAGGCACCACTAGAACTATTTTTCAGGTCATCAGAAAGCTGGGGGGGTGGAAACTAGCATTTATTTCATGTCTTACTCCTAAGATTCATATCTGTCACATCTCCTGCAGCGTAATCTTTCACCTCCACCTTCATGAACCTGCACACCAAGGAGTTGCTCAGCAGGTCCCTGCATCCCACAGCTGGCACCAAGAGTCGCAGGGCAGGAGAACTGATGCAGCTCTATGTAGCCCTGGAAATCATCTACTCTCTCCAGGCAACTTAATAGCAAAAGGTGCTTCCTATGTCAGACTTATCTGAGCAGCAGCCTGATATCTACCAGGTTTCAACAAAAATATCACAGAATCAACTTTCAGAATATGAGAACATAATCATGTTTAGACACCAGCAGATCTCTGAGACCCCACTGCAGAATTCATATGCTCCTTTATTACCAGTTTGTTTCTAAAGAAGCAAATATACAGATTTCTATTTCTATAGGATCAAAGAAGAACATACAAACTTATTACACAGTTCTGACATTTTAGATAATAATTTTATACAAGCAACAGATGTGATTTAATAGAAGTCAACTGCCTGCTTTTCCACACAGGAATCAGAGGGTTTGAAAATATCTTCCTAGAAAGAGAAGGCAGGAGTGAAGGCAACAAATCTTCTGTTGTCTGATTGCTGTAAAATATGCTATCATTGAAATACATTTAACTACTCATCTTCTGTTTGGGGAATTCACAGTGACTGAGTTCCAGTTCATTACTTTGAGGGCTGCAGTGCTATTGTCAGGACCTCAAAACCAGTAAGATGGCCTAACCCCCAGATTAGAGAGGCTACAATAGCAGAAAGGCAATTATACTGTAGGAGAAATGTTGTCCACTAATCAGCTAGCAATCAATTACTAGGAAGAGAAGATAACCCTATTCCCACTCAAGCTCTTCAGTATTAATAGTGCCATCATGTAATTACTTTAGGCATGGGCAGGTGCATGAAAGGACAGACTCTATAGTACAGGGCGTCTAAGATTAATGAGTTCTGTCAATTTGCCCAGCAGACATCTGATTCTTCAGCTTTATGTAGCCACTAGTTTTACACATGCCTCAAGGGTTTTTTTTCTGAAAAAAGCAACTACTAATTTAAACATATCCAAAAAATACACATATTTTAAAAATCCGTGATTTTACCAGTAAGACTGCACCAAAAAGATTTCTAATGTGATTATTGATACAGCATGTTTCCCTGTATCAGTTATTCTTTACTTTAGTCAGAATAATGAGTGAAACACAAGGTCCTACAAGCATATAAAACCTTCTAGAAAAACTGACAGCATACAATCCTGCAGTCACAACATCCTGAATTTCACTCACACAATCAATTCCAATAAGTAAAAAAAGAGAGAGAAAAAGAAATGTTACAGTAAATAAGTCACTGCTCAGAAATCAAGACACAGCAAATACAGAAGCGCTTTACTGCTAAGTTAGCAAACATGCTGAATGAGCACAGCTGCCAAAACCAGAATCATTCTCTGTGACAAGCTTCAGCCCACAGAGTTAAGTCAGAGATACGTAGGCCGATGGGTCAAGAGACATACGGCTTAAAATAGAATTTCTAACTGGAAAGTGGTTGCTTTTTCCTTTAAGTTACATCTACTGCAGTAAGCAGTAAAAGCCAGTTTTTAAAGAGTTTTTAAATGAAACACTACCTATTTTTAGAAACATCTTGCATGTTTGGGAGTTGCATGAAAAACACCCAGCCCCAGAAAAATATGACTTATTCAGGATTTCAAGAGACCTTCACTCTTACTAAAACCCTGTTTCAAGAAGTTGCTTAAACACTTGCTTAAATCTTTCAAAAATAATCCAAGATATTTAAAGTCATTTAGCTGCTTAAACATGCAGACAGTCTCTCAAAGATCCTCTTAGACATCTCTCTGAAAGTTCAGACTCTTAAATACCTTTGAAAATCTGGCTCATAGTACTTGGTTGTACGCACACGCAGCCCTCATGAAATAGCACACTGATCTCCATTTGTATTTTTTAAGTGCAATCATTCAATAATAACAATAAAATAATATTTAAAAAGGGGGCTACACTCAAAATCAAAAATTCATATACTGCAGCTATGGAGGTTACCATTCATCAGCCAAATTGCATTAACTAATCAGATGTAAGGTCCATGTCTGTGAACTGCAAAATCTTAACCTACTAAAAGACACAGGAGTGATGAAGTATTAACTTGTTTTTCTCCCACTGACTTGAATTTGGGTTGAATTTGATCCTAAAGCACCAGTGCAGCTTCTGCAGTATCAATTTCACTGATCTCAATGGTCTGGAAACAATCCTTCTTTCTTTTTGTTTTTCAAAGCATTTCTTCCAAAAACTTAAGCCTTTAAATATGGGCCTAAGCCAAAAAAATGAAAAAAATTTTCTCAAAGCTTTTCTGTGACAGGTACAAGAGCTGACCTATTTTCTTCTCTCCAAAGTCAATGTCATCCTATTTGTTCCTTTTCTGTCACTTCTGTTTGATTATGGAAAACAGCTAGCGGTACCTCCTTTTTTACCTTCCATTTAATGTCACAACTGACCACCCATGAAATCTTTCTCAAGACTACATTTATTGGATACTAGATTCTGCTAATTAATTCTCCAGATTAATTTCTTCTGAAGTAATGTTATCAATTGTTTCCATTAAAGAAAAAGCAGGCCAGCAGTAACTTGATTTTCACATAAATGGATTAAAGTTACACAAATGCAGTGGCTGAAGATATCATTGATCCACGTTCATTGGCTGCCGCTGCTGTTTCAATTGTTATTTGATATGGTAAAGGACAACAGAGTGGGAAATGGTTTTGATCTGAAGCAACTGTTTCTAAGAAGATATCAGCAACTCTCACAATACATAACTTACAAAATGTATTCTATGCACTGAAAAGCACTAATCCCTAAAATTGTAACTATTTCTGAAACCCATGGCTTGATCCTGAAAGATACTTAAGTTCACAGAAGACGTTTGAATTGAGGCCACTCAATATGCAATAAAAATGTGTGGGAATTGCCAGGGGGAGGAGCTATTCTAGAAATTGAAAAAAGGCAAAAAATATTAAATGTCCTTGAAACTATGAACTGGATATCATCAGTTAATGATTTAACATAGAAAGGGAATGACTGCTGCACTAGTCAGCATTAAATGTTAAGGAGAGACCTTCAAAGACATAATGAAAACTTAGGGATACCTCTCTTTCTGAAAGCTAGTGGGAAATCATCACCAAACTTGGTTTTTTCTATATTTGAAAATGCCCTCTTTTCAATTTCTTGTAAAGATACTCTTGGAAATACTGGTTCAGCATGTTTTATTTGTTACGTAGTGAGTTTCGCATGTTGGCATAAAATCCAGTTGTCCACATTTGAACACTTTTCTTTCTTGACTTTGTTCAACTTTGACCACAAAACAAAGCTGAGTAGTTTTAGGGTTGCTTCAATTCATGTCAGCTGACGAGATGTTCAAAGGGTATCAGAGAAGCTATTCCTTTCAATCTTCCAAGGTGGGAAATGGACTGGACTGGAAAAAGAACTGACTTTTCTGTTTGGATTCTGCTCTATGCTCTCTCTTTACCAGCATGACTTGTCACTGACAGAGTAGGCAGTTTTTAGCAAAAAGGTGCAGGAAATTAAAGTTCAAGAAAAGAAGGAATGAAAAGTGAATGGAAAACAAATCTACAAAGGTTATTGAAGATACTACTGAATCCAGACAAACAGGATTTCATTTCACTGAGTTTTAAGTTTGATAGCAGGCATTCCTAAATTTATTTCAGTCAGCTACTGTCATGAGCAGCACTAAATAAGAAGCAGATAAACTACTATCACCTCTTCTCATGTCTTACCCCAAAACTTTCTGCTGCATAACTTCACTCCCTCTGGCACAGAATGCCAACACATACCCTTAGCTACCTGCACAGATTATTGATCCCTACCTAATCTTTCCACACCAGTCTTGGCCATCCAACTTCATTCCAGATCTATAAGTTTTATTTCTTCTGAGGTTCCTACAGATGTTGCCAGTGCACCAGAATATGCACAGTGAATAGAAGCCCACAGGCATAGAGTACAGCTCTAGGACTGGGAAGCAGTTCCCACATCACCTGTACTATGCACTCTTCAGTACGGGAATGAATTTCCACGGATTTGCCTGGGACATTCACAGACAAATTCTCATTTATTTTGCATGTCTCATTCCCACTGGCTTCTAGAGACAAAATGGGTTCAACATACACATTTCTGTCACATCATAAAGTAACCCTAAATTGTGCTTTAAAGGATTTAGGTGGTGTTATTTGACTTGACTCTGCAAAACTTTTGCATCTATCTTGAAACATTTTGCTTCATCTTTGCTGATGGTTTTACCAACAAATCTAACATTGAAATGCATTGCCTCTGCATCTCATACAGACCCTGGGCAATATAAACCAACCACTCTTTGGTATTTTTATTTACACAATTTTAGTAAAAACACATTTTTCCACTGCAGAATCTTCTGAAGCTGCACAGAACTTCAGTATCTTTTAGAATTTGCTAGAGATTCAGATAAATCCCTACTGTTCTTAATAATCAACATGTACTAACTATTTAAAATATTTTCATACCCATAATATTTACAGCCAGAGGGGTCTTCACACACTGTGTTTTTCATTCTCAGTAATTCATTAAGAAAACGTTATGATATAAAGACAAATCTGCCTGGATATTGTGAGCATTAATATTTTTTGTTTATTGAACTGCTTAAGCTGTCAGTGTTTATGAAAAGGGTATTTTGTAGGAAACTCGCAATGTAAGTCAAAGTATGTCATGGCAATAACAAAAATAAGACTGATGAAGTTTCTAACTGTTTCAGTTCCTGCTCAGCAGAATATCACCAACTGCTTAATATACTCAGTTCATTTGATTAATTAGCTTCATAAATTAGTGCAAATGATCCTTTTATCTCTGTGGTATTAGCAGCTTTCTGTTTTGAACATGTACTCTGCCTGCAATGCTTCTTTAATAAGTCTGCTCCTCACATAAGAGTTCACACATTCAGAATCATATCTATTAACCCATGAACAAATAAAAATAAATAACTATTAAAATACTATTTTTACTCATGTCAGCCTTGCAGAGACAGTAGCTAAAGAAAATCAGGACAAATTCAACACATGCATTATGAAGAATTAGTTTTATAACACAAATGTAAACCCCAAATTGAATCATTCCACAAGGAAAAGAATTTCCTGTATTCTGCCTACATAAGATAAGGAGATTACCTGGCTATAAGTGAAAGCAGAGTTAGACCTACTCAAAGTGTTATTTGTGATAATTATTCTTGAGCTAGAAAGCATCTGAGCTTGAAATTCAGAGACCATTTGAGATTGCTGAAGAAGCAGTTCAGAAATTCATCTTTGACATGTCATCTTTGCAAATGTAATGGGGAATCACAGACAGAAAAAAAACAAAGAATCTGCTCCTATTTTAGCACTGCTTTTTTCACAGTACTATTGAAATATACAGGAAGGGCTGAAACATTATGAAAAAAGAAATAATCTAGCCTTGCTGTATGTACTTACTTACCATGTCATCAGCCAACTTTCTTTCTGCCAGCAGAAGTGAACTGAATTGTTGAACAAGCATGGTGGTGTTTTAATTCATGCTTCTCCTCCTGTTTGTCCCACTATGAACAAAATATTTACAGATCTATTTCATTATGCTTCACATTTCTCTTTAAAACCTACTAACACTGCACCCTCCAACTTTCCCTCAATGGTCAGTATGGAACATCGCTTCTGATCAACTTTTTCAATCCTTTCGTGGGCACCAAAAAGCCCCAAACAACTTGCCTTACTTGTCAGGTGCTAGAATAACTCACACTTCCTTTCCATTATCCCTTTCTGCTCAATGCAGCTGCATGTAAATTATGAAAGAAAACAAATTTCACTTTTTGTGGAAAGCTAGAGAGCTATTGTTTGTAAAAAAACCTCACCTGCACAATAGGGTGAAAGCAGTTAGTCTCCAAATCCTTTTAAAATAGAAAAAAAAAAAAAGAATTTGAAGAATACGTCTTAAGACCGTATGTTACAATTCGTACTTAAAATTACCCTTTTCATGTAGTTAGCTATAGGGTGTACCAGAGTTATTTTCTATTAGCACTGAGTACTCATTGTAGTGGGCTTTGATCTACCCAATCCCTATCTGATCTACCTAATTTCTAAGAAAGTGTTTGTTTACTGCATGGCTCCTCTGACAGCTAGGATCAGCTGTTAACATTACACGAATACTTTCCGAGTATCAAATGCAAGAGATTTCAAGCAGAATATTTTCAGTAACACCTTTTCTGTTTGGTGTACAGCTTTACTGAATTCCAAATTCAGTGTGCAACTCTCTTGTCTCATCAAACTTGAAGGAAGCAGACGTGAACCTGAGAAGTTTAGAACTGCACTTCTTGGGTTAATCATATGTTTATAAGCTTTAATGTGCCTGCTTTTATCAGACAGGCGTATTTTGTAAACAAAATTACCCAGAGGAACTCTACCATAAATTTAACGTTTCATTATCATTATACTTTTTTCTTTTTTCTCTGTACCCTACCAATCGAATTCCCTCTATCTGATAACCACGTTGGACAACTTTTGCTGAATGTATTTACTGGTTTGTTGAGATTTTTGTTGGTGGGGGGATTTTTGTTTTGGTTTTGCTTTTCATTACTAATCAGTTCTTCCAGAAGTGCTCTTGAAAGGAACTATATACCACTGGAAGATCCACTGACATTAATCTAAACACTAAACTGAAATAAACAGGTAGGATAAGGACAAGAAAGGAATGAAGAAGATTTTAAATAGAAATGTGAAACTTCCCCTACAAATCCAGTTGTATCATAGGAAAGTTCAGGTTAAAAGAGGCCTCGGGATGTCTCTAGCCCAAACTTAAGCTCACGACAGAGACAGCTTTGAAGTCAGATCTGTGAGGGGTTTGCACCCCCACAGAGTTCGTAAAATGTTTTATGGCTGTTTCTTGATCTTAGAAAGTCCCATGTCAGAGCCAACAAAGACTGGAAACGCCTGTGGGTTCGTGTTCAGGTTGTTTATTTTTTCTTATCTCATAGTGTCTGGACCCGGCGACGCAGTGACCTGCTCCACCGAGATTCACCGCANCAGAGGGATACTCTGGGCTGCCACAAGATCAAGTTAAACAGGGCTTCATCTAACTCAATGTTTAAAACATCCATGGATGGAGACTGCCCAGTCTTTCTGCATAATCTATTCCAAAGCCTGTCTGTCCTCAGGAGGAAAGAGGTATACCCTTACATCCAGAAATTCTATTTTTTTTCTCCAATTTATGCCTGTTGTTTCTCCCCCTCTCACCATGCCCCATGGTCAACAGCCTGGCTCCATCCTGCTAGACCTCTGCTGTACTTGTCCCTGTTTATCAATGTCCTTCCTGTATGGAGGGGCACAAATCTTGGACCTGATAGTCTTGATGTGGTCCTCTCAGCCTGCAGTACTGAAGACAGATAAATTCTAGTAATTCTCTGAAGTGACCTCCTTGCCTCTACTGCCACATCTCTTCCAGCTTTTAAAAAGCAGTTAAAAAGCTCATAACAACAGCTCTTATTCACAGGTCTGCAGCAGAAGAGGTGTTACAGGCAGGTGCTCTGCCCATAAAAGAAGTCTTTCAAAGGATGGCAGAGGACTCTGTCACCATGAATACATTTTATAGAGACTTTTTTATTTTTGGTCAGAATTCTACATTGGAAAAAGGAGCAAGTTCCACAAATGCCCACATCTGCTGTAGAAGGGCTTGCTCCTCCACACTGCCTTTTTTTGCCCAGTAACTGGTGGAGACAGGCTTAGTGTGTAAGGCAGCTGCTCTGAAAAGAGGAATCAGTTCCAGGCCATCTTTACTGATAGTTAATCCCATGCCTCTAGAATTTCTGCAACTTTTTAACGTATATTATAGTATTACAGAATTGATTTTTTTTATTCTTTCTTTTTGTTCTCCCCCAACACCTATCTACTCCCTTCAGTTTCAGGAGATCACAATTTTATATTCAAAGAAAATCGTTAGTAATAATCACTCAGAGAGATTTACCAAGGCAACCTGGAGGCTCCAATTCCCAAGTTCCATTGAATTTCTGAGGGAATTTGGCACCAAACTCCTCCAGGTTCTTTTTTAAAATGTCATTCTTAAATTAATATTGTGCAACTGGAAGTATTTGCTCTGAGTATAAAAAACCCATTGCTGTTCTGCTAGTTTAATTTTCTAAACATTTCTTGTCACAGACTGACTCAATAGCCACATCAGGGTAAACCTAAGTGGAGTAAGAATAAGCTTCTCATTCAGTCACACAGTGCACTCCTGCTTGATTGGAATGGATATTGTACATAATATGTCCCTGCAGATGTTTTCTCCAGTGGGGCACATTGAATTTCATTTAAATGCCAAGGCTCAAAATCTAAAACAATGTGACTTAAACAAAAAATCTGATGAGGAATTTGATGAGAAAATGGCAAGAATTCCTGTGGCATTTGGGTAACAATTTCAAGCCTTCGTTTTAATAGAATAAACAGGATCGTATTTCATTCAAAGCTGGCAATGAGATGAGCTTTGGGTATTACATTGATATAAACCAATAAAGAATTTGCAAATTTGAAGCACTAATTAACAGACACAATATTAAATGAAAAAAGTTTGCTCCAGGGGCAAATATATTTTGAAGACTTTAAACTTTTATTAAAAGACAATTTTGAATAGCTTCTTCTGCATTTGACTACTTTGTTAGTTTCAAAGAGAGGGAGCCTTATGTTTTAAACTAGCATGTTTAATATGGTTGGCATATAAATGAAAAAAATAACAGTCTATTTTCTGCATTTCTGAAATAATAAATCAATGTCATGTCACTTCAGAAGAAAAATACCTCAGAAGTTGAACCTACACAGCCGAGAGCTGTGTTAGAGGATGTTAGTATCTTACCTACATTGAACTCCAACACCATTTCTATTGAATTATTTTTTTAGTCTTATAGTGCTGAATCAAAAAGCACTCATATTTAGAATCCGACTGTACTATTATGAGAGCCCCAGTAAAAATGTATGAACAACAAAAACAAAAATTGGAACTTTTGGTTTACAGTTCATAAATGTACTAGTAAGAGGATTTTCTCTACCTAATTGCAATGCTGCACATAGTAGCCTTTTTGGTACTACAATATCCAAGACTTATGTATCTAAAGACTCATACTTTAGAAAATGGGAATGTCAGCTAGAATATTAAGGAATGAAATCTATGAGACTGACCTTCAGATAGGATATTAGAGACTGTTTTTTGAAACAAGTGGTTATTTCATCCTAAGCATAATACCATCAAAATCTGCTGATGATAAAGTCACCTGCTCTGACAACTCAGCAGCTGTGCTTCACTTAAAAGCTGTCACATATTTAATTCATTAGCAAGCCAGCTACCTTCTTGCTTCAAGAAATTACGGGGTTTTTTACCTCCAAATGTTAAGGTACTATTTTTTCTTTTACACCGTATGGGATAATTGTGCACCAGTATCTAATCCTATAATGGCAGGTCCACAGTCCCTTATATCTTATCTTCAGTCATGCTTCCATTTTTTCCAACGACTTTCATTTTTCTTGTCTTTAATACAGTTGATTGTAGTACCTTTTTTTTTTCCTTTTTATTTAAAGGAAAATGATGAGGTAAGTGTTTAGAAAGGTAATTGATCTGTAGTTTAGAGATAAAAGGCCTGATCTTTCCTTCTGATTCTGAATGCGCATCAAAGTCAAGTTGAAACACTTCACATGCACTGCTTAATGAAAACGTGTAGAAAATGGAATATAAAAAAAGCTATTAGCTATAAAAATAAATGACAGGAGATTCTGCAACCTATTCACTGACAATTTGTGTATCACTTGGATTCAAAATCTATACAATTTACATACACACATGCAATACTGCCTAAGTTTTATGAACAACTATTCACAAAATCTCACATGTTCTGTGTGTATACCAATAACTCTGCATCTGAAAAATGCCCAGAATAATTTGGGGCTAGGATCCAAAGTGGGGAAGTCTTTATATTTTTAAAGGATAGAATAGAAAGCCCACACAAAAATAAATGCAGAGTTCGAAAGCAGAATGAAATCTGTTCCTGCCTCTCTACATCAATGCATATCTCAGAATTACAGGACATAACTCCACATTAGACTAGCGATCTTTAGTTTACAAGCAGAATATCTAATCTTCTCATGCTTCTATCCCAAATTCAAAGTCTGGTTCAAAAACCAAGGGAAAACCATCTCCCTTGGTGGCATAAAGGCACTGTGAATAAGAATAAACATCCTCCATAACAGCAATCAAAGCAGAAAGCTGGCCCTATCCAGATACCGTCTGGATGAGGGAAGAAAGAGACTTCCTGTCCTATGTGTCATGCTGGATGTGATCACACATGCTTCAGGACATGTGCAGAGCAGGATCGTCATAGAACCATAGAATCGTAGAGTAAGCTGAGCTGGGAGGGACCCACAAGAATCATCAGGTCCAACTCCTGGCCCTGCACAGGACACCCCGAGTCACACTATGTGCCTGAGGGCATTGTCCAAACACTTCTTGAACTCAGATAGGTTTGGAGCTGTGAGCACTGCCCTGGGAAACCTGTTCCAATGCTAAACCACTCTGGGTTCCCTTAAACCTCTTCCTAAAGCCATGCCCACATAAGCTCACCACAGCAGCCACTGTGATTCTACTGTTAACAAACATTATTTATTTGCTTAGACAAAGAATGTGATGCAAACAAATGCTTCAGAAGCAGAGTGAAATACAAAGGCTGTTGTGCAGCTCTTCCACAAAACCAAGGAGCTATTACCTAATCACAAACCAAGAGAAAAAAATTCAGGTATAGAAAGCAGTTACAATATGGACAAGTAAACATATGGCCGCAGTAAGCTAGAGAGGGTTATTACAGCTTCTCTGTGCTAATTCCCCCATTGTTACCACATTACTAAGGAATACGTTATACTTACCTTGAGTTAAGAGCAATCAAGCCTGCAGTTTGCAGCGTGGTGCTGCTAGTTCATGTTTTTGTTTTATGGATGCAGTAACTTGTTTGCCTACGCATCTCATTAAATTAAATAACAGATCATTTCTCTATTAAAAGAAAATTCTGTATTAAAAGCTATATACTTCATATCCTTCTATAGTCCCCACTGCACCTCACTGGTGAAGGCAATTTTCCAAGGAAATCTATCATAGCTCTAATATGTAAGATAGTTATTGATCTGTAAGTGAAATTATATATGAGTGAAGACATTTGCACCTGTACCTGTCACATTATAAGACGCTTCTGAGTAACTGATGGAAGGATTTAAGTATACTTATTGAACCTCCAATACAGTACTGAATCATTTAAAATACTACAGGAATGAGTGAAGGATCATGAACTCAAAAAACCAATTCAGCCTGCATTCTGAGGGGTCTAAATGCCGCAGGAGTACAGATGGAATACAGCTGCAGTGTCATGTGTTGCTCAGCAATCTGTTTGTTAGTGACCACAAAAGCAAGTAAGGTATCCTGCTATGCTAAGAAAGGAAGAGGGAACAACACTGAAAATACTAGCTTATTATCCAGCTCATCCCTTTATTATCCAAGGAAACAAAATAACACAGATAAAGCAAAATCACAGACATTATGAAATAAAAAATTAAGTTTTGATGGGGAGGAGAAAAGGTAGCAACATTGCAATACAAGGATCCCAAATCCAGCCCAAACAATCAAAGCAAAACCCCACAACACAGAACTGTGCAAACTCAGCCATAGTGTATCCAGTTTCAGGTCAGCTCAGGCAGAGAACTCATGATCAACACAAAAACTTCAATAACACAGCTGGAAAACTTTACCATAGAATGTAACACTGATCACAAATTTTAACCCTTAATTGTGAGTGAAAATTTTTTATTCCATTTTATTTACATCTAAAAAACCAGGACTCTAGCACAGCAGAGGAAAAACACGTATTTGTGAAGCATTTCTGACAAATGTATCTGTAAATATTAGGTCTTTCCAAATTAAAGCTGCAGTAAATAAGAGTGGATGTCACTTCTTTTACAAAGTATCCATATTTCCTTATACTAAGTACTACTAGGTACTCTTCTACATAATAAACAACCTGCACTATCCCAAGGAAAAATTACAAATATAGAAGTTTTAAAATCACAAAACAGTATTTTAAAGGTACATTAATAAACACTTTGTGTAACTTACTCCTGTCTGTAGTCAGCTAGACTGAGATTTTGCCAGCCATAAAAAAAGAAATTGAATATTTATCCAGAGAAGGGTAACTTCCACAGCTATGATAAGGTCTACATCCTGCAAAGAGACACCTCTTTTGCAATGTCAATAGGAATATGAACATTTTATGGGGGTACATAAGAGTGGGCAAGATTCAGGTCTCAGATAAGATAAGATGTACTGATGTTAACAATTCTCATGTACTTTTCTGAATTAAGGGAGAGCTTTCTCCTAAACCAAGATCTATGAGTTCATGCTTTTCACTTTGATTACAATACTTTTAACCTGTTCTGTAAACAGACAAACTAGATGAATCCTAAGTTTAGTACAAAAGGCCATGAAACCTCAGTCTGAATAATTCACCAGAGACATGTCTTAGCTGAAGAAAACACAGCACTTTAATTTTGACAGAATTTACTGACAAGTACTGAAACCAGCAGTGCCGTAATTGACTGGTCAGCCCAAGATGTGGCTGTATTTGTTACCTAGCCACCTTTCTCTGCTTGACATTCAAGCTAATAAATAACCTAAATTCTTATATTAGAATTAGAAGCCTTCAATATTTCTAAACACAGTATCCTAAATAAGAACAGTCTCAAGAAAGCCACTGAAGAAAAGGACAAATGTCATTGCATACTTTTGGAAAAAAAATGCTTCAGGCTGTTGAAACATCTATGATTCTTGAGTAGCTGTTTCAATCTGGGAAAACAAATGCACTATGAATAACTCTTCTTTAAATACACAGCTTCAGCAAAACACTACTCTAGTTCCTTCCCCCAAAGTAACTTACTTTGCATAGCAAGCTATCGATATAACAGAATAATTTATTTCATAGTAATTGTAATTTATACCTCTTAAAGTTCTTCATTTCTGAGATGATGGCAGAGATTTTTAAGAAATATATCTAAGAGAGCAATTCAGTAGCATGGCAGTTGAGCATCCTCAACAGCAGTTCGGCTCTTTCCCAAAGTCATTCCAATAAGACAAGCACACCACTGGAATCATCTGATTCTAAGCTGCACAAGCACGTACAGCTTCCCACCAGCAGGCAGCAGGATTTTCAAAAGAAGACAAAAGAATCCAGTGTTCAACACTTTTCAAGAAAAGTGTTCAACAAATTTTGGGTATTAACAAAATACTGCGCTTACCTTAGATTTTCAATAATAGCATATTAGAACCAGGTCAGGCTATTCAATCCCAGTTCAGCAAAGATTTTGTTTAATTTTCAAAAACTTTCAGTATTAATTTAATTCTGCTCTCACTGAAGTCAGCAGGAACTGATAACAGGTTTCAGCATCAGAGTCAGATAAACCTCGAGCACTTTTAGAAATCTGAGCTTAAAACGTTGCCACCTTGGTCATTGCTCAATATATATTATATTCAAGTACACATGTACAAATGTTTCTTGCCTTTTCGCTCTTTCTCCCAAAACACATATATGAATGCACGGACAGACACAACAAATGAAATGCAGAATTTAACTACTCATGTGATTTCTATCTGTATGAATTTGTCTCATTCAGGAAAAAGAAAACCAAAAGAAAAAATCCATGAAGAACAGTACACAAATTTATTTCTATCACTTTTTGTGTAATCCAGCAAACTTTGTAACTGTGCATTTCAGAAAGCACATCTTTTAAACTTACATACTTACCTGTTCTGTAACATTGTTCACATTTCCTCAACTTGGAATGTAGCCTTTCAATAACCCAAAAGAACATGTCTGTTTATAAAAGAGGTTCAGTGCTGATTAAGTTAAGAAATTACTTTATGAGTTCCAGCACTGCTGCTGGGGTAGGACAGAATGTTTAGAATAAAGTTCCTATGATGATGATGCCTTAGGACTCAAGGTACCAATGATTGCCCACTGATTTCTCTTATGGAATAAAAAAAGCTGTTCTCCTCCATGCTGGTATTCAGGCTCAGGTCTCTGAATTAGAAAATACATAAAATTCTACATAAGTAAGGGTTTCTGAGAAGAGGAAAATGCTGTGTGTGTAACAAGCAGGTGCTTCTGTGAAAAATACAAAATAGCCATATACACAAGATGTTATTGCTAGAGAATGAAGCCGTTGCCCAATTCGAATACCTCACAGAAAAAGCGGCTTAAAAAAACCCATATCCCAGGCAATCAGAATCTAATGACCACTTAAGGGAAATCTTTCAACTTCTCAACTCTTTCAAAACTAATAATACTTAGAAATACATAGAACTCCACTTGCCAAACACTCCCTAGACTGTTTTGCTGTGGTTTGCATTTCAGGATACAAATTTCTGAGAAAAGGGACACTCTGTCCCTCTTCTGTACTGTGTCACACTTCTCAGGCAGTCTTCATCTCTCTGCCCCTTTCCATACAACCCTCTGAGAATAGGGCCATCCCTAGGCAATCCTAGATGTACATACAGACTGGGGAATGAGATGCTGGAAAGCAGTGCTGGAAAGAGGAAAGTGACCTGTGGACCCTGCTCAGCAGAAAGTTGAATATGAGTCAGCAGTGCCCTGGCAGCCAGGAGGGCCAAGCATGTCCTGGGGGGCATCAGGAACAGCACTGCCAGCTGGGCAAGGGAGGGGATTGTTCCACTCTGCTCTGCACTGGGGCAGCCTCACCTCAAGTCCTGGGGGCAGTTTTGGGCACTACAATACAAGAAAGACATGAAACTATTGCAGTGTCCAAAGGAGGGCAACAAAGGCGGTGAAGGGCCTTGAGGGGAAGTTGTGTGAGGAGCAGCTAAAAGCACTGGGTCCGTTCAGCCTGGAGGAGACTGAGGGGAGACCTCATTGCAGTTAAAACTTTCATGTGAGGTGAAGAGGAGGGGCACTGATCTCTTCTCTCTGGTGACCAGGACCCAAGGGAATGGCCTGAAGATGTGTTAGGGGAGGTTTAGGTTGGATATTAGAAAAACGTTTTTCACGCAGAGGGTGGTTGGGCACCAGAACAGTGCTTCAGAGCAGTGCTCACAGCACCAGCCTGACAGAGTTCAAGAAGCCTTTGACAAAGCTCTTGGGCACATGGTGAGGATGGTGCTGTGCAGGGCCAGGAGCTGGACTCCATGATCCTTGTGGGTTCCTTCCAAATCAGCATACTCTGAGTGATTCTGCTCTCATCATCAAGACCCATGTTACACTACCAGATTTCCCTCCAGGATATGTACCGACTTTCCACACATCCATGCCTTTCCTAGTTTCTAAGTTACTCATATACATGTAATAGGGACGCCAGCAAACATGGAGGCTTTTACAAGATTTCCACATCCAGTTCCTTTTGGGTGAGCAGAAGAGTCCACATCCATTCCTCTTTCCTAAACATCTTTCTGGGTTCAGGCCTCATGGGTCAGCTCTCTCTCAGATACATACTTTCAAGTAACCAACAATTTTTCACTAACCGTCCCCACTCATTTTTCAAAATGTGTTTTTCCCTTTTCCCCTCCAAATCACTTGCTTGTCCATGGGAGGCTCTACAATGAATTTCCTTCATCATCATTTCCCTCACTAAAACGTCCTTTAAAATGGTTTCTACAGATTTTTTTCTTTATAAGCCCGAGCCACTTTTCCACTGGTGTCCTCACAAGAGTCTCAAATAGCCTGTAGCACATAAATGGAAACCAATCAGGATTCATATATTTCACATACACAGAGTATTCAAGCAATTTTTCAGTAATGATTTTCAAGTAAGACTTTACTGTTGAGTTTCTTTTGACTACTTTTACTTTTCATGGAAAATGGTTTAATGAAAATCAGGCCTATGTGTACATGTCTGGGTGCTGCCAGAACTCCCCTGTCAGACTGCAGCACACTAAGCAAAATCTGAAGTATATGTAAGCGGTTTTCCGGTTTCTCCAGGACCATCGTTTGAGTGACAGAAACTTCTATGTTAACGTCCCAGCATTTCTTACAAGCATTTAACATTGATTTTGCTTACACAGGCAATGTCCTGTTACAGCCAGCAAAAGGAAGAGAATCAAAAGACTCTCTACACAGACTAAGCTTTGATTAATCCTGGGTATTTCTTCAGAGGTTAGAGACTAAACAAACATGTGACTCTGAAATTAAAATTGTTCAACAAAATTAACAGATGCATGTTATGCTAATAAGAGAAAAGAGAAGATGTTACAAAAGATACAGTGGGTTTTTTCAAGGCCTGAAACATCAGTTTCAGTCAGGATTTCACAGGTTAATGAAACATAGTATGGGGGATAAGTTCAATTTACTCCTAATATCAGTAGGAGCTTAAAATGTTACATAGAATTTTTTTTATGCTGAATATTATATTTGAGTTAGGTAAATTAGTCATAGTATGAAAACATAAACTGAGGCAGAGGAATTCACATTCTTGGCTGAAATCACACAGTATTAAGCAAAGCCTACTTTAAAAAGACATAAAGCACTTCACTTAGAAATTATTGTTGATGAAAATCAAGTACCTAATTATAATCAAGTAGTAACAAGTTAAGCTGTCACGTGAGAGTAAAAATGAAAAATACACGGAAACCTGCAGGCTTGTTTTCTGGATGCAATATATACGGGCTTGGAGTGCTTTCCAAATTATAAACTCTCATTAAAACATTATCTAAAATCAGGACATACATGTTACAGTATAATATTTGCCCAGGGCAGTCATCTTATCCTATGAAAATAGGATACATCCTTATGTACATCCTGTCCTGTTGCCATGTTTTTTGTGACAGTGTGCTTCTCCTTCTCTGTCTCAATCTGACCTCTGTTTCCTGTAAACCTGGCTCAAGTGAAAACCACCAGTGGTGGTCCTAATGGATGGTCTGGTCATGATGGCTGCATCTGGCTTAAAGTGGATTCAGGGGAGACATAACAACAGAATAGTCAAAGACTAATCTGAGCAATGCACTCTCCAAACCACAGTGCCGGTCAATGCCCTACTCAAGCCAAATCTGGACGAAGCTAACATCTGTAGCCAGTATACAAATATGACTACAAGCTAATCATCTTACCCCATATACTTAGGGACAGCCCAGGGCCCATTATGCTCTCCTGAATGGCAATGGGCTGCACATCAGGATAAGTCCCTGAGTAGGAATGCTAAAATAATTCTTATTGTATCAAATACTTGGTAAGTGAATTGGGAATAAGCACACTGAAACTTTGAAATCTTACCTAAGTGATATAGAGAAAAGATTGTGCATATATAATCCTTCAGACATAAATCATTCACCAAGTCTGGGACTAAATCTGGGTCCAGCTGCATCTCAATTCCCATCTGAGGAGTTTAGAATGGAAGGAGGGGTCCCTTCTGAATCTCATAACTCAACAGGAGGGTCTCAGACAGTTCTTTCTGACTCTGTTCACAAGGAGCAAATACTCACATGTACCTTACCATGGATTTCTGTTAAAGCAGTCACATTTACCATAGAACTTTGTTAATGCACTGCCTGATAAAAACAAAATGTTTCTTCTCTCTTGTGAGCAAAGTGCATTACTCTATCCATGACAATTTTCCACCAGTTTAAACAAAACTTCATCATGAAATCTAGCAATTCTTTAAAACTCTTATACAATATTTATTCCTCAAACATCAACTTTTGCTATGGGCCCCACCCTGTATGGTGCTGAGTGCCCTCAGCTGCAATTTGACACTCATTTTGGCTTAAAAACTCATAAAATTGATTACAATTCCACATTTACCCGATAAATGCTTCAGGAGAAGTCATAATTTTATTTAGGATAAATAAGAGCAAAGGGTAAAAAGCGAAACAGAAGTGAAAACCAGTGTAGTTTCCAACACATCAGGCACTAGCACTCCATTTCACCGCACTGATGGAAAACAGCCTAAGAAATAAAAAAGGAAGACACTGAGTCTTTCAGTTGGAAGTTCCATCCTATGTAGTCATTTATTTTCTTCAGAGATTGCTCAACAGACAACAAAATCTCGTAAGTTGGTAAATATTAAGGGAAAGGAAGAATGCATTTTTTTTTCTTTGACAGCTGTATAATATCTAGGCATAAAGGAAACAGTTGACACTGATATTTGTCATGACAAGCTGTATGAACAGTGAAGTCATATGTATTTAATGCAAAGTTTAAAAAATAGCTATGTTGTTTAGGAGTGGCACAAAGGATAGTTCTCTCGCTTTGAAAAGGCTGTTTATACATACTGTGAACACAATTCATCCAAATGCATGACATCACTATATGTAAGAAAATTTAGCAGGAGTAATTCTGGAAACATTACAGCAGCATTTTTTTTCCTATTTTGGGCCTGACTGTGTCAGAATCTCTACAAACCACACTAATTAACTATTACTAATGAAGACTGTTTACATTCTAATACAATGAAATGGAAAAGATGTCTCAGAAAGCTTATCCATTAAAAACCCCATAGTACAAGTTAATTAATTTTCAATGCTAAAAGGCGTATTTAGATGATTTTATTTGATCTCTTACATAACACAAACTTTGAAATGTCACCTAGTTCTCCTTGCACTAAGTGAAACGACAAAATACCCCGCCTGAATGCACATCTGCTCTACCTTCCTCAGAACTGTGCTTCCATATTGTACAGAAAAACGTGTGCAGCTGAAATGGGAAAATGAAAGGTTTTAATCTAAAACAGTAGTATTTCCCCCTCTTACAGCAAAACACCATTTTTTTGATAGAAGTAGTTATTCTGCAGCCAGCACTAACTAGGCCACTTATTATTGTAGCCAGTCCAATTTCTCATCCAAAACTGCAAGTGGTATCCAACATGTACTGAGAGCCCAAGGATACAAGAATTAGAGCTGTAGTGACTCTAGCTCAATGATTCTTGTTATGCAGTATTTGGGGTTTGCTCCATTACAGAGAAACAGATTTATCGCAACTTGTGGACATTCATTCAAGCTTCAAGCAGCAGGTAAGTCAGCTCAAGCAATGCTGCATTACAGTATTTATTATACTAACAGAATGATCTTTCAGTCATTGTTCATGTGGATATACTGACAGGACTAGAGTAAAGAATGAAAAGTAGTGACAGGAGAACAAAGCTGACAAAAGGCCTGAGAGCAAATGTTGCCTTATGTTAATCATGAGGCCATAAATATGCAAGTTTTTTTGGCTGAGCAACTTTTATTGGTTAGCAAAAAGAGGATTTTAAGATTTTTCTTCCCTCTCCATTGTAATTTCAGAACTAGTTTAACTTCAGAACTGGCAAAGACTGGCAAACTGAAGCAGACAGGCATGCCTCCTACCAAGCCAACTTTATACAGATGCCCAGCAAATACACAGGCTTTTCAATGACTGAGAAGTGGGAGGAATCAACAGATGAAAAACAACAGGTTGTGTACAGATTCCAGTACTAAAAGCTCTAGCTGACATATCTGCTAATCAAAGAGAAGGGTCTGAGACATGTTTTCCAAAGGAACACACATGATCTACAGTGGAGTTTTCCATGTTGCATATATTCAGGTACCTGTTTTGTATTTAGCATTTGATGTCAATAGTGGACTGTTTTGAAACACGCCTTAGTTATATTAATAGTAAATATAATTGATGAGGCTTACTAAAAAATCTATAATTAGAATGTGGGGGAGCTAACTACTAAATTATTATTTTTTAAAAGTGTTAAGGAAAAAATGCTGATAAAGATCTATTACTAAAATACATCTTCAGGAGCAAAGAAGCTATTGAGGACTGACATTAAATCAATCCAAGAAGAGTAGTAATGGAAGGGAGTTTTAAGGTTTATGCTTTAACTGCATTAGAGAATTCTGAAGAAACAAAAAAAATAATTAAGTGGTTTTTTCAAACTGCAGCATAACTCAGCTCTTCTAGCACTTCTACCATACACAGTGTTGAAAGCTAACTTTCCCTTTTAGTATGACAGGTGGAATTGTCACTTAGGCCATCAAGCCATTAAACCAGTTTTTTAAAAGTATTTTGTAGATTCTGTAACATTCTAGAGAGTTTCCTGGTGCCTTTTCAATCAAGAAAATCTGGCTAAAATTGTACTATCTGACCTTCCGATTAATGGCCCTGCCTATAGCCTGTCATGCTAACATGGGATTTGGGGAACAGTTAGGATTCATCTGGAAGCAATATAATTTCTGCCTTTGTCTTCCTTTTCTGGACGCTAATGGCTTTAAGTCAGTCCTCTTCACTCAATGTATGACACATACAGCCATTCTATTTCAGTTGTCCATTAACTTCAAGCATTATGACAAGAACAAAGCAACTTCTCAAAGGAGTTCAGCTATATGTACTGAATTTCTACAAATCCGTTGCTTATTAGTTGCTGTTTTCAAGTGCCACTAATGTTTACCTGAGTGCAACAGTATCCATTATAATTAAAAGTGGCCACTTAAACAAATGACATGGGTTACAAGGCTTGTGGATCCAACATTAATGTTACTGTTCAGCTTCTCTATGTATTTCTGTCTGATTTTTTTTCCTATAAGTTATCTACCTTTTTTAAGCAAGAACTATGGGAAAAAAATCAACAACCAGAAACATACAGTTTGTGGTCTGAAGTCTAAGGCCTGAGCATGGTACTTGATATTGCTTCCTGGAGACCCTGCAAAGGACAGACTATAGAGAGCCTTCCTAAGCAGAAAGGAATACATACATTTCCATGGATACTTACAGGATCACTGATGTAAAGTACTAGGGGGAATAGATTCTATTTGGAAAAGCGACACCTATAGCCCTACAAGCTTTTTCAATAATATTTCTGCTCCTTAAATATTTATCACCAAGATGCAAGTAAAGAATCTGCAACATCCTGTGGAAATAACATTCACTGGATGGCTTTAAGAAACATGTTTGACTGTTACAACTTTACTCAGTTGTACCAACCTGGCATCTGGTCAATGTCTGTATTAAGACCATATTACAAAGCATTTTAGTTGAATTTTTATTCACCACACTGTTTAAAATAAACAAGAAATCTCCCATCTCTTGTTATTGGTACACTAATGAGATAGGAAGTCTCTAGGCACTGCTGAGAGGTTGGAGAAGGTCTCTGCTTCTCAAAAAATATTCTTGTTGGAGCCTCACTTACCAGACAACAGAGTTAAGTTCCATTTGAACTTAGATTACATTTATGTCTGTGTGGCAAAGGTGTTTTATTCTGACTCAGCTGTATTTGGTCTGATTGGGATCTGGTCAAAATTAATAGTAATTTGCCTCTTCCCTAGCCAAATTTTCCCAGGACCAGCCATGTCTGTGAAATGATACTTGCAGCCATGCTTTTCTGTCTTCCTCGGTGATACGAAGTTCTATCCTAAGCCTCAGGCACTGTGAGAAGCCAATTTAATTTTGATTCTCTGCTACCTCCCTCTCTCTATCAGACAGCAAGAAATATTCAAAAGATGCCTTATTTCAGAAGAGGACTAAACCTTTATCTAGAAACTTCTGTGTTGTGCTAGATTTTCTCCTTATTCTTTCTGGTTAGCCCTTCATCAGAACTCCTCCTTTGCAGAGGGTTATATGCAGTGCAGCAGTATGACAATAGCTTTGCCCTTCCATGAACAATCGTCTCCTTCTAATGTGTGTCTTAGGACTTATTCCCTGAGTATTATCCTTTCTTTCTCCATCTACTCACACTTTAAGAAAACCCAGTCAATCATTGCGACATAATTGAGTAAGAGATCAGATGAGCAGGTATCAACAGGAGGAACCTGTTCTCTCTGATCCCAAGACTTCTCTCTTAATCTGAATCCAACAGATGAAAGAAAATTGCTGCATGCATTTCAGGCATTCAATCCTACAAAGCCAACTACTGTCTGTTCAGCTGCAAAGTGCGAACTGGTGGTAGAAGTGGAGATAAAATAGTGGTGTCTATGACAAAAAAACAGCTGAGGGAAAGAAACCCCCAAGCTTTCAGATGCCCAATGCACTGCCAGACAAATCAAAATGCTCAACTTCATATAGGCTGATAACTCAGGTGCTCTGAGATCAGGGGAATGCCAGGTAGAAGATTCTCCAAAATCTTCTCTGCCAGTTACTTGTCATTACAAATATAATTTTGTAGGTGAATTGGAAATACAGGTTCAGATATCCAAATAAAATATAGAAATAACTCTCTACAACCAGGTGTAAAGCAATGTGGTTTTATCTTCTTCCTGTGGATAAAATTTTCCAGAGTATGTTTGCCCTTGTAACAGAAGCTAATAACACAGGCTAACAGCAGGAGATAAGTTTAAGCTCTCACAACAAGATATAGAAAGCAAAAAGGAATCAACATAGAGCTCTATAGGTGCCTACAGAGTCCCCATTGATTCTTACTGCTCAATTTCCTATTTCACTCCCACTTCATAGCAATGTCGTAAGAGCTATCATCACCTGAATCATTCTGATACCCTGTTTTCCAAGAGTACTATTTGCCTCTCCCTCTGTTCCAAATGCATTCAGGCCATCCCCTCTAGCCACTTGCTGCCACCTGAACAAGGTTTAGCTTACGCTCACACATGCAATTGGAAGAGTGTTCATTTTACACTGCTAAAGAAGACTGTGCATGATTCTCAACGTAACCACAATCAGCCCAACCACCTGGAAAAGGCCATGACTTGGCACTATTTGTGAAGCTTGTTTTTGTTGTCAAAAACCTGTAACACATATTTCCAGCTTGAACCATATAACAAATATCTATGTAAGAATTTGGAAATGCACAAGCTTTTCAAGTCACTGTTTCTTAAATCTGGGACAGAATCAATCCCCTATTCTCACCTCTCTTTCATCTTTATAGGGTGCGACTACATAGTGCACAAAAAGATTTTATTATATTCACAGACAATGCAGCTGTGTAATAATGTTAGCTTTGTCCTTCAGTGCAAAATCATTTTTTGCTGACATGTGTGTCTTAGGACCCATAATACTGAGACATCTGAAAATAGTGATTCATTTTAAAAATTTCATTTGAACATCTGCACTAAACAGAATTTACAAAGAAAGAGACATTATTCTGATCATACAACTTCACTGCTTTAAGCAACCTACACTGCTTTGTGTTTCCTACAGCTTGGAGTCACCCACAAGGGATTATACTAAAGGCTAGCTCTTTTTCTGCATGTTGCTAGACAATTTCCAATTACAATAAAAACCTAGATTTCAAGGAAAAATTCCATTCTTGAGATTAGATCCATGTTAAAATGCCTAAAAAAATCCAGTCATTAAATATATGAGAAGGAATTGTTAAACAAAACAAGCTCAAACCATAAACCCCAAGGGTATATGTATGTGCTGGTCTGGGGGCATTAAAAAATGCAATGAGTTAAGGAGTATTTTTTAAAGCAAAATACTTCCATGTAATCCTTGAGAGCTATATACCCATATGTGTATGCCCATACAGATATACACACTGCTAATGAGGCAACCTGCCCTCATCTGCTGTGGTGTAGCTCTTTCTGATACCATAATTGAGGTCATGTAATAGAAGGAAATCACACTAGCAAAAATAGATGACTCAGGTTCAGATGATTTTGGAAAGCATGGGAGAACTAGAAAGGTGAATTACAGTGTAAAGACACAAATCAGTTTTTACGTGAAAAATCAGATGATGGGTTTACATCATGCATGAGTACTACCCAGTCACTGTAACTTTCGAAGGGGCTACATTAAAGGCTGAGGGAGAAGATATTTGCAGAGATAGCTGCTGATACTAAATGCAGAGAGGAGAAATAAGATCAGTAAATGCAAAAACAATATAAGAGACAAGCCTTAGAAAATACACAAACCAAACTGATGACAAAATCAGCTTGGTTATATCCCAGTTAGACTTTAGCATAAAATGGGCAATGTAAGGTAAAAGCAAATTTTTTAAGACATTTTTTAGTCTACCGCAAATTAACAAAATCATAGACATGGATTTTAGCTAAAATAACCAGTATTAGACCGATGAATAATGAAACCCTTTGTTCTAATAACATACAACATCTTACCATAAATGTTGCTAACAGTGTCGTTTATGATGAAAAGTGGGACTCAAGAAAAGCTGAATGGAACAACTAGGTTGCTATAAGCTAACGGTGACTAAACAAATAGCTAGCAGCATTTCATTCTGATTAGACAGGGTTTGCATAAATTAAAGAATTACAATTATGTCAGGAACTACATATAAATGAAGCTGATTGTAATACACCAGGAAGTACATTGTTACTATTTACTATGAATCCACATACATAAAAACTTCGCTTATTCTTGTTTTATTCCTAGCATGCAGTGTACATTAACCTGTTCAATTTCACATAGTAACCAATTGTGACTATTACAATCAATATAATCTATCAGATTAAAAAAAAAAAAAAAAGAAATCCAAGCAACACCTTTCCATATGGCCAATTAGTAAAGTCATAAAATGCAGTAAATATATGATGCTGTATTGAACATCTGTGCTGGTTATCCTATGGGAATTTTTAATAAAGGACCAAACAGCATATTGATGTTAATTGTATGTTACCGGGACTTTAAATAAAAAACTAAAATAAATAGCATCCATTAAACTGATCATACTGTTGTAACTCAAATTGTGTTTATTATGCTAATGGAACATGAAATTAAGAAAAAGACCTTTATGCCAGTGGAATTAATTAATGAGCTTTATGAAGGCATTGGGATGTAATTTATTTCTAGATAAGTAAGTCTAATTTGCAGTTCCATGGGTCTCTGCAATGCTGATTGTAATAGTTATTCCTGCAGATGTGCTGCTCACAGCATGTCTTTCCATTAGAACTGAACACCTCATTATATAAACTGTACCTAATTAAACATAATACAGTGGTGACTTGTTAAACTGGCCTTTTTAAGTCAGCAGCTGCCTAAGCTAATAATACCATATACAAGATTTATATCATCTACCATATAATACTGATATTAAAATATACTGCCCAAGGGATTAACAACTAATTTACCAGTATGTAACAGGTACACTTCAGATTCTGCAACGGAGATTAAAGACTACTAGTCTATAAAAATCAAATGAAGTAGTCTATTTGGAGTTCTAAATAACTATAAAAGTTTCTTAATATTTTTTTTTCTTTCAACAGTTTATTAAAAAAAAAAACCATAATCAGAGAACGACACTTTTCCTATGTTCTTTCTCCATATCTGATGGAGCATTTTTCTCATGTGGTCTGAATTATTACAATGCTTGAACACAATCAGGTGTGTGCATACTGCCTTTGTTTCAGGCAAAACAAAATGAGAAGCTGCAAGACAGATACATCTATTTCTTGAATTTTGCATGTTTGATTCTGTGACTATTCTGTACATGTCCTTTCCACCAAATTGTAGATCGATCTCATATTCAAAATATAACAGTCAGATTCCATGAAGCCTATTTTGGTTAGGAAACAAGAAAGTCAGAAAATACACTGAGAACAGAATGAGTCTCTTGTGAGGTAACATACATTTGAAAACTACAAACAATATTCTGGATAAACCATGTCTAACCATGAAAACTTTCTGTTCTGTATACTTCCTGTGGTTTAAGACTTGTTTTCTGTTTCTCTCTTCTTCAGAAGCTGAATCCACTGTCACCTTATGTTCTAATGTAGAGTAGCACTGCTTTTGTTCTTCGCATTTTGCCAGTCTCTGTAGGAAGTGGATGAGCATTTTGCTCATAGATGTATCAGTGGAAAGACACACCTACACCTTTTCCCCACAGAAGCCTGTGATTCTTCTTTCCTTTTTTGTCAAGTATGCAAAAGTGGCTTATTTTCCACTCTTACTCTATGCCATAAGTGAACCAACTGAAGACATGTGAGCAGTCCTGCATATTGCTGCAATCTCTCTCTCTGAATTAAGAAAATGAGGCTCAAATTCTAATTATCTTTTCACATAAGCCACTTCAAGCAACACCTGTAAAAACATGTATCAATTTAGTCACAGCCTTGAGTCCATTGATGTCCAGTATCAAGAATCAAGTACAAAGTTCAGAAATGTCACCATGTTTATTCAGTAGGAACTTTTAAAGTTTCTGACAATATGTGCTCTCTTGAACAACCTTTTCTTGCACAGAGAAGTTAGAAAATACAGAAAAAAGTAAACGTGGTCATACTACTTGAAGGTCATCACTTTGTTTGAATTCTTTTCAAGTTCTGGAGGAAAAGATTCAGAATTAGATCAGATTTGCTCTGAGTCACATTCTCTGTCTTACTGAGCACATAACAAAAAGACAGTGTTCTTAAATAAACCAGTGTTTTATCTTTGTTTTCAGTAAGTTGCGACAATCAAACCACAATCCTCTTTTAAAGACTACTGCTCTGATAGCAAACTCTGTCACTCTCATACACCTTAATATCTGCACTGTCATACTTTATTTTTAAGGTTTCACGGTAAAGAAAGTCTGACAGTCATTCCCCTCTTCTTGCCACAATACCTATATCATTCTGGACTGGAGTGTGAAATACATGAATCACTGCAAATTAACGTAAAATTACTGTTTGTTCTAAAGTTACAGATTCAGAGAAGAAAGATCCATCCTGTCTTAAAGGATGTGTATCAAGTAACAACTGTGTGCAATTCAACTTTATTGGCAGAACATGAAGAACAGGGTCCCAGACTGCAACAGCTTGTACACAACAGCTTATGCCACTAAGAGAAAAAGGATTCTTGGGGTAGAGCTGACAGCACACTCAGAAGAAAAGCAGCATTCCAGGACAAAGAATAAAACAGGGAACTTACAATTGGAAGCAAAGCCTGTATGAGAAATAATTTCATTGTTTCCCATAATCACTCTGGTTTTGCCAAGGCTGCATTTTAATTTCCTGGAAGTTACCATTTGCTTCATGCTTTCAAGAGAGTCTTCCAACTATTTTATTCTTGTACTTAATTCTTGCTTGGGATCTTTATTGCAAAATCTTTTATTATAAAGAATCACTGTACTAAAACAACTTTCTTTATTTTAAAGGATACTGCTTCAATTCAAAATCAGAGCTCTAATTTTTTCCTAAATGTCACATTTAAATTGCTTCACTATCTCTCAGTAATCAAATATGAAATGTAACAGAACAGCAACATAATTTACTGTGAGGGTAAAATTTAGCAGAATCAATCAACAATAGGAAGAAAATAGGAGCTCATGAGCACCATAATGGGTCCATTATAATTATTATTTTTAATTAAAATATTCCAGATACACACTAATTTTCTTTGCTCACTACTTTTATTGTTTGACTTGCCTTCAAATGGGAACTGTGAGCACTTTGAAAAATGGGTTGAAAGACTCTCTTGTTTCACAACAGATTGAGTAGTTACTTCTCCACTTGCTGCCAAAATGCATTTTAGTAACGTATCACAGCTAAACTCCTCCATGACTCACCACAGATGTCCTCTGTCTCTTAAAGCAAGCTAAAACTAGGAAAATATATTCTCCACACCCCATCAATGAAAGTACAGAAATCTCACCAAAGGTTTAAAGACATCTAACTGGATCTTGAATTCGAAAAGCATTTTCAAAAGTGGTTTTATTTTAAAATTAATAACTTTTTTCATATCTCCAAAAAGAAAAGAAAAATCCTGTCATTGTGATCCTGAGCTATATAACAAATTCAAAAATATTAAAGACAAGCAAAAGTATGATAAAATACTAACCTCTTTAATGAGATCAATAGAAGGTTTATGCATTTACATAAAATTTCAACTATTTCATAGAAGAATTTTACAGTTTCATATCCTGCCTGGTTCTGATGAAAACATTAATTCTAAATACAACAAGAAGGGTAGATTCACAAGCCTACTGATGTGACTGAGTTTTCAGTTTACAGCTTCAGGAAATTAATGAAATTGAGAGAAAAATCCTGATAATTGGATGCTTATGTGAGCTGAGCTTCTAAAATCTTTCTGAAAAAGTGACTCCCAACTGGTCTGATCTCACAGGTGCCTAGAAAGATGGGCTTAAGAACTACACTGCCTATTTAACTTCTGAGTTTTACAGTTACGCGGTTACTCTGGAAGCATAAAAAGGATCTCAGACTGTCACTTACAGCTGGTTTTCAACCTCCTTGGGAGATGCAGGAGGGCAAACAATTGGGATCAACTAAAGCCTGTCAGGAACATTCCTCCCTAGAGGGAACTAAAAATATGCAATAATATGGTCAGCAGGGAAAAAATTATTCCATATTAAAGACCCCACAAAAAGACAGTTATTTTAGCCAATTACTTCTACCATAAAGTCAAAAGAAGCTGTTGGATGAAAGAAAATGTTATGAAATTACTCATATTTTCCCTCTCAAACCAAAGGCAGAAGCTTATTGCTCACTTCATTGCCGAAGAGTTGATGCACAGATACTTCAAAACTTTACTCTTCTTTCTGAAATTCTTCAAAACACAGAAAAAGACTTTTAAAATTTTTTAACGTATCATCAAGTGAAAAATCATTATTCCATGGTGAATTGAGACAATTGCAGGAGACATAAACAGCACCTTCTTCCAAATAACTCTACAACAAAGCAAAAGCTCCCAATCCACACTCAAGACAACAGAAAAACAGGAGAAAAGTGACAATCACTAATGCCCCGCACTATAACTTCTTCTCCAACAGGACAATCACTTTTTGAAATTCTGAAAAATATTGAAGCTTTTTTCTAACTTCTTGGAACACAAAGAGGATGTATATGCATGTTACTTTGAATTCTTTTTGCATCCAGAATTCGGATACCGTAACACTGAGAGGTCACGCACACACTTTGACAGAACAGAACTGACAGGTTTGTTAATTGCCGACAAAGTTACAGCACTAATATCTTTTCAATTATAGCAATATTTTCATGATTTGAGAGGTCAGTCTCCATTCCCTATGTGCATACCATAAAGAACAGTAGTGAAATGCTGTGAGTAGAATTCAGAGAGTTGTTTCTGCTCCCATCAAGGACAGAAATCTCCACTGACTTCAGTGTAAACAGAATCTGGCCCTTCATGTGCGTATTAAATAAAGCAGACACTTCTGTCTCAATCTTCTCTGAATACATGCTTTTGATGCCACAAAGGAGATAAGACAATCTGATAAAAGTAATAGATGAAAGCATATTATTATCTATACTATCTCCATTATAAGATATAAAATACTCTGTAGTGTCTGTGGGTATTACCATAAGCTACAGTGAAAGCTGACCTGTTTTCCAGAGGACAGATTTTTAAGTATGATGCTGAAGCAATTTCTGATGACATACTTTTCTACAAAATTTCTCATGCCACTGAAGATTAGATATGTCTGCAAAACACAATATAAATACAGCACCAGAATTTTATCTTATCCTTTGGCCACTAGCTATGAAATAAATGTTTCAATATCGGTTTCTATATAAATATGAATCAGTAGGACTTCCCTGGAATTTTTTAAAAAGACAGATATTGTTATTATTGTCATGTCACTAACAACAAGAATTACTACTTTTTAATTGCATGCTCTCTTTCCTCCCTCTCAGGAGGCTCCAATACAGAATCCCTCTATAATATACTTTAAAAGCACTGGCATTCTGTCTTAGATTTCTCCAGCTTTGGAAGCAGATTCTCATAGCACCAGGGTGAAAAACAGTAAAAAATCCACAGCTGGAAGCACAGCTTCCCCAGCGATGGAATACCCACATTTGGTAGGTCACAGATCTGCAGGGAGAGACAAAAAGGTGGGTTTGCACTCCAGATGGCCTTTGTGGAGAAGAGACATGAGCTTTTCTCATTCAGATGGTGCCTCAGGAGACACATAGACTAAGCCAGTACAATCAGGTGACATTGTTTTCAAGATCCAGAACACCAGTGAATGACAATTTAATACATTAGGAGGTGCCTTGGAGTAGTACTACAAGACCTTAGCTAGGCACGTGTGACGTGCTCTGGAGACTTTAAACTCCATAAGGAAGGGCTTATACAAGGTGGAAAAGAAAGGAATGTTATTGATTCTACAAACAGGGAATCAAGTCAGAAGGGAATTTGGCAGAAAGCTACTGGATGATTAGCGTGTGAAGGAATCCCAGGCACAGTGGATCCCAAAATAACACTACTGCTTGCCAAACACCTCCTAGTCTCTGGCCTGCATCAGTTACTGAAATACACACACCATAATACTCAACAGTGCTCAAAATTATTTTTTCTGAAACTGAGGCCATCACAAATTCAACACAAAATCTGTGGGGAAGACATGTGGTAGAATAAGGTAAGGGGAAAAAATGGCAAAGATGCTTTTGATTCTTCCTCTCTGCATAATGAGCCAGATTCTCAGCTAATGCATAGCCTCATTTTTCCATTCATACCTATTGAGCTCTGATATTCTCTGCAACGGGTATGTTTAAGAACAGGGTAAGAATAAATCTGTACACTCAGCCTTAGTACTTGCCAGACCCACACAAGCACATAATGTGGTGAAAGGTCATAGAGCTGTCCACATTTCTACCCTTTGCCCAACAATACCATTACTTCAGCCACCCATGAGCTTAAAATTTGTTCCAGCCACCAAACTGTTAAGTCTAATGATTGAATCTTCATACAAAAGAAAAAAAGCTCAGTTAAATCTAGAAGCACACACACAAATTCTGACCTCCGGTGAGAAAAAAGAATGCATATTTCTGCCACTTTTAGCTTTTATTGGTTTCCCACCAAATCTCTTAATACTTCTTCTGACTTATTCCAAATTTTCAACTTTTGAATAAGTACATTTGCAGCTCTGTTAATTTTGCTGCTCTGGGAACACAGCAAAATTTGGCTGCCACAACTGTGGCTCTTTTGTGTTCAAAACTGCATCACTTATGTATTTAAAAATACATATGATATTTATAAAGCCTACTCAAAACATTACTAAATTGTCCCATTTTCATGTTTTCATGACAATTTATATGTTTTCCATATGGGCAAGTGCTGACAATATGATACAAGCTTAATGGAACAAACTGCGGCTTTTCTTTATTGTCTTGGCATCAAAAATCTGCACTTGCATAAAAATAACTCTTTCCACTATTTTCCAGGGATGACTTTTCATTAACACAATTTTAAGGGCAGCTCTCCCTCATTTTACTTAAAAATGTATCAGAAATGTTCACTGCTTACCTTACCATGGTTTCACCACTGTATTTGGGAACATCACAAATCTACTGAAAAAAGCAGCTGACATCCACAGAATGCAGAATTATTCAGATGAGTTTCCTATAACTTAGTGTGACCTCCACAAAAGACTCAGGTTTGGGACAGGAGGGAAAGATGCCTCATTCTTTTTATCCAGAGGTAGACAGATACTTCCACACCACTCCTCTACTTCTGTTTTCTCCCTCCAACTTTCCAAAAGCAGGAAGAGCTAATGCCTGCAAGCATTAGGAGAAGGCTGTGTGCTAAAAGACTAAGGCTGAAAAAGCTGACAGTAAATTATTTCCTTAAAATTTCTCAAAGACTCCAACACGGCACTGAAAAGAACTATTATTCCTATACTCCAACAGCAGATGTACTTCAGCCATCTCCATCCAGTCCCTGCTGTCTCCCTCTCCCTACCTCACCGCAAAGCTGTCCCTGCCTTCTACTTTTCCTCTCTTCCAGTTACTGCAGTCCTAATGTTGAGAAAGCTTTCCCCAACCTGAAGCTTCTCAGTAGGCAGCTAGATGAACCAACCTTCTCTTCATTTAATTCAGCTCCTACACACGCTTCACAACACAACAGACATCAAATTTGCCATCCGCCAGGCCACTGACAGCAGTTTCTAGGGCATAAGAGACACAGCTGATGGAGGAGACTGTTAGAGGAAGTCAGGAAGACAGGAAGCCATAGGTAATATCACAAGTGTGCTGCTGAAAACGGACAGTTTAATGGGTATGATACTGCTGGTTATTTTATGTGTCTCAAGTCTAGGCCTTGAATAATTACTACTTACTACTGAGAAGCTAAAGTGGAAAATAGATTTTGCCACAGTTAATAACAAAGGCTAATGCTAAAGAAGTTGTGAGTAACAGGCACCACCTTAGTCACAGTCTAACACATTTTACTTTTTAAGTAAATGGATTTTGATGAAAGTTGCTATGCTGATGGAAGAAAACCAAGTTAATTCACCCACAGATAACACAGCTATTATCACACACAAACCTTCTCCTAGGCAGCCTCTCTCTGCGATAGGCATAGGGCAATCTGTTTAAGGAGGCTTCAAAGATAGCTGGCTCAGACAGTCTCTGAACAAGTTTCCTATTAACTAGCTAGAGATACTCAGTCACCAACTGGTGCTTCTTCCTTCAAGAAGAACGCAGCACTTCCATCAACTGTTCCCTTTTGAGGTGACTCACTTTGGTGACACCACTGTCCCTAGACACGCATATACTTCCATTTGTAAATCTCATACCTGACAGGAGAAAATCTGCTGCACTAAAACACTGGAGCAGTTCATGGGTTGTCACTTCCTTTTTTTAGGAAGACTTATTTTTTATCAGTAGTGTGGGAAATGCATTTCAGGACAGTTTTACTGCCTTCTGTACATATCCTCCCATGCTCATAGCAAACTGACGCTTTGTACTGGTTTGGGCTGAAGAAGTATTTTTCTTCATAGTAGCTGGTATGGGGACTGTGTTTTTGATTTGTGCTGAAAACAGCATTAATAATTCAGGGATGGTTTCGTTATTGCTGAGCAGGGCTTACACAGCATCGAGGCCTTTTCGGCTTCTCACTCTACCCCACCAGTGAATAGGCTAGAAGTGCACAAGAAGCTGGGATGGGACATAGCCAGGACACTTGACCACAACTGATCACAGGGATATTCCACACATATGGTATCATGCTCAGCATGTAAATCTGGGGGAAGAAGAAGGAAGTGGGCCATGTTTGGAGTTATGGCTTTTTGTCTTCCCAAGTAACCATTTTGCCTGATGGCCTCCTTCCCTGGAAATGGCTGAACACCTGCCTGCCCATGGGAACTGGCGAACAAATTCCTTGTTTTGCTTTGCTTGTATGGACAGCTTTTGCTTTACTTATTAAAGTGTCTTCATCTTAACTCAAGAGTTTTCTGCCTACTACTTATCTGATTTTCTCCCCCACCCTGCTGGTGGGGGAGTAGGCAAGCAGCTGTGTGGGTGTGGAGCTTAGTTGCCAAGTGGGTTAAACCACGACAATAGGAATAGGAGTGCAGCTTCCGCACAAGTCTCCATTGTTGACATTCTCCAACTCATTCTATCCTGTTTATTCTGACTCATGTTTTATTCACCCATTATCTTAGTTTTCCTTATTTCATTACATATCCTTTAAAAGAGCTTGTGGCTGCAATCTAAAAAAGTTCAAGCAATAATTTCTTTCTTCTTTTTCTTTAGCAGATATTTTAAGAGTAGATCTCTCAACAGCATTCATAAGATCAGCATTAACAGCAAACAAAACAAGTTTCTGAGGAACAGAATCTAATAATGACTTCTCTTGGTTTACTTCTGGATTGTTTTCATATTAGGCACAGTATACATATATAGTTTAATTAGGACAAATTCTCTGCTTGCTTATGATCTCATCCTTTGCAAAACTACCATGCTAGTAGTGTTCAATAGGCTATAAATCACTCTGATGTTCACGCTCAGTGTTGAATTTCTCTCACCAATTAAACAGGGGTTTGGAAAAGCTCTGGATCCAAAAGTTCACATGATGGAAATTTTGGCACAGAGGTGAATATTCTCTATTAAGATGCACTACACAGAGTAGTCAGCAATATTCTGCAGTGGTTCATTTGCCATCTAAGCAGAGTCTTGGTTAAATACCTGTCTGTTCCTCTTACATGTCAGTAGCTTGTATTTCAGGCAACTGATTGCTCAGTTACAGAGAGAAAGTTTGCAGACTGGAAACTGACTTCATTCTGTGCAATGTAATAGAACTATTAAAATTAGGTAAACTCCCAGGAAACTGTATAATGGAATGCAATAACCACTCACAGCCTTAAGTCTTCAAACTTAACAAAAGTGCTTATTTCAAACAGCAAGTTGTCATCAGTCTATGGGTGATTCTTGCTTTTTCATGTAGCATCAGAAACTACCAAGTTTTATTTGGAGTTTTCACTTTAGTTCTTCATGATTAAAATGTCTTAATAGTCATAGTTAATACTAAAAAAAACAAAAAAATTTGAAATTGTATTGCAGTAAGATTAAACGGTACACAGTAAAGACCAATGACACTCTCCTAAAGAATTTTGTTCCTGGATAGATAAACCAGATTTTTTCTTTATAAGAAAATTAAAAAGTAGAAGTAATCTGTTCTGGGAAAATTAAAATAGATATTTTTCCTGTTTATCCAGGCTGAATTAATAGTGCTAATACTCTCAGGGTAACCTGACCTACTCCAGTGAAGGTAATTCCTTGCTTTTCAACAAACCATTTGAAAATTAGTGTTTCCACTTTATTAATAATCTATTTAGTCTATTTCACTTACACCACAAGCTTCAAAAGTTCTTTTTCTTCTGCCATGCCTCTGCATTTCACCCTTAAAACTTGTTTTGTTAAAACATCCATGCCAAAAGGTACCATGTCATTTGTACATTTTATAAAGTAGGGCCACAGCACAGACATTTAAAAAAAACCCCCTGAAAATATCCATATTTTCAGGTATTATTATTATAGGTTGTGGTCACATTGCTTTAGTACTTCCCATAAATTCTAAAGTGTTTTCAAGTGGACTGAAGGGCTTGACCAGTCCTGATAATGGTAAACAAGTCAGAAGAAAATGTCAGGTTTTAAAAAGTTCCCTGCAGAAAGATGCCAAGAGTCAAAGCCATGTTTACTGCACGATTTAGAATTTAAAGCATTCCCTCCTGACTCTATTCTCTTTCAACAGATGTATTTGAGGTGTACAAACACTGAAAGTCTAGACTCCTTTTTACATAAATTTGATTTTTCTACCTTAATTATTGTTGATATTGTACATCATTTAGATGTGATTATGTTATATTTAAGTATTCCTAAATGAACTCACATTAATCTAGTTACCTAAATTAGAGTTGAAAAATTATTTTAATGTGACATCCTGTTAATTTGTTCCTTTGGTACTTCAGCTTTGCATCCCTGGGGCAATACAACCATATCCCATCTAATGCAAGAGTTTCAAAGCTCCAATACAGTACAAAAACTTAGAATCACAGGAATTGCTTAGGATCACAGGCTACTTAGTCTCACATCCTATCTACTGCAGGGAAGATGCTTCAGAGAAAGGTGTAAGAAACCCACTACTAAGCAATAACAAAATATAACCTGCAATGTGGTCATCCAACACAAACAATGAAAACAGCGATTTTAACCACAGCTACCATGAGAACAGAGATTAAAAAAATAACATTAAGTAATCACTTGAAAGAACACATGGATATTTCTGTTATGTAAATTTCCATTCCAGTGAAACTTCATACAACTGAATAAAAATTTGTGGACCACTTGGAAACACTTCTTAAACAGCACTATATAACATAAATGCACATTTTTCTCTCTTGCCCATTGCTGTGTCCTGAGAAATAATTTTAGTTGTAGCCCATGAGCTTTGTTTTGTCCTTAACAGTTAATTATAGCTACCCAGATGATCATCTAGGCTTGAAATTTGAATAATCATACCTGCAATGTACAATAAACCCGCAAAGCACCTGTGACTTACAGAATTATTCACTACAAAGTACTCAGATGTTGGTGGATCAGCAAATCCATGCTTTGCCTCTGACCGTGAGAACAAACTAGAGACCTATGGTTAGAGACTGCAGTAGTCATGAATGCAGTTTTGGCTCATGCATGTTGAAAAGCTGAGACAGAGAATAGATTTGCCAGATTTTCTGGCATATATAAAGTGTTCAACAGCACAAAATGCAACATTATCTGAAGTGATATAATAATTGTACTTCAGAAATAGTAGCTGACAATGTAGTCAGGAGCTGCTTCTTAAAGGCATTTGTAAAGTGTGATATTTCTTACCTTTTGAATACTTAACCTTACTCTTACATTTACCATCAGGGTTGTTGAAGGAGTGTGCAGAAAAAAAAAATGAAGTAGAAAAGAGCAGCACAGAAAACAATACGGTCTAGTAAGAAATGATTAAAGAAAGCTGTAAAATCTTGATCATAAGAAATGTATTATTTTGAAATCTACAGAAAATAAACTCAGAATATAAAATAACTATAGTCCTGTCATAAGCGGGGCATTATTTACACTGTAGATGTGTAAATACTAACAGACCAGAGCTCTTCCATATTGGTAAAGGATAACTTGAGGAAGGTGATCTTTCCCTCCTCTTTCATCTTTCTTGTAGAAACAAATTATTTCCTTTTACAGTATCTTGCCTCACCCTTCTCTGAGAATTTGGGAGCCTGAGATTCCAGCCAGGCTAGATAGTCTACTAGTAACTATACTCCTTAGCATAGCCAAAATGTACATGTCTCTTGTAAAAACATTCACTTTTCTGTTTTAAAAGGCATATTAATATACGCACAGCATTTTTGTGAATCAAACGCAGAATATACTCACTAGCCGGAATTGGTTTTATGGCTCTTTTCCTCTCCAAGGAACTTACTGCTTTGGCTGAATTTTGCTTATGGAGTCATCCCATTTCTGCCTGATAGAGATTAAAAAAAGCCAAATCTCTGGGGAAAATGACAAAGGCACAAAAAGGACATGCTCACCAAGATCAGATTCAGTTGTGAAAGGGGTAAAGTCAGTTTCAGTTTTTTGAAAAAAAAGCTGTGTTGACATACGTACATAAGACAAGTAACTTCGAGAAACCGTTTCACTGTACCACATAGAGGACCCTTTAGGGCTTTTTCAGATGAAAGGAAAAGATGTCAGTGTGATCTGCACAGGTGTCCACAGGAGTCTAATCAGAGAACACTGGGACTGCAGAAGGCAGGCACCAAACTACAGAACTATTACTGCAAATGATGACAAATAGATGGAAACAGCTTGGTTTAACGGTCAGACCTTAAAGTGAACTTGTAAGATCTATATGCAATAAAAGCCTTTAATGCTTTTGCAGTGAAGAAATTGATAAGAGGATCAGTGATATACAAGGGAATATGGAGTACCACAGTGCTCTTACAGTATAGGTATTTCTAACAGGAACACTATCTTAATGACTTCTTTGTAGATGTTTTATAATGTAATCAATTGTTGGAACATGCGTGTGTGTGACGCCTACAGTGTCATCCCTAAACCCAGGTTCAATCGGACATGTAGGCTGCAAATACTGATGGAACTTCGACATCTCCCATCTCTACAAGGCTTTCTGCGATCCTAAGCACCTGAATGTTTTTATAAATCTGGTCTATGTCTACTGGAACAGAGGGACTGATTTCTACAACACAGCTATGTAGGAACTGCAACTGCAATTTCTTGTAAAAATATTTATTTCATCTCTTTCTAAATAACTGCAGTTCTGAAGTACAGAATCACAGAATCATTAAGGTTGGAAACGATCTCTAAGATCATTGTGTCCACCTGTTAACCCAGAACCATCATATTCACCACTAAACCAAATCCCCAAAACATATAGGAAGTTAAGACTAACAAACCTTTCTTTATCATTTCCACAGAAAATTGGTTCCCATTTCCAAATGGGTATTTACTGAAAAACACACTCAGAAAATTGAAGCAAACCTTTGGAACATGGGTATCCTTAAAGCAGTAAAACTGTAAAAATAAATGTATTGCCTTAATAAATATTTCCAATTGTGTGCCGTGCAAAGAGTCTGTTAGCAGGCTCTTGACCCTTTCCACCAAGAAAACATAACAGGAAACTCTAGGAAAACAGAAACATACCAGTGCTGGACACACAGTGGGAGGTGCTCGCAAGTCCAGTGCAGATTGTAAAAGGTGTCTAACGGAAATTGTTCAATTTATTACTTCTTATTTAAAAAGCAATATATACTTTTGCTCAGTGCCTGGGAACCACAGAATTTATGTGCAGGTAAAGCAGAAGACTGAATGTTCCTCAGCTGGCCGAACTTACCCACTCTCTTCACTGAAAAGCAAAAGCACAGAATTTGACACCTCCTGAATTTGTAATTCATCTTAGTAAAAATTCCTTCCATACCTGAGACATCACTGGATAGAATGTTCACATAATAGTTCTAAAATGCTAGTACTATGGGTGGATATTCTATTCATTTTAAACATAAATATAACCATATATGATACAGAGCTTGGTTTGAAAATCCCTCACTCATCTAATGATATTTTTATAGGTTTAATCATACACAGTAAGATAGTGGGATTTTTCCACTGAGAAGAGGGGTAAAAAAATCAAAGTTTCATGAATTACCAATGGCATGAGATGGCCATCTTAAGACATCATAAGGATGCTTGATCATCTTTGAAAACCTAGAGCAGGCACCCAAATTACTTTCCACCCTTGAAAAAATGGCTTGCTCTCTGAAACAGCAAAATACAGAGCTTACGGCAGTCATACCACAAGAATAACACAGAGGAAAATAACGAAGATACTAAGGTGTCTAAGCATGGTAGAACTGTAGCACAGAAGGAAAAGGGCACACTGCTATTCAAAAGCATTGCCTTGTTTTTCCTTCGTGTTTCAATAGGGACAGGCGCAAGGTATCTTGACTTGTTCTAATGAAAGCAGATTGCACTACCCACTATCAACCCAGAATGCACGAGCTGTCTTTGGGCATTCAGAGCACAAGAAAACTTGCTACCACTCCTCCATACATAGCTCCCTGCAATAAAATTAAAATGTGGCTTTTTATACAAGCCATGTTACAAGATAATTTCTCCTAAAAAATAAACTCATAAAAAAATGTTCTTTAAAAAACGCCTGATCTATGTTTTCAGCCCACATAGATATTAAACCTAGTTTCCTAGACCCTGAAAAGCTAATTATGCATTCAATTAGAGTTTCTTAATAAAGATTAAAACTCTGAAGTCTATTACAGGCCCATATTTAATTCAACTGCCATTTTATCCATGGCATGAAAGTGTGAGTGGTAACAATGAATATAAATTATAATACATGCCATAGAGTGAATGCTATTTGTCCAAGTACGTTACTATAAAGAATTAAATTTTGCTATCGGTTCCATAATCTAGTTAAAATTGGTATTCTTTATTTGGTCTTTCAGTGTAGTCCAATTTCCTACTTTGAAAAACAAATTCTAGGGAATAAAGAAAAGAGATTAATTTATCATTAAGACTCTGCTTAATTGAAGTCAATTCCGAACAAACTTGAATTCAATTTCTACTCATTAAATTGAATGTGCTCTGCGTTTCTCTCTGCATCGCTTTGAGCAAGCAGCTGAGAACAAGGGACTAACATCAAAATTATTAAATTGAGGAGATTTTATTTGGTCTTCACATGCCAGAGCTGCTTTGATGAGGAGCTGTTTTGGCACTGAAAGGAAACGAGAGCAGCTGGAGGAAAAATCAAATGAAACTAAGCCTCGGAAAATTGAAGAAAACGCAAGCTTAATAATATTTAATAATTAAATTTCCACAAACAATAGCGGCAAATGAAGTAATCTGCAAAGTCTGTGAACTCATTTGCATAATTGATGCCGGTCCCCTGTAAATGAATAATGAAGATAATAAAAGATGTTTCTAAAAATGGGCACAATAACAGCAAATTTCATCAAGCCGCGCGCTCTGATTAATCTGCTCTTGCAAATCAGCAGTGAGGGGGGACGCGTGATTACCCGCGCGGCGGCCGGCAGNGCCGGGCGCCGCCGAGCCCGAGGCGCTCCGAGGGCCCCGGGCCGCCGCGGCACAGCTCCAGGGGGAGCGGCGGGGCCAGGGGCGCTTCCCAGCCGCGCGGCCGCGGAGCGAAAGCGAGCGCCTATGCGCCCCTTCTCCGCCGGGGCGGGCGACCGGGAGCAGCCAGGGGACCGAGCCTCCGCTTCCCGTGCCGGGAGCCGCCCGTTCTACCCCGCGCCTGGGCCAGTGCAAAGCTCTGCCCTTCAGGCTGCCCTGAGCAAACCGCGGCGTCCTGCTCAGCGACCTTCCCGCAAGCCCAAGGCCTCTCCTAGAAAATGCACTTTCCAGCCGCCCGGGTGAGGGGGCACGGGCCCGATGTGTCATTGCCTGGTGGGGCCCTTCAAGGCTGGACAAGGTCTAGCTCGGGCCACTGAGCACCCGCAATTTCAGCGCAGCCTCTCAGTCCTACCAACACTCCTTTATTCGTAAGAATAAGCCTTGCCATGTGCGTAACCATCCAACCTGTACACTGATGAGCCCCTCATGACACAACACATCGCCCAATACTTCACACATCAGTCTCTACTCTACACAGATGAGGAGTAAGTGCCACAGGTACGAACTGTTGGCCAGGTTGCTATCTGGCTCAAGTGTTGGTAGCCATAAAACACTACTTTCAAACGTACTACTCAGTTTACCCTGATTTAGCTACTCCCACGAGGGTCCATCTCCACAGATTTCACTGGCATTAATTAGTGCTTTTCACAAGACTGGATTTTTTCACAGATTGGGGAAAAAAAAAAAAAAATTTGAGAAAACAGTTATGCTGCTTCTTGAAGCTGATGCGTAGGCTGGCAGTGGACACTATGCATTGAAAACAGGAAAGTATTCCAAAAATCAGTATCTTGTTAGAACACAGCTACTACACTCTTTTAAAGCATTTAGAAATAATCATTTAGGAAGAAATTACTTCATTGGGATTACTGATAGGAATATTTATAGGATCAAGCCCCGAACTGCCAATCTGTAGATATAGTTTACTATTAATTCAGTGCCTTAAACAAGTGATCTGTCAGACCACTGAACAATTTCATTGAATGAGAACTTTTCACTGTATGTAATAAATTTAAGTGCTTTATACCCAAAGTACAAGATACTATCTATTTTAATTGCACAAATTATTTTACTGAAATTATGGATCCATCCACCATAACAACTAGAATTTGTTGGAGTAAAGGGCATGTATTTCATTACAGAATAGAAACTTCAATACTAGACACTCCAAGGAGAAGTCTTTTATATCAGCCTAGTGAAAAACAAAAAAAAAACCCCATTATTTTCTCCTGTTTATGGTCATTTTTAAGCTGCAGTTCCATCTACTTAATTTGGTGAAAAAAACACCACCTCACTCCCTTAAACATAAAGAAGACTGTCTGCCCTTTGTGGCAAGTATATCCCTCTCATCTTTCCTTTTGCATTGATACTAAACAAGTGTTTAAATCTAGTTATTAAATCTATGTACAGCACTATATACACATGAAATACAGTTTGATATACCATAATTAATACAAAGATCTCATGGGCAAATTGCAGTCAGTACATACAAAAGCAGTTAAGCAGTTAAGCCATTCAAACTAGAATGAGCAGTTTTTTCATGAGCTTGAAAAAACTTCTACAGACCCGCAGACCTGGCTCACAAGAAAGAAAAAGGTTTGATCGTGTTATTAGGCATGTAGGGAATAATTTCATTGGTGAAATAGGGATAGATCCCACTATACAGAATACAAATCTGTATTTTGCAGCTAGGAAGATAGCTTTTAATTCTATCCTTTGTTGGGGTGCGTGTTTTTCGTTCTTTGTATTTTAGTTAAGTTCCTTTGTAAAATGGTTTAAACCCCCACCCCCTATAAAAATTAAAGTTGGTTTGCCCCTTCTTCCCTTTCCCCACCCCTCTTCCCAATAAAGTAAAGACCCTGCCCCTAACCCCTGTCCGTCACCCAAATCCCTCCCATCGCTCCAGACCCTTCCATGTCAATCCCCTAAACCCAGCCCATGGAACCCGTCAATCACCCTCTGCCCTTGCCCCTCTATCCAGAAAGTTCTACCCAGCTCGATACACCACTGGCTACTTTATGTGTCATTTACAGAAGTGTTCCCTNCCCTTTGTGGCAAGTATATCCCTCTCATCTTTCCTTTTGCATTGATACTAAACAAGTGTTTAAATCTAGTTATTAAATCTATGTACAGCACTATATACACATGAAATACAGTTTGATATACCATAATTAATACAAAGATCTCATGGGCAAATTGCAGTCAGTACATACAAAAGCAGTTAAGCAGTTAAGCCATTCAAACTAGAATAAGCAGTTTTTTCATGAGCTTGAAAAAACTTCTACAGACCCGCAGACCTGGCTCACAAGAAAGAAAAAGGTTTGATCGTGTTATTAGGCATGTAGGGAATAATTTCATTGGTGAAATAGGGATAGATCCCACTATACAGAATACAAATCTGTATTTTGCAGCTAGGAAGATAGCTTTTAATTCTATCCTTTTTTATTTTCTTCTAATACTTGAGGAATAATTCCGTTCCCGGTGTAAGTCATGGCAGACTTAGAAGTGTTACAAATTCAGCAACTTTGTCACTGAACCTAAGGATCCTCCTTCTGGCTGTGTATCAATGAAGCACAACATCCACTGGATATAAGCACCAAACAGGCAAGAGCCAAAGGGAGAACTGAGGAACATAAACCAGTTTTATATGAACCAAGAGTCCTCCCACTAAACAGTACTACAACCATGGAACAGGACTAAGGATCCTGTGTCCAAGGGGGTGTAAACGTAGGAGTCAAAGATGACACTAATAGGGGAGATTACATTAAAAAAAACATGTATGAATGTAACTTTGGATTCGATTTCTGGTAGATGTGATGTATTTGGGGTCAAAGCTAGCTATATAATGAGTTAAATGTGAGTTTAAAGCAGACCTTAAGGTCACTCACAAATTGAGTTACATTCATACTGGTGTCAAAGCACCACATGGAAGAGTTCCAGTTGATCTTATTCCTGTTCTCAACTTGATGAAATTCTGAGTCAACAAAAGGACTGCGTCAAGATGTAAAATAATGAAAGGGCCACAATGACAAGAAAACAAAAATAGGTGTTGTCATTTGCATACTATGTATTGCTATATTCCATGTGGACACAAAGGAAAGACGCGAACAAGAGCTGCACTCTGAAGGATGTAACAGGTCAGGTTCGGTAGCAGAACTGATTACGCAATGATTGCCCTGAGTGATTATTTATGAAAAGCAGGAAAGAGGCCACAGGCACTGAAAGTCAACACCAAGTGCTCAGAGCATTCACAGAGGATATGGGATAAAGAAAAAGGACTTAAATGTGTGTCCCAGATGCCAGGCAAGAGTATATTTTCATCCCTGTTCTAAACTACAGAGTCATTCAGGAGCTGAGGTTTGTTTTTAAGATCAACAGTCATTCAGTTTTGGCCAAAACCATAACCCAAAGATCAGTGGTGAATCTGAAAGGGAACTTGTCGAGAATCTTTTGCACAAACAGTCATAAGAGTTGATATTGAACCTGCATTTCTCTGTGGCTGGCACATTGCCATCCTTTCCACCATAGTCCAGCCATATTCAAAAAAGGCATATTCAATACTTTATCATCAATGATCAATGTTTTCTGATAAAATGCAGTTTCAAATAGCTCTACTATACAGTTAGGTTGCAATGTGTAATTAAATGGAAATTTATCTATTTTCACAATAAAATATCTAGGCAAAAATAGTAATTCCACTGAACAATTCTGCTTTGCACAGAATCCAGACATATAGGTATACCACTTGTCATAACCATAGAAAGATGGGAGGACCAAAATAAAAATGAAAGTTTTTTAAACTTTTTATGGTTTGATTCAACAATTATAAGGAGGATTTACTGGAATTCTTAACAGCTAACTACTTAGACTTTGATATCAGGCTATAACTTGGCATGTCAGGACTCAAACAGAAATATAATTATTGGGGTTTCAGATCAGTTTTGGGTAAAGTTTAGTTAATTTGTAACTTAAAAATTTGTCATTAAAAATTAGGTTTGCCTGAAATATTTTTTATGCTCATATAGCAAAATTTTGATATTTAAAATATATATTTGCTAGCAGCTAAATCAGAATTCTACAGGTTGATGATTCAAATATCATGTACTCCAGAATTTCTGTAGCACAGCCACAGCTGAAGTATTTGCATGTATCTCATCATGCTAACAGTACTCAGCATAATTAGTACAGGATTTGTTTTGTTGGGTTTTTTAAAAAATATTTCCAATTCTTTTAACTAATACATTTTCCAAGTTTTTTTAAAATCCAAAAACTTAGCAGTTTAGTATATTTTCAGAAACAAGTGACACCAAAAAAACCTGATTCCATGTGAACCTTAAAGCTGGAAGAGCATGAGCTGGGAGCTTCTGAAAAAAAGGCATTGCAATTTCTATGAAAAAATGGTTGAATGAAATAGTGAATTGAAGGCAAGATTCTCTCCATTCCGCCTTTCCTCACTGCCAGACAGACCTCTCTTTGAGCCAAGGCCCAAAGGTGGGATGCAGTGTGTGACAGATTCACAATTACTTCTGTAGCCTCTGTATCGTGATTCATTATTTTGTGTAAAATGTGTTCAACAGTACAAGTGAGTGTCCAAGTGCGTAAAACAAGAGTGTAGCAGGGGCTAAATGCAGTGACATGCCTTGTAATGTGGAAAGTTTGAAAACTGTCAACAGGCTTTGACAATACCCCTTACAATAAGAAGAAATGGAGAAGTTCAGCAGGACAGTAGTCACAGATTTTAGTCACAGATTTTTTACTTTTGATTTAAGTAGTACTTGCAGTTCTCAGATGATAATATATGTTGATATCAACCTAATTTTATTTTGAAGAATCATCTTTTATTTCCTCCTTTTTTTGAGCACTATCATTGTTACTCTGTTAGAAGTTATTATCAAAACACCTTTGTCTGACAATAGGACTGGGAGTAATTAGATTTAGTCCAGTCCAGTATAATGACTCGGGCGCATTGACTTAAGACCTGCCCTTTGTTGACCACTTAAAAGGATTCTGTATCAGATGCAAGTGTTGTGATTGTTTTTGATGCCCTGCAGCACTTTTAATCAGAAAAAAGATTCTAGTTTGCTATTCTCTGTATGTGTTAGTTCAGGTATTTTCCATCTTTGAAGAGAAATAAATATGTTGTTCATTCTTTGCCTTTCCATCCAAAATACTGTTTAAAAATGTTATTAATTTCTCACCTCAATGAAACACTAATTCAGAGATACCGAGACTGTGTAATATATGGATAAACTTATGATTTTAAAAAGCAGGAACAGTATTTATTAGCTGTTTTTAACTAAGATTTTTATTATTTAATTTTATTAAATAATAATATTATTATTTAACTAAAAACAATTATTTATTTTTATTATTTTTCCTTCCTTTCTCCCTCTCCTCTGCTTTCCCATTCTTAGAATGCCTATGAATCCCATGTTCTGCTCCACCAAACATTCCAGTATTGCATCTATATAAACTCCACCCAGAGAGCATCCTGAAATACCGATCTTCAGCATATCCCTGTTTTTGTCCCCCAGTGTTCTAAAGAAAGACTGACAGAATTTAGCAACTCTTGCTGGAAATTGTTCCATTTTAAGTTTCATTTGGTCTTAGCTGACAGTTTTCAGGCAGAAGCAAAATTACATTGCTCTTAGTACAGACTGGATGAGCTCTCATTGCAATGGGAGGAAAGGCTCATTCTTCCTTTACCCCTGATTTATCCTGTTCCTAAGTGGAGTTTGTGGGTTTTATCTGCAGAGCCTCTCAGTAAATTCAGCCAATGTCTTCGTAGGCTAAGTCAATCTGGGAAGCTGTGTTAGACTTTTTATACTCTCGTTATCATTCAGCTGCCATGTTTCCCTGTATAGTCACACTTAACCTGTCAATGTACTTGCTATGAAACAGGGTTTCTGTGACCATTCAGCTGGTATTTTTCACTGTGTCTTGAAATTGTGTATGATGGTCTTCCATGCTAACTGGCCCTAAAGACTGTAAACTTCAGCTAAGTGTTCTGCCATATTTCAAAGAAAAGAAAAATTAAAAACTGGCCAGCTGACAGGACTTCTATCATACTTTTGGGTTGGATTTCTTCCTATGGGAGATTTGTCTTCAAACTTTACACCATTACATGGTCTAAGTTGAGTTTTGTGGCAATCTTCATATTTTAAATGTTCCTCTTTATTTGCCAGTCTGTTCCTGTTACTACATTAGTAATGGAGAAGACAGATAAAAAGGTATCAAAAACTTCTGGCCTGGCTTAAAGATTGATGAAAGTATCACTAGAGACTGTATTTCTTCTATCAATTCTCACAACTAGGGCTCATACTGTCACATATTTAGGCACAGGTGGTGACATTTAGTTATGCAACATGCTTGTTGAGCTATACTAACTTCCATGTAACAGCAAGGAGCAATGGACAATCACAATAATCTTCCTAGAAAGCTAATGTTGAAGGGTTATTTTTCCAAAAAGTTAAATTCACTATTTAATTGTACAAACAGCATTATATAGAATGAAGAAAATCTAAAGGGGAAATCTCCACCCAAAATAGTAGTGTCACTAAAAAACATTCTGGGGGAATTTTCTCTGGCTTATTCAGCATCATCAAACCATTACTTCTAGGTGAAACTTTCAATGACAATCCCTCAGAGGAACAATATTAGGCATTCACTTGTATGATCTTCACCTTGTATGAAGAGAATGAATAAAAAATGAAGTTCTTCACTGTGAACTATTCCCAACTAGCTATTTTCATTTAAAAAATGTTTATTTTACTTTGACAGTCTGAAGGTTAAATTAACTCTGAGTTTTCTGTTCTACTGTGAAGCTGGTGGGAAGACTCAGAGCATACTGCTGCCTCATAAGATGGTAATGGAAGCAATAAAACATAGCCCAAATGTTAATACTCTAACACTATTTAATGTCTAAGTCAGACTCATCAAAAACTTTCTGACCAGTGATGCTTTGTTCTGTCAAGAGCATACAAGATCTTGATTACTGATACAGAGCCATGGGAAATAAAAATTAATTAAGATGCTGCTTCAAAATAAACATTCTGAGGGATGCATTCTGAATGCTATGCAATGTTTCCTATGCATTTCACAACATGTGGCTAGGTAACTCCAGTAGAGATACTGTTCCTGAGCCAGATACAGAAAGGATGTAGGTACTTGTACACATTTCAGGATTTGACCCCAATTTACTGCCATTGCCTAAAAAAGAGAGAGTATTTTGACCACCCTGACTATGAAAAAAGCATAAAAGTGTATTGCCATGCATATGCCTTTGCTCTTCTTAATAAAACACTGTAAGCAGTATTCGGGACATACTCTGCATCACAAATTTTGTAATTGCCTTCTCCCTATCATTAGTGAATCTTAACTGAATTAATATGGATGGAGAGTTTTCTAAACAGTGAGGATTTTTTGAAAAAAGGCTGAAATTATCAGTCTTTTAGCTGGGGTTACCAGAATCTGTGTGGAGAACAGCACATGTCACTGCAGTCATGTCACAAAATACACACACTGCACTGGGCAGCTACACTGAGAGTCATACCAGCTTCTTCTAGAAGAAACCTGTAAAGCAGACCAGTAGTGGAGATATTTGCTACTAGCTCATAGAGAAATGAGTTCAGAGCCTTTTGCAATATTTGGTCCATGCTCTAGCTGATAAACCACAGCCTATTTATTATACTATTTATGCTTCATTGTTGTACTTGCCTGTTATGAAGGGCTGCTACATTGCTAACTGAATGAAAATCTTAAATACAGAGTCCTATCAACTCTTTGTAGAATAGCTTTTAAAAGTATATCTGCAGTTGAATATTCAGAATGACTAGTTGTCTTAATTTATGCAAATACAGCCTATAGCTAAAAGCTTTGTATATTTGTTTCCCTATGGTATTAGTATTCAAAAAATAGGACATTCTTTCAAGGGCATTTTATAAACACAGAACTATAATTTATATAGCAAATTAAAACTCATACAAAATGTGTGCACTGAGCTACAGATTAACATATTTAATTTCACTATTACCTGCAAACCTATTTTTTTCCATGCACTGCTGTAATTAGCCATATAAAATCAAGTCAGTATATTGTAAGCAATTATTTTAGTGGGAGTAGAAAGAGAATCTCAATTAAATATATGGTAAGAGATAATATCTGATGGAAATTAATATACTCATTTGTGTCAAGAAAAATGTGTTCTAGCTAAATTTTATAAGATAGTTTGGAGTTCAAATATATGACTCATGTAGAAGTTGTAGTTTTATAGTTCCTAAGAAGTTAGACTGTGGATCTTTTAAGTTCCCTATTAATGTGCCAGTGCTCATTCTTTGATATCTACAGATTGTCAGTAACTACTGCCTTTTCATATTGTGAAATTTCTCCTATTATGAATATTCACTCCCCCTACAGTCAAATGTGTAAACTGTTAGTAACTCTGTATGTTAAAAGAAAGGTTTTTTCCATCGTTTAAATGTATCAATCATACCTGGCTCTTCATATTTTTATTATTATTCCTTTTTACTTTTGTAACTATTTACTTGAGAGAATTAAATGCTGGTGAAAAATCGAAGTGCAGCTTTCCTTTCATTGAAATCAAAAAGTAATCCTATAAAGAGTAATTTTTTCCTTACCATTTTACCCTCAAAAAGTATGAAAGCTAAATATGAGAAGTCTTTTTAAGGAGTAAGAAAACAAAAAGTGATCCATGTGATAATGAACTTCAGCTGTTTCCTCCTAATATAGTTTCCAGTTGTGATGGTATTCAGACAGCACAAACCATTTTCTAGCAATAAGAGCATTTAGCTAATCAAGTTGCTGCAATTCAGAATTTTACAATCAATTTCAATTGTGGAGTCTGCAATATATGCCACAGTTAAGTTCTTTTAAAGAAGGATAACACACTCAGTTCCTCTTACTTCCTGCTCATGATCTCAGAATATCCAGCAAAATACAATACTAACTACATGGAAGTCTGACGACTGCATAACTATCTTTTGGCCTTAAAGCAACTCTTCCCTATTTCTTGGCATAGAAGTTGCTGTCTGACATAGCTGCCTTATACCTCTACTCTGCCCTGGGAGATAACATGGAATCTTATTGCTTGGAAGGACCTGCCTAAAAAAGCAAACAGAAAATAAAATCTTTTAGAAAAGGTACAAAAAGTTGAATTACGTTTTTGCGTTCTTGCCTCCAGCATCACACAAGAATAGCTAATGGACAAAAAACTTCCTGAACCTAGAACTGTGAAGAAAAGTTTTCTCATCTCATGAAAATTCAAAGCTTCCAGATGCTTTACTGTTTCCTATCGGAATAAATCAGTGAACATTACAAAAATACAGTGCACACAGGCATGTTCTTCCCTTAGCATTCTCTCACATCCCAGCAGAGCATCATGGCCACTTGAAGTGTGGGGTAAGTTGTTCTCAAACTCCCCATTGTAGCCTTTTTATCTTCTACAAACAGAAGATCTTCATTTGAAGAACCTGTACCTGGACAGAACATCAACTACTGACTAGTCTTAAGCAGCTGTATTATATATATATAAATAACCACATATATACAAACACACATACATTCTCCTATAAAACAGCTGGGTTTGGACAAATCGTCATCTCTAGTGAAACTCATTCAGTTTTACAAATCCAAAATAGTTTCCCCAACTATAGGAGGAATAATTCCCAATCTTCTATATTAAAGTATACAAGTAAAAGAAGTTTGTATAAAATATTTTTATTTAAAACTTTCCTTAACATTGTAGGACAAATTGGCAACATGGCCTCAACCCAGTCTGTAAAAATATGTGGAAGAACTTCAAATGTGACAGCTAAACTTGCACTCAACATAAAGTGCAGTAGGAGTGACAGAAAAAGTGACAGACAAATTAAAGAGCTACCTCTGTTTTAGCAATTTTTTTGTGACAGCATTTTAAAAGTTTGCTGGGCAATTACTCTAAAATGACAGTGTACTGCTGAGCAGGTAGTACGCTGAGTACATAAAAGAACTTGTCAATAGCTATTTCAATAGGCACTTTCAAATTCACAGGAGCTTTAGTATACATCATTACATCATTAAAATATTAATTTATATCAGCTTTTACAGATGTAAAATTGTTGCTGCACCTATTTTGCTAATTAACTCTGATACTTATGCTTTTGCTTAAATGTTACATACTTCAGAGATGGTTCATTTCTACATGCTAGTTACTAGTCTGTGGATTGAATCAACATACTTGTAGTATCAGAACCAAAAGACTAAGTACCCAAATATGGCAAACTTCTGGGTCAGTGATGCACTTTTGCATTTAACTTTTCTTCCTCAGTTTCTTCAGCTATCTAAGTGCACCCTTTGGGGGGCTGCAAAGACATTATTTCCATGTAGCATTTTAAATGCATATTCATTTTATTGTAGCAGAAATTATGTCAAGTATGAGTTGTGATTTTTTTCAAAAGAAAATGGTTTGCTTACAAAGCAAATACAAATATGGTCGTCATGTAACAGAAAATACTCAAGTAATACTACTGAAGAAATATTTTGCATCTGCTTTATATTACATACCTTCTGTGTGCCTTTTTGTACATATTTGCTCAATAATAATAACGGACCACTTTGAAACATAGCCTTGCTTTAGCAGTTTAAAGATTCTCTGTGTCTTTCAATAAAAATGGAAGAGGTTTTCTTTTTCTCAGACATATCAGAGGTTTTCCAACCACTTTAAAGAAGTACTGTCCTAATCTTCCCAGACAAAGTGACTAGTTACATTTCTCATCACATTACTCTGGTTGATGAGGTGTTAGAATAAGATGATCCAAACTTAGTTTATATCAGAATTACTCAAGTGATTCTAATGCCTTTAGTAAAAAATATTAATCCTGGATAAACTCTGCTGATGGAGGATCAAGGCACAGATAAATAGGGTTTTTCACTTCCATAGTACAAATTGGAACCTACTCTACTTTAGTACTGTCCAGAAATTATCAGGTGTAACCTGGCCTGAGTTAAGTTCCTAGTAGGAAACCAGTACTAAAACAGATGGAGAATACACAATACTACAGTATTTTGTTATATGCTGAAAGGACTTATGAGCCACCCAGGACTCTGTTCTATCTCATCAACACTTCTAATGTTGGTGTGGAAATGTGGGGAAAAAGATAAATGCTATCCAAGAGGACTTCCTATATCTCACATTGTACTCTTCCCTCAGTCCTTCATACGGATTGGTACTTGGTATCATCTCATGGCTCAGGTTTGCATGCTTGACTTTGCATTCTGCTGCTACAGAACAGAGCCAGTGTGACAGCTTAGTACCAGTCACATGAATTTTCAGAAATTCTTAAACATTTCTAGTTTTAAAAACCAACATATTGGGATAGTACTGACGGAGGTAAAGCCGGTTCATTGTTTTCTTAAATTTTTTTAACAACATAATACAAACCAGTCCCTGTAATTAAAGACAGGCTATAGCTGGAGCAAGCATGTGTCTCCCAGTAGTACATGCTCAAATCCACACTCAGATCATTTTCTTCATTCAGACAGAAAATATGTGGAGAAGATGTTTCCAGTGAAATCATACCTGGTCCTGAAGGTGAAGTGAACACTGGAACTCTGGTGTATCGGCTGCAATGTGTCTAAAGTCCTGTAACTATCGATCTCAATCCCTGCCCTCTACCTGCTTACAGACACTGCACTGCTGAAGAGTAGTTCACAAGCTCTCATGCACCATTCACAAAATATATGAAATTTTGCACCTTAAGGTTCTCTTTCATCTCAAAACCCAGTTTTATTCAGATACTGCAATATCTAGATTCATACCAGTAAGTGCAGCGCTACCACAAAATAATACACTTTGAAGCCCAGGTCTTCATTAAATCCCACAAAGCAATATGCAGGAGGTGTGGTATTATGTTAAAATAGCAACCTTAATCTTAAAATATTTATTTTAAAATGCCTTCCAAATTCTGGAAGTTTGAGCTACATAGTGTCATTAGGTTTTGACCAGTAGCTATATGCACAATTCAAACACAACTCTAAACATCTGGTCAATAGCTTTAGCCTATTCAAGTATTGAAAGTCATCGTCATTGATTTTGTAAGAAAATGACCAAAACTCACAACACAGCAAAGAAATACCATGCTACACAGTACTTTAAAAAATTATAGAATGAGTATAAAATAATTCACTGTGAAGCGTATCACTACACATACAATGCGTACTTTGAAGATTTGTAGCATCTCTTCAACCACACTTATAGGAAGCAAAATAATACAAAAGCAACAGTACAGAATTTAGATAATATTGACACTAAGCTATGTATCGGCCACTCCATGTGTTATGAAGTATACTTAAATCTACATCACTAAGGAAATTCAGCAGGAAGAAAACTGTTTTCCTCTGATAACTGTGGCAAAACTTGCAATACACATTTCTCTCACTGAATTAACTTCTCCCTAGTTACAACAGTCCAGCCGGAGTGTCAAAGAATGGCTTTAGTAAAACAAGAGTTCAAACTGCATTCAGGCAGAACTCCCATCAAAATAAATGATAATCTCTCCTACAGCTCTGTTTCTGAAAATGCATACACATGTGCCTATTGAAGTCCACAGGCCCACATGCTTAAAATAAATCCCACATAAATTTGTGGGCTCAAAGCCTAAAGAGGGAGTACAAAACTGAGCCTTACAGGAGCAATGGCTCAGAGATTCCAAAAGGAATTACTTACAAAAACTTATGTTAAGACTGCAATGCTCAACTCTTCTAGTCTCCTTCGAAAAAGCTCTGCATTTACCCCAGCTATTTCCTGAGTAGTTCAAGCCTTCTGTGTGCCAGGAAAAAAAGAGAAAAGATATCCTCACTTCCTTAACTACCTGCAGGATTCATACTATATGAATAGTTTTGATCCAGGTTCTACACTTTATCAAATAGCACAAATATCTACTATGATAATGCTAGTCCTTTATTCATTAGTGTTTTAGTGAATGGAGACATATTTGTAACAGTAAGACACTGTCACTTCCGAGGGAAAAGATAATTTTGTGACAGGTAAATTATTGCTATATCTCATTAGGAATGTTATGTTCCTGTGCTAAGACATAGCAACTGCAAAGTGGTAATCATGATAATAGCATCAAGATGTTGCTATCTATAATCTAGAAATCAGAAGAATGTGTTCCCCTTGGGCCTGCACAGAAATTTCAGTGCAATTATTAATACTTTACAATTAATTTCTGCTAACTTTTCTCCCATAATCAATGGTGCACACCAATGCTGAAGAAACAAAGCATTTCTTTAGATGGGCAGCTCTTCAAGATCCCAAGCTTATAAATGCCAGCTGTTTCTCTAGTTCAGAATCAGCTGCATCAGTATCATCTCATTCAGCAAGGAAGTCTTGGAAACGTGTCTGCCCGATGCTCAGGAGCACCAGTAGTTCCATCTGACCTGCAGTGATCCTGAACATCCCCTGAGAGCTCGGTTGCTCTTACAAGCAATTCTCTGTCCAAAAGCTCTACTGACTGTACCAACCTTGTGGGGGATTGGTTGTATACACACTCATGAAGACAGAAACTTGAGACCTCAAATTTAGATCAGAAATACTGACAACCTTTCCTCCTGTTACACAGCTAAAATAAGCCACAAGTAATATAGATACTTATAGTGTCAAGCATTTTCAATGCAACTAAAATTTCCTGTAAAAAAGGAAGTCAGTTCTTTCACCTTGATTTACTGCATTGACAAAGGAACCCCTCCTGATTTACATTAGAGCATGTGAATGAAAAATTGCTATTATATATGTCAAAATGTTACCTGATAAATTTTTTTTAGAATCAGAGGTTACACCACAAATATTTTTAATGAAACCTAAAAACAGACAAGTGAATTTAAGCCTTTAATTCATTAAGAGCTAAACTTCAAAGGCTGAAGGACATATGTCACTTCCGAGGGGTTCCTAACAAATCTAAATTTTTCACCATGATAGGAAAATATGACAAGAGTAATAATACATGGTATTATATACTGCTACACAAGTTGGACAAATTACATCTGCTACTGGATAGATGTGGAAAGAGTCTGCATTAGAAAACTTCCTGCTGGGTCACAAACACAGATCAGTAATGGTTTGTTTTCAGCACAAGAAAAATTGCCATTGTCATCTTCCAAAGTGAGTGTAAATTGTTTTATTATAAACTCCCTGTTGGTCCCTGTTTAACTGAGAAATCATTCCATCTAAATTTATCTTTTCTCTGTGGCAGTGCCATGTGTTGGTATCACCAAATTTTGCCTCAATAAGACCAGTATTTCTTTCAAAGACAGACTGCACTCTTGATCTTAAGCATCCTTGCCATACATTAACTCTTAGTTTGCCCTCATTTACTCTGGTTTGTAATCCAAGCCTCGGAGTTTCACAAAGACAAGGCCTCATTGTTATTGATTCATAAGGCAATCAGTCTACAAACTTCCTTCATGCTTGACAATTAGACATGTAGGTACATGAATATATACATTTTGAAAACATCGAGAATTATTGAAAATGATCCCCTATTGACATGACTTCCTGTAGCTTCAATAGAAAGAAATCCTAGTCCAGATTAGCAATGATAGATATACCTATTCCAGCTTTCTTCCACTCACTTCATTTTCATTCTATTTGCAACAGAACTGACCTGCTTAAATAATGCCACTTAAATGTACACAAAACCAGTATGTAGCCTTGTTGGTTCTCCTTTTTTTACTCTTCCATTTTATCTTTAGCATCTGATGGCAACAGGGTAAGAGTCAAAGACTCAAAACAAACAGTGAAGCAACCACTCAGCCATCTCACAGGCTCCAATTAGCATAAGAAGGTGTTACTGTTGTCTCCAAGAGCCCCACCAAGGAAAGCTTTGTTGAGGACGTAATTTTTCACACTTAGTGCCATGAAACATCAACCTGAAGTAAAATCAAATCCACCACACTTAAAGTCACAAACAGCTCTATTATACCAACAAGAGCACAGCTGAGGAAACAGAATTTAGGTCCCCAGTAAATACTTACCTGCTAAACACCTAGAGTTATACTTGAATATTATAAGTTTGATTTTCATAAGTACTCATCTGCCCACATTCAAAAGGGGATAGAATTGTTTAAAACAAAACATTTCCTTTCATTTTCTTTAATTGGCAATTACAAACAAGCAAGGCATCAGACAACCCTTCCTATCCACTAATTTAACCTCTGGGGAATAGGAATGTATTTTGTATCTTACCAGTCTTCACAGAAAATCTGGAGGAATTTCTGTATTTTCTTTAAGAAAGAAGGTTGAAAAACATGATGTTACTAGAAAATGTTGGGGTCCAATCTTTCCTGTATCCAGCTTCTCCATGTTCTCATTGACCAAAGTAGCAGCCATCTTAGTGGGACTTGCATAGGCAAGCCAAGCCAAGTCAGGTAATAGGTGCTGCCTCAGAAGAAAGCAGAAGACAGTATTGCTTCTCTAATTATGCTAATGAAGGGCCTCCTTAAAGCATATAATTCCTTCCTCTTTTATAGGGTTTTCCAGAAGAGGATATCTAAGGAAGGGCATAGCAGAAGGGTGACTTCTCTTCTGTTTTATGCTCTTTTTAAAAGAAATTATTATGTACTCAATGGAAAAAACACCAGTCCTTTCAAATCACCTTTTATAATGGGATTTTTCCAGTTCTTCTTCTGCACCAGGTTTGGGTTTCAGTTTTTGGTTTGGTGTTTTTTTTTTTTTTTTTTTTTTTTTTGTTTTTTTTTTTTTTTTGCATATCTGGAGAAAATAGAAGCCATAAATGGTGAAAAATGATAGTTTACTTCCAGGTGACTAGAAGATCTTCCAAATTAAGAAAGGAGTATGTCGATTATATTTCTGCAATACGCAGAAATGTAAGCATTTATCTGGAAAGCGGATGTTAGAATATGGCTTTGACTCATCTTAAACTGAGTAAGGGTTATTTCCTATGAGAGGAAAGAGAGCCTGAGTTTGCCACTGCCCTTCTCCTGCCTCAGTGCTGTTTTTCCATTCAAAAGCACGTGATGGAGAAGCTGGAGAGTTCCTGGAGCAGACTGCTGCTCCCCACTGGCAGCTGGTAGGTCCCAGCTAGTCCAGCTGTGGGTAATTTAAGAAGTCACAGGTGCAGCAATAATCTAACAGCAGGAACTAAGTCGTTGTGGTTCTTTTCGATATAGAACTGCAGCTACAGACTGAGATCTGTCTCAGGTATGAACTTACATCAGACCTGGTAAGACAGTTAAAGTAAATCTTCAGCAGGCACCTCAGAAGTTAGAGAGGAGGAGAAAATTTAGCTGCATTCTGAGTTTTGGACATATGCGGTATACTGTGTTATTCTGGAGATCCCCTAGACTAAAATGAAATAAAAATTAAGACTATTTGTAATGAAAAGCAGTGACTTTGCCTGCTACTGGCTTGCTTTCCTGTTGGGAAAAGCAGTTTGTGAAATATCATTAGATAGTTTCCTTTAGCTGCATGATATCTGTTTATTAAAACCCACTGATGTAACTAGGAAGCAAAACATTACATTTGCCAATAAAACTATTGCTACAGAAAAGCACATATCATCACAGTTATTATCTTCACAAGGGTGTGTTCCAGAGAGACTTACATTGGGCCAATGAATAATTTGTGGGTTTTCTGTTAAATATCTCATGATATTCAAGCAAAATTTTAACCTTCCTTTGGACAAGCATCTAACAATGAAGAAAGAGATTATGCATTGAATATAAGAACCTTAGAGAAAAAAAAAAGATTTTTTATTAATCCAAGTCAAGAGCAATACCTATGCACACAAGAAATGCATTCAAAATGTGGTATGCTTAGTGGTAGGATCTCACCTATCCCAAAGCTGCCAAAACCCAAAAATCTCTTAACGAAGGACAAGTGTGTAATTCATATGGAAAAAGAAGACAGTGTTCACCTTGTGAGAAAAGAAGCACAGAGACCCCATTAAAGGAGATACTAGAGATGGAGAATGCAAGCTAGGAAACCACTACATTTAAAATGGGAATAAAATAGCAGCCACACACGTTTGGTTTCTGAAAACTTTTGAAAAGGCAGCGGTTAAGAAAAACAAAGGGGAAGAAATCAAAGCAAAGCTTGTTTTATGACATTTCCCTGCCAAGACCAAAAAAATACAGATGGGAGGAAGAAAAAGCGTTATCTGAGGATGATGTGAACACATTGCTATTATTATTCTACTAACACGAAGTGCTAATACAGAAGTCTTTTTATACCCGAATCTCTTGTTCTATTTCAAAATTCAGCTAGTCAATCAATTTATTTCTAGCTGCAAACTTTAAGCAACATGTTTTAAATGAAAAATATCCTTTTTAAGGCTGCCTTTCTCCCATCTCCAATTTTGTTAATTCTAGTTGTTTGTTACAGGACAGCTGTAGTGCACTACAAATATGGGGCGATGCGGAGAAGTGAGGGCTTTGGAAAGGGCATCTAGTTCAAGGTTGAGATGAGATAAAGCCATAACTTGCTCTAGACTTATCTACGTCTCATCTCAGCTGTGCGATATGACCCTCTCTTCTTGCTGAGCTGCAATCTGATTCTGATACTGTGTATCAGCTGACAGACTTCTTGAGCTTTATTTTTGCCACTGTGATTTCAAAAGATGGCTACAATGAAGTATGGACAAGTATTTAGCAGACTGAAGGAAATTTGGAAATAAGTTTTAGAGTAATCTGTTTTACAACGATTAATCAGCTAAACTCGCATCTTGAAATAAAATATTTACAACTATTGTCAGTGAAATCAAGGTTTCATTAATTTCCAGTTCATTTTTAACTGTGTCTTGCTATTTTTATGTTAATCCAGACTATTTTAAATATACTCAGCTGTTGGAAGTGCCCAATGAAACATTTTCAAATGTAACTACTTAGAGAAACAACAGAAGCATAAATTAAGCTAGGAATAATCTGCAGCAGAAGACAAATTTAGGGCCTTTATTTTGGGGAGCCAAACACTGCTTTAAGCACAGGAAATGGCTAGAAAATGCAGAGCAGGTTTTGAGAAGATTTCAGCTGAATTCTGGAACTACTAGGTAGTGATATTACCCAAGCCACCAAATATAAAGAGGCTTTCAAAGGTTTTGGCTTTGGCCCACTTCAGTGTAAAAACCATTGTGTTGATTCTAGAATATTTTTGTCTTCCTGCATTACAAAGGCAGCTAACAGAGCTCTACCAGTAAAGACTGATCAGAGCTTTAAGCTTTAGCTGGAGTCCAGAGATGCTCACATCTGGTTTTGTGCTTCAGTGACCACAGAGGCTCAGTTAAGAAAGTTAATAGCTTGAATTTTGATCCTGTTTTGCTCTTGTGCCACAACCATTGAAAGAAATAGTTGTCTTCTGTCTCCCACCAACCATTCTAAAATGGCTTCTTAAAGGAACATGTGTTTATTTATGAGAACAGCTTCAAATAATTTAAATTTTGTATTCAGAACAAAGGACACTACATTTACACGTAAATTCCACTTACGTTGCTTCTGCAGCATCCATAGCTGAAATACTTTGTCAGAGTTTCTTATTTATAAATCTTAAATATATAGCAGACAACCATGGGCCCAGAAATACTGTAACTGTAAAATACTTGCTTCTGATTTGTTTTATTCAGTTTCTTTTATTAAGCCTTATTAAAGAACAACTGGACATTCATTGCAAATGTTGTGCTATATGCAAAATCTGTAGGTTTTGTTACTCCGCTACTTTTTTGATAGCAAAAATAGATTTTCCTAAAACAAGACGGAAAATCATTTACGGACTATCCCCTGCTCTGTTTTCCATTCAGCATCTAAATATTCAACTGCAAAGCTTAACTCTGCACATTATGAAAACTACCATTTAAAATGACCTATAAAACTTTTCTTCTAAACCTCAGTTGAGGTATCAGTTGCTTAAATATACTCATCACATTTAGCAGAATCCTATCATCTCTCCTCTTCCTATTTAACTAAGAATTACTTCTGCCAGCCACAGGAGAATCAGAAGAGCTTTCTTTTGAGTTATTCACAAAGTGGTAAAATAACACATGAAGATACAGCAGCTGACAACATAAGCAGGGTCAGTATTAGGACAAACTGGCCAAAAAGAGCAGCTTTTGGCATCATTTTAATCAGTCCTTGGGTACATGAAATGTCATGGAGTTTCATATGAAATTAAATTACCCCTTTCTCTTAGCTTATTTTTGTTCCAACTAATCCTCTAACTCTTTATTAAACATTATCTTCACCATCTGCTCTGGGTGAATGTTCAACACCTTGCAGAAGAACTCTGGGCTGATTGGTTTTTATGTGCAACATGATCTGAGTTTTATGCACATACTTAGGATTATGTCAAGGACAAAGAGGATGAATAATCCATTAACTATAATAAGCAAGAACCCGTATCAGTGCAGCTAGAACATGTGTTACGTTTCAAAAGCAAAAGATGAATTAGAGATATGTGGATCATAAAATACCCATCACCCAGGACCCTTTCTATACCAGGACATCATTTCCATACATACACACTCCACTAAACAGCATTTCTGAAAGTGACGTTTCATTCTTGATGAACCAGACTTCACAGTGCTGAAATGGTATTTCCAGGCCTACAACATGCAAAGAAATAGCTCTGTTGAATTGGGCATTTTCTCTAAGATGGAACAGATGGTAGCAAAATATCTGCCCCTGCACAGATCTTTCAACCACATCTATATGGTCAATAATAGAACTTTATTTTCATACTTTCTGCAAGCCTCTAAAATATATCATCAAGGAACTGCTGCTGTTTCAAGTCGCAATCTAAAAATTTACACTTAAAAAAGTAATTGTCAAAAGTTAGTCAAATGCTGCTATCAATTAGTTCCAGTTATTGCTTCCACTCTTTGATTACCACAAACATTAAAATAACATTATCACTATTAATTATAATACTTAGTGTAATGTGTATCAGCCCACCAGGACCTCATTTGCTGCAAAACACATGATTGTAAGTTTGGTTCCTTGCTTGCAATATTTCATGAAATTACTCACCTCTTTCACCTTTCCACATCTTTGAAATAATTTGTCTTCCTTTGGCTAACCTTTCAGACCAAAGTATTTACCTTCTCTTCCACTATAAAGGTTTATGATCCCAAAATGAACAATTATGATGGTATTTGATAACAGTATATTACCAACAGAAAGCATCTGGACAATAAGTCTTTACTTATCTCCTTGCAGAAATTTGCACCATATGCAGTATGCTCTAAGGCATAATAACTGACTACTCTTCTAAACATTTTCAGCAACTTGCTGACAATTATTTGACTCGCAGTGAGCAGTATACTTCACTGCTGTATCATTCCATACATGAAGGGAAAGATCAAGGGTTTCCACTGGTGTAAGTTATCTGGATTCTGTTGATTTCAGTAGAACTGTGTTAATTTTAAGTCAATGGTGTGATCTATACACTTTCATAATCAGTGAAACAGTGAGGACTCTGAGAGAGGTAGTCATTACAAGCTACTGGATATGCTGCTAAAGACTATGAGGATTGTCCGCCTGAGAGCTTTGAGTGGCAACAGAAGACAGTATTAAATCCCAGTATTTAAACCTCAGTACTACACATACTTTGGCTGACAGGGACCTTGACTTCTTTACTTGTTCCTGTAGTACACACTAGGGGCAAAACAAGCTCAGAAGCAAATCACAGAAACCATGCTCCATGAACTGTGCTCCAGACCACTGCCCCCATAGCTCACTGGATTAAAGGGAGATAAGATTATACCCTAGATCATTGACTGTATGGGGACCTGCTCAAGTTGCTTACCCTAATCCAAATCCTAAGTGTCCTAGGCAACAGATGAAAAGCTACACAATAATTGCATAGTTCAGGTGCTTGGTAAACTTACTTTCCTGTATTTCCAGAGTAGTGACCAGCTTAGAAGCAAAACCCAGTAATAAATAAAAAATATTACAGCTGAAAGAGCCCAGAACAGCATTATACTAAGCTACAAACAATAACCTAGTATCTTCCTCTCCAATTCCTCTAGCCATAGGCAGCATTCAGTGATAGTCACAGGTGGGCAAAGAAGTATCCAGTATTTTTATGTCACAGAGCTCCCCATGTAAATAATTAGCTGCTTAACACACACATAGAGTTCTTCCTAGACTAATAAGTCTTTGTGAATCCCCCAGTTCAGAATACAAATTTCATTACTAAATGAAAGAATAAATATACACATAAAATTCAGAATAAATCCCATCTAAGATATGATATTTTTATTCTTAAATAGACAGAAAAATGGGTTCCAAACACTCAAGTCTAATCAGAGGTCTGGGCCACTCAGTGGAACACATCCCTATCATCCCATCCTAATGACTGAATTTCAAAGACTCTTCAAAAGTACAGAAGGGGGTTACTTTCTTACTGCTTATATTTTCATTAAACTTTTTTTTATGAAAGTAAATTACTTTCCAGTACGAATTTTCAATCCAATTACAATTTTAAAACAAAAGATAAATGTAGTACTCATTCTTATCTAGAAAGTGTCTCTCCCCTTCCTAAATCTTATTACATACATACATGCATGATTTAGCTGAGGTAGAACGACAGTGGGAGATGAAGAAAAATACTCTCTAAAATAACAACTTTGAAAGTATAAAAAGAGGAAAGCAAAAGGGTTATGTAAAGTGTTAAAGGGTAATAAAGATTTTTTATATATATCTTAGCCGTTAGCATGAGTAATACACAAAATGGATTTATTTTAGGTTACCAGCTTTTATCCAGATTATCCAGAAGATCAGCATCTGGTTTAAGTCCCCAATGTAACCATCTGTAGTAATGTCACATGAAGGATTAGCCTTATCTGACATTTGTAATGAATATATGGACAGAAAAAGAGGAAGGAATGTGACATGGAGTACAATTGTTAAACCTTAAAATCAGGTGAAACCACATCTTTATTTGCTGATTCTAACCACGGGTATTTTTAACTTCTCAAACATTAGCACATGCATTGAAAAACAACATATCCTCATTGATTTTTTAAAGAAAAGCAGGCAAACTGAGATAATATATTTTTATGTTAGACTTTTTAAATGTAATTAGAACATTAAATAAAAATAAAGCCTACTTCACCATGCTCAGTTATGACAGATGGATATGATCACAAAAACATCAAAGGCAGGCTTATCCTAATCCTGTAAAGTGGTAAGTGCCTCCTGAAAGGTCCTGAGTGCCTTCTAATCCTACTGAGGGTAGGCTGCAAGTGCATCAAGAGGTAATGGGAGCAAGTAACAGAGGTAATAGTGGGCTTTCCTGAACATGAGGAACAGTGTGTATTAAAAGGATCGGATACATTAGGAAATAACCTGATTTATCTAAACACAGAAATCAGAAGGTGGGAAGATGTGTGTTTATTTTCCACTCTCTCTAAGTACAGCACGGCCTTAGGCCCAAATCATGCAGCCCTAATTCAGAAAACCTGGCTTCTCTTCCAGGCTTTGTTATCTGCGTAAAATTGTGGAGTGCCCCGGGTCAATATATTTACCCCTTGGCATCGTTTCCTTCTTTCCACAAATGGTGAAACTGAAGTGACCTCTTCTCAACAGATCATGAAGTTGTGCAAAATTGACAAGACATATGAAACTATGACCATGATTAGTTTTAATGCATCAGAATGTACGATGAAAAAGTCAGGGTTTAAAGCAGAAAAAAAACCTCAAATCCTACAAAATATTTTGATTTGAGTGTTTCCCCTTTGGGTGCATTCAAATTTTTAGGATAGGGAAAAGGAGAATAAAGGATCTATCAGCTTAAGGTAGCACTATAGTTGGAAGAACAGCTGAATTTGAATGACTGCTGATCAGGTCAAGTTCAACAAGAAGTGTCTTTTTATTCAAAAATGGCCAGGCGAAAGGTCTCAGTGAAGACCAGGCTCTGTGTTTGGAGGCTAGGTGATATGAGAACACAGTACTGCAGTGGAGTGTAGCAGCTAAACAAACAAGATATATTGTGACAATGCCAACCACTCCTCCCCAGTTTAAAACAGGCTTGCTAAGTCACACTGCAAAAGTACCCTGTGCAAAGTCACAGATGATATCTAATGTAGCCTGAGAACTAAGCCTCAGCCAGTTTTATCTCATCGCAGTGAAACTCTAGAGTGTTCCTATTGGTCATACAAGACATGGATATCTTATTTCCTTTGGTGAAACGGCCACAATTAACAGCTGATTCTAAAAAAGGTTTCTTCGTATGTGTATTATTAGATGTCACATGTCCATGGAGCTCAAGGTTGGGGTTTTTTTCTGATATCCAAATACCTGTTACCAGGCAGAGTGTCACTAATGCCTACATTTTATAAATTTGCGTGAGACATTTTTATAGCACATGCTGTATTGGCACCACTGCCCAATAGTGCATGCAATTACTTTGTTGTTGCTGTTGTTGCTGAGGGCCAAGCTCTAACAAATTAAATTTAGAGAAGGCAAATAGGCTTATATGCAAATGGAATTAAATGCTGACACAAGGATAAAACAGCCCTGGATTTAGAAAGGGCTCTCCCCTGATTTTTTAACCAATCATTAGATTTAAATTGAACAGATAGATTCATCTTTGATTTAACTCCACTGTAATCAATGGAACTGCAGGAGGGATGAACCCAGAGCAATATGTTTTTGACAGTTTTTATGCAATAGCTATCCAGAATGAAATAGATGGAACAGATTAATTTTTTGCTTATAATTTATGAAATTATTTCACCATCCCCAAATCCCTACATCAAGGAAATTAGTTGGTGCATAAAAATGGATAAAGTAGGCAGTTGCATGCCAAATACCAACTGCTGACCACAGGCTCTGTACCCAAATACGCAAAGCCAAAATATTTATCTGACTTACCTGTGATCCAGAACAAGCTCCCTAATGGTGTAAGTACAGCTGGATAATTGCACGGTTTCTCCTCAATGTCACTTGAGCTGCATAAAAAGAATGAAGTACATTTACTATCCCTATAATACTAGTATCACATATAAGCAGGTGCTGAACTTAGAAAATTACATTCTTTGGTGATCTATAGAAGTCCTAGGAGGAATAATGACTGTTGATCTGATCACTGCATTATATGAGAAATGCATTTCAGTAAACTTTTAGAACCCTTGGTTGCATTTTGTGCCTTTGTTACATGACAGCTTCTAGACATTGCTTCCTCCCTTCTCTTTCTCCACTGGCACATCTTGTGGAAAGAATAATTGTTTATCAAAATACTTTGTAAATTAATTTAGGACCAAAGGACTCTGACAACATGCACTGTATATGGAGCTAATGAGGAACTAGGGATTATTGCTCGCACAAATCTGATAGACCCTGATTTTTTTGGCATCTTGTTTTTCAGCATCTACTCCTCTTCATTTTTCTCTTTCTTCCTAGTTTTTCATTGCTTCTTTTCAGCTGACAGCTCCTTGCTTATTCATTTATTCATGGTCTCATTTTTTTGGTTTTGAGAATTCTTTATTCAATGGAAGTTCGGAGGTACAACAGTTTGTTATTCCACACAGCAACTTCTCTGTACTAAAGCCATCAAATGGTACAGAGAACTTCTGCATGGGTGTGTAATATACCCTTCTTGTGTCACAGTTTCCATGCTTACATTACTTTTTCCCCCAAAAAGTTCTAGCCTCTTTTTCAATGTATATGTACCTAAAATGCTATTTTTGGTAACTGCTAATTGTTAACCACCTATACATGAAGGAAGCATAACAGACTTCCTGCTGGCTCCTATGGCATGGTCACCATCAGTCAGAGTCTGCAGATGATCTTGAAATATTAGAGTAAGACAGTGCTTTTTACTTTGAGGTCCGCAATAGGTCACTAAGGTAAGTGCATTGTCAAAAAGTAAGTCCATGCATCAAACATTCATTAACTGCTATAGTAGAGATCTCCTCAGCTGGCAGAGTAGCCTTGGGACTGTAGGTACTCTAGACAAAAACAGCAAAGCAGACAAATCTCAAGAAGCAAAAATAATTTCAAAGCAAACTTACTTCAGATCAAACAGCCCTAGTGAAACGTGTATTTCCTTTGTATATCTTGGCTTACCTACACAAAAACAAGAGGTAGGAATCTAACAAGGCCTAGCATTGAACTTGAATTGGAGGGATTAGTGATCTTTGTTTACATTTCCTGTTCTGTAGCAAATCAGTAGGGACATAGCAAAACAGTGCTTATCAGCACTATTATACTAAACAAAAGAGCTTCAATCAGGTCTAAAGTACATACAAACTTCTCTTCCTTTCCTCAAATATATGCATTTCCTCCAAAAGCACAAAATAGGTATTTGTTACCACGTCATTTTCCTTACTGGAGATTTTTGAAAGTATAATCAGAATTATTTGGCAACATGCAGTCCTATGAAAATACATACAATGAAGAGAACTACTGTGGCATCATGTATTTTAATGCAAAACTAGTTCCAGAAAAAGTTATGAAGATACAAGTCAATAAAAAGTGTGGAAAGCAACTGCGTTTATAACACACATCCAGCTTTAAAGAGAAAGAAAAGATATCACCTTTGCAAGTATGTCACTGTATAACTTACAGGAAAATTAAGATTTTACATTTCAGCTACTAATACTCTCCAGAACATGAAGCATGAAAGTCTGAGTACTCTGTTTTTTCAAGCAGTAAAGGTTTCAAGTTTTTACCTCATTCATATTTGTTACCATATTCCCATCATTTGCATTTCACTGATTTCAAAACATAGAAAATGGTCTATCAAAATAAAACATTTTATAGATGCTACAAACTGTACTGCAATCCTTCTACATTTTTCACCATGGAAAGTATAGTAACTTCCAAGTAATACAACTTCATGCTTACTTTCTGGTGTTCTAATTCTAAACATTTCATTCTATTCAGTCACTCAGTATTATCTGGTAATACCACACTCTACAGGATTGATTCCTCTTATGTGAAAAAAGCAGAGTTAGAGATAGTAACTGATGTTTGCATGAATTCAGGAATCTAAGCAAAACTAAGATACCAGATGTCTGTTAATTAAGAAGTCAAATCGGCATTAAACTGCCCCTTTGAATATTACTAATATTAGTAAGAAAGTTTTCAACTCAAGCATTTTAAGCATGATTTCTTTCCCTAATCTTTCTACAGATGAAAAACAAAGAGCATTTTAAGGAGAGAAACATGCATCAAATCCGGTATCTGGGAAAAAACTTGCTGGATTACTATCAGCCTTATAGAGTCACATTAACTGCTTGCCTTCAAATTTCAAAGTTAGTGGTCCATTAATTTTTAGCTCTTTCTTCTACTCTGGCTTTGAATTTCTTCTTTTTGCCTACCAAAATACCTGAATTGATCTGTGGCTGCAAGAATATGATTCTCCATGTGTTTCTTGTGTCTGCAAAGAATCCGTTTCAAAACCAGTTAGAGAATAATCAATACATGAACATACTATAGGGTTTTACACTGAAATAATAAATACAGGAAACTTATTTAGTACTCTTTAAAATGCTCTTGGGTCCTGTGGGTGCCCAGCTGCTGTGCGAGGAGGGCTCTCTGTGCCCCGAAGCCCCCCCGGGCTGTGCGTGCACACCCTATAAACTCCAGCACGGCTGCCTCTGCCTGGTCCCGCCAGCGCAAGAGCTGCTAAACCACAGCTGCGGGAAGAGCCGGCTAAACCACAGCTCCGGGAAGAGCCGGCTAAACCACAGCTGCCAATGGTGCGAGGCTCTCGCATGGACATAACATCTTCTGCTAGGAACACTCTCTCTTCATTTTTCCCCAGTGCTAGAACTTTATGAGTCTCTTATCCAAACTAAATTATGTTCCTAAAGTTTTACATTCCTTTGGGAAGAAAGTAGTAAAATGTAGAGTTGGGTAAGAGTCTTTTATACAAAACAAAACAAAATATCCAAAATACGCAACTCTGTAACCATCATAGATCTCTAATATGGAATTTAAAAATGGGTTCATTTTAAGAAACTTTCCCATTCAAGGGAAAGCACCCACAACATAGAGAAAAAAGAACAAATGCAAGTAAAAGGAATCAACCAGACACAGAATCTGAGAGAACTTTCAGTGAAAAGCATTTTACCACCCCTAATATGATTAAATATCCATCTTGCAAATAAACAGTCCAAACAGTGGAGGAAAAAATTAGTAACAATTTCAGATCGAATTAAAATGAACCATCGGATGCACTGAACTGTAAAACAGGAGAATCTGGATTCATTTTGCAGAGCTGTGTCTGACTTCTTATGAAATCTCATTTGCTATACTGTCTGCCTCAGTATCCTTCATTCCCTTTCTCAACTCTGGTGAGCTACAGAAGTTATGGACCAGTTCTCACAGTGGACACATCTGTGCTAAAATCAGAAGAGTGACAGAGAGGAGTGAATGAAAACAATCCCAGCCTAGCTCTACTCTCACTGGCCTGCTCAACTGTCCTAGTGAGACTTCAGCTGTCCCAGTAAGTATCCATGATGTCTGGCAGATTTTTGCATCCTGTGCTGTAGTCCATGTTTCCCATCAAAGTTCCTTGATAAAGTTTCTTTCAGCTATGCCTACCAGTCCGTCACTCCCACCACTTACGTACAGTGTGCAACAGTAATTTTGTGTAGGTGACACCTGGATCCCAGTGGGCTCTCATAAGCACTACTTTATAACACAGAAAACTAGGTGCTGCTGAAATACAAGCAACTTTCTTGCACTGATGATTCGTTGATGAACTAGCCCTGCTTTTCACCCAGTTTCCTTCTAAAAAGCATTTCCTGCAAGTCTGGGCGATTCATGCCCCCTCTGCCTGGAGCATGGATCCCTGCAGTTGGTGCACTGAGCAGCCCCAGTCAGTGCGAGCCCTCTGCACCAGGCCCTGCAGACAGACACCCCCGAAATGCACCAGGGAGCCGATGCATCGCCTCCTCCTGCAAGCACTGCAACAGCCACTGCACAGGTGGTTGCTTAATGCCAACAGTATGATGCAAATTTCCTGTGCCGAGGGAAACTGCATCTTTCAAGAATTGCATCAGGCTCTGGCAAAAAAGTAAAACAGCCAGGGAGAACATATTTCAATATGAGTGAGCTAATTATAATTTTGGCTCCTAAAGCTTTTTAACAGCCAACATATAAAGTCCAGCTGGCATGTGTTTCCACCTGCCTGAAGGAAATAATACCAATTCATAGCATAATCAAAAATCATATTTCTGTATTTTTGGGGTTTTTTAAAGTTACTGCCAATATATTAGCCTATGGAAAAGCCTCAAATTGCTTTCCAAGTGATGGAGTGCCAGGAAGAAAAAGTTTCAATGTACACACATTTTACTGCCTCTACACTGGTTTAAAAAGCACTCAAGATTGCCTGGCTGGAAGTAAGGGGAAAAGAAGTACCAGTTAAGTAAGGAATTTGTGAATCACATAGCCCTGTGCAAGTAAGGGGCCATTGTTAATGTTCAGATTGTCATAAAGCCATTGGTGAACTTGAGACAATTCAAAAACAAGTTACAATAGAAGGAAGAGGAGATTGGGCAATCTGCTGAAATGAAATCCAGCCCACAGAAACAAAATATTGCAAGAACCCAGCACTGAAGTATGCTGTAAGAATAAAAAGTATATGAGCAAGAACACAGTTATAGTCTTTTAAAGACCAATGACATTTGGTATGAAGGCAGATGGTGTTGCATTGCTCTGAACACAGGTTTGCTGAGTATATCAAGCTCTTACTTCTTTCAGTCAATTATACTCTGAAGACTTTGAAACTACCACAGATGTACAGGGAAGCAGCTATATGGATTTTCACTCACTGTACCTGTAGTAATAAATCAGTCAGTATCTCTCAGAAAAATACTATAGCACTACTTGCCCTGAAATAGCATTTTGAGTATGCATCTGCAAAGGCAGATAAATTTTTCTACATCTAAACTAAAACACTGCACCACAAATAGCAGTTTGCAATGATCAAAACAGCATTTATATGGCTATTTTTAGGTGATGTTTCTTTAGCAGTATCATTATGATTTTGATTACTTATGCATCAATGTAAACTAAATGAAACATATTCTAGGTTGTATTGATAAAAATGTAAGTGACCAAACCTACAAACTTTATTAAAACGCACAAGTCTTAAATAATCAACAACATAGATTTCAGCATGACTCTTTTTGTATGCAACAAGTTTATGTAGTAACCTAAATTAATTAAAGCCCAGGCATGTCATCTTGATTAGTAATCTCACAAACCAAGGATAGGGAACCACATCTACTCTTCAACTGATAGTCACCTTGTGGGATCTGTAGCACATGAAATTAAAAATGTAACATTTACTTAGGTTCTGAGACTGGAAGTTGAATAGGGTACACCTCCTGCATTCTGTGGTGCATTGTGACTTGAATGCAATTTTCTATGCCATACTCACCCACTCTACATTTGTATGCTCAGGTATTCAAATTCCTTCAGTCTAAGTCAATGCTTGTCCAAGCCATCCTGTCTAACAGCAGAATCTAGATGGAGGACTTTAGGTGTCTGAAGAAACAGCCAATTTCAGCAATTTTCTCCAGCTGCAGAAATACTTCCAGTAGTTCAGCAATGTGCAACTTTTAAGCATGCTTCAAATGGAAATGAAGGCAGAATGGAAACCTGCCTCCACACCTTGCCTGCTACTTCAGCCTTTAGCCTTTGTAACACCAAACCCTTCAACTGCTCCTGGTGGTTCACCTCAGCATGCATTATACTATTGCACTATAAAGGAAGTAGTTTGAAGTACCAGTATTTTATGACCTCCTAGTTCAATCTATTGCTACATTATAAGGGCATATATATCTGTGACAATTGTCAAGCACCTGTCAGTCTCCCAGTACTAATAGCTAGTTATTTACCAGCAACTACATCCAGACCCTTGAGGATTTTCCTGTCTTATCAGTTAAACACAAAATTCCACACATCTTTATACCTTGACTGTCTGGGTATCTTAGCTACATGTCCTTCAGAGGTAACACTTGGGTTATATGAGCTCCTGAGGAAAAGATGCCAATCTCCAGGTCTGGGGCTGCAGGGATTGCCAGGATCCATGTCTTGGGGCTGGGGCAGATGAGGCAATGTCCTTGCTGGCAGCAGTGAGCTCACACTACATCTCGTGAAGACAGCACACATCATCCTGGACCGTAGTAACAGCATAATCAGCAGATTGAGGGAAGAGAAACTCATCACTTGTTAGACCACATCTATAATAGTGTATTTGGGGTTGGGATCTCTGTCACTCAAAAGACACAGGTAAACTGGTGTGTCACCAACACTGTCAGGGACAGAATACACATATGTATCTGTATCTCCAGAATATATGTATACATCCAGAATATACATGTGTATAAGCATTTCTTAACTCACAGTTCACTGTGTGTTAGAAAAACATTTAGGTGATATACTTGATGTACATTTTCATATCTCTCCCTTATTATTTTGCTACTTTTAGAAATAGGATATTGGGCTAGACAAACCTTTAATGTGATTCAATATGAAAGTTTTTATAAAGATTATTTTCTACTGTTTCAGTAACATGTTAAGTTTACTATCTCAAATATCCAGAAAGCATAATTGAAAAGAATCCCAATAATTTAGAAGGGTTTGGATTAGCTCCTGTTTTCCATAAAGAAAGTATGAGGTTCAGGAGACTGGAAGACAAGATGAACCACAAGAGAATCAATCTGCAGCCATGGTCCACAAAAGTCTGAGAACTACCAAATCACTAAGTACTCAAAATTGTGTGCAAAATATGAATAAAATATTGATTTCATTAAAAATGTTAAGGACTACTTAATTCAACAACATTTTATATGTTTGCATATTTATTTCCAAATTTGCATATCTGTTTGCATATATCTTGTAAAGCTGAACGTTAATTATACTTTAAAATCGTGTATAAATGGTAACCAAGAATGTTGTATGAATTTTTGAAATAAGAGACACGCACAAGTACCATTAATTATAAACTGCCATTTAAAGCACACTGAAGCAGACCTCATATTGAAAAAATATTGAGCCCTTGACAAATAAAAAAGGCAGCAAGAGTTATTAACTGGTCTAGCTGATTTAATGGTGTCTCCTACAAGCATAGCATAGATTTTTTTTCCTCTTTCTCCATCCAGACCATGGCTTACTTTTACTTAGAAGTGACACATGACAATTTGCTGGCCAAGGTAAAACTGCCATAAACACTGTATGATTCACTGGTTTATAGTTTCTGTTTAGGGCAATTCTCTTTCGAATTTTTATTCATGTAGAAGTGACAGTAATATATAACAATAGACAAAACTTCATGGGTTATTTTAATGGACTAATGTCAAATGAGGTGAGTTGAAGTGATTTTCTCACATGCTAATTAGGTATGTGAAATGATTCTGAGTAATTTAAAAAGCAAGGTCAAATCTCAAGCAGCTTTCAAAAACCTAGACTTGCTAAATACACAAGACATGATTATCTAACTACCACTTAAAGTGGCGATTAGAGACAGTCAAATTTCTAATAGCTTTAGATATATATCCAAGGTCAGGTATCCCAGTAAACATTAAGAGCCAGGAGTTTCCAAAAAAACTGTTCCTTAAGAATATTGCAAAAGTATTATTTTCTCTTGTTAATTTTGAGAAGATGTGTAGAAGATCCATTAATACTTAAAGAAAATAATTCAAACGTACAGCTTGCATAGAGAAGGCTCCACAAGTTTATCAGTGCAAATCAGTGTTGCTGCCCTTAAAAGTTACATATCTCTGCGACAAGCTGTCCCCTTAAGCAAGGACAGCAGAAAGGTAAAAGTCCACGCCTCTCTCTAGTCATGAAGCTGAATTTGCATTAATCCATCAGGCTGAAAAGTATGTAAGCAGAGATGCAAACTCACAGATCTTGTTGTGCTAGCTTTGCCTCGGGTGGTAACATCAGTGCAAGGAGCAGACTGACAGCCAAGACAGACTGAGCAGTGAAGTCTCAAACTTCTGCATGTATTATGCAAATAGGACCACGTCCATCAGCTTTAGTGATATAGCACTACAGATTGAATTTGGCCTGCATTGGTCTGGCCTAACATTGGCATGTTATGAGCCATTCATACTCCTTGGTCAAGCAAGGGAACTTTCTTCAAATCTGCAGAAGCCTCTTTGCCTGATCTGTATTTCCCACTAGAAATACAGACTGCAGCGAGAGGGAGAGCCAAGAGATGCACTATGGAAATAGAGTTCTGTGGTTATCTCTATGTTAAAGTTTGATTACAGGAAAATAACCAAAGAGCAGCCACCTCAGAGACATAAACCTCTCATTTAATCCTGTCTTCTGAGAGACACCTATTCTGCCTGCACATTCCTTCGTCTTCAGCCCACACTTGAGACTAAGCAAGAGGTTCCCTTAGAGGACACACATACTCATACAGAGGCACAGAGCCCTACTGTTAACATTTCTTACAGCATGCAAATATTGTTCACACTTGCAGAGTTAGTTAGATGTGCACTAAATTTTAAAAGTTGTGGATTTGTAGTATAACATGTCAGTGGTAAAAAATAATGGCCAGTTTTCTTGCTCTCTGCAGGAAAATAATGTGAAATCCCATGATTTCTAACTTGATTTTTCAAGATTTCCTAATTTTTCTGATTTTTCTTTCCCTTTTCACAAAACAGTCTGCAAAGGAAATAAATGACACAATTCCTGTGACTTTTCATAAAATCACATGTCATTACTTCCAATAGTAACTAAATCTCAGCCTTGGTTCTTTCTTCTGTATCAGTGTAGAACTTAGAGAACTTAGTTTTAAAGTAGCAACAAGCACAGCTGTATAGAGCAGGGAACTTCCCCCATGGCTAAAAATGCAATGATTAAGCTAGCAGCAGCCATTTGATGCTTTTCTTCCAATGCTCATGTCCTTCACCTACAACGACGGAACATTTATTTTGAAAAGAGGGAAAAGAAAATGGGTGCTTCTGCTTCTTGAAACTAAGACACTTCTACAGCTGTAATTTTTTGTTCTAATGAGGATCTATAGAGAATGAATTACTAAAGCACCAAATAGTTCTCCCTCCTGATTGATTACACTCTAGTGGCAAAAAATTCTCATGGTTGAGGCACTAATGAGTATTAGATAACCCATCTGTTTGGAATAGGAGCATGGTAGGGTGTCTGTAACAGAAGGACATCGTATTGATATTTTGTTACAGAAGGGTCTAGAACTAGATTTTTTTAAAGAATTGGGATCCAAAGAAAGATCTTTGTAGTAAAAATGTCAATTGCAGGCATAAGCCAAAATCCTGACTCAGTCTTATGCACTCAAACTTGTATGACTATAAGTATTTAAGTATTGAATCAATTTCTTTTGCTGAGTTTTCATAACTAAAGTTATCTATTTAGCTAAACACAGAAGTAATTTGGCAGCATGATTTAAACACATGCTAAACTAATACAACTTAAACTTTAATTTCCTCTGCTCTTTTATTATGGTTTCCTACTTTGATACAAAACAGCAATTGTATTAAATTTGGGTCTCAGTAACTAATGAGTAGGTGGTAGTGGAATTAGTTAATACTGATTCAGAAATGTTAATATAGCAATTCATAGTTTTTGTCATCTTTGTTTAATTTTAGTGCAGGTAGGTAGTTCAGTAATGTTTGATAATAATCATTGTAGTTTGGCGTATTCAAGACTAGCAAGACTAATACATGTAAGCTAATGTCTAACTTACTTTTTTTTTTTTTGATTTTTCAAGTCTAAGAATCTTCTAAAGTGTTTTATCAGCAAATTCATTTCTTAACAGTATACACAAAATATATGTAAAGAGGCACCCATCACTTTATTTATGCAAAAACTACAAATACCAGTGTAGCTGTTGGAGATTTTCATATGCAGCATGCTTTAGATAACTGCTTTAAAATTAATGACCTGATAAAGGTACTAATTCCTTACTATTTGGCAGCCTATTTTCAGTGCAATTCCCAAATAGAGGCAGGAAGGCGGGAAGACGGGAAGGCAGGAAGGAAGGAGAGAAATGTAATTTTGTCCTTCTTCAAATTATAAAAAAGAATAATTAATACAGAAAAAAATCATGTGAGAAAGTAAAGGGATTTTTTTCAGATAATTGCCATGCCTTGTCATTGTAGTCTTACCAATAGACCATATCCGGATCACACTTCCTAAAGAACTGTGCAAAAGTAAGTTTCAAATTTCAGTTTGATCTCATTGGTTTTCATTAAAAGAATCTGTGCTTGTTGGAAATACACCTGTAACCATTAAAATGATAGGTAGCTGCAGTTGGAAATGAGCTACTATCCTTCGCTTTCAGGTACTCTTATCATGTGTCTCTCAGTCTTGGTTTCCCTAATGGTGCAAAAAACACCAAGGGCCTTAAAAGACAGCACATCAATTTTTGGACTTGCCTACTGCAGTTGTGGCCATGAGAAAAGAGATCTCTGAACATAACAGTGATCCACAAAGGAAAACACAGGGGTTGTGTCTTTGTTACTTTTATACATTCTGCAGAATGCCAAGATGATGTTGTTTTACAAGTTGATTAAAAGCTTACTTTCTGCTATTTGAAATACAAGGGAGACCAGGTTTTGCTCAGCACTAATTGGAGGAGATGGAAGTATGAACCTTTGTCAATTTTTTTTTTACTCACAACCGCTGTTGCTTAGCAGTTGAGACATACTGAATATACTTTTGTTATCCTTGTTGTAAACTTGAAGACAGCATTTTCTGTAGGGTATTATCAATTACTTCTGCTCAGTTCTGTATACTCTGCTTGAGGAAAAGTAATATATACAGGTAGTAATATAGACAGCTTGTGGTGACAGTCCACCTTTTCATGCACTCTTTACATGCACAGAAAACAGTAAGAAAACAAAAACTCATTTGATAATCTCAGGAAAAGAAATCTCTAATCTTCAATAGCTTGATTTTTGCAACTACCAGGCTAACCTATTGTTACAATACTACTTCATCCTCAAAACCCCTGTTTTATGTGGAGGCAGTGATGTCAGCATTGCTAAGGAAGGGCCATATGGCCATTTTAACAAGGATATCACCCACTTTCTAGCTAAGTGACATTTTTTTTAATGGTTAAAGAAACTCTCACAGCAGAGCCTGTCCAAAATCAAGCAGCAGTTAAGCATATCACCTGAGATGTTTAACTTTGTATAGCTTTGGGGTTTTTAAACTGGCTGTGTATTTCACTCTAACATGACATTAAAATGAGACTTAGAGAGAGAGAGAATATAGGCAATAGAAGTCATTTATTAACTGGATACATCACAACTTCTCCTGAATGTGTACAGTGTTGGCAGACTCCAAGATATTCCTGTGGACAGATCTATGCTGAGCACTCTGATCAAGGAAGGGGTAGAATCAATGCCATCCTGTATATAATAGAACAAAGTCAAAGTGTTAACTATACAGAAAGAGGTTTTCCTTCTTTTCTTTCCCTATATTAAAATGTCCATTTCATTGAAGATAAAACCAATGCTATCGGCTTATTCAAAGACCAGACAATTGTACTAATAGAAAAGGCAGAGTTCTCTCACTTTGAGAAGTATCTGTGCAATCTATGACACCAGAGAAGGCACAGAGCTCTATGACACTTGTATTTGTAGGATGGTTCAATTTTCCTCCAAAGTATGAATGCATCTGTGGCAATCTAGCTGTCAGATAAGTTTTGCAAGCACAGCCTCATATTTCCAAATTTGTACCAACTTAATTAAAAGGAACAAAAAATGAAATTGCTTTCTTAATGTAAGATACTTTTCTAAAATGATCAGTATATGAACATAAATGTATCCATCCTTAGAGTAACTGCTTGGCTGAGCTGAAACCAACAAACAAGGAAACCTGTACGTGAAATTCCCCCCAGCTCTATTTTGGAATTCCCTGGAAACCTTTGTCTTAGCCATGTTCTGAAAACTATTTCAGCTAGGGGGCGTTCAACTAACATATTTTCCATGGCGGCACTTCAGATATCAACCTGTTCCCAGCAGCCGTGACAGCAGCGTCCTGGTGAGAGCTGTAAGTGCAAAACCCTGATACTCCGGGATTTTAAATTTCTCCCTTATTCTGTATGCGAGGGCCTCAAGCTTCACTGTGAAGCTGTAGCAACACAAATAAATAAGAATTAGTGTCTCATACAGAAACGTGACTGCCATTTGCTCGTGCTATAGTTCTACTATAGCACTCTAACGCAGGGATACCCCCAAAGCTCTCCTACTGTGAATCTAACAGTGCGTTATACCAATACAATTAAGCCATAACGCACAGAACAGATTAGAGCAGCAACAATTTTGACAGTGTAAGTTCATGTAGACGAAACTACTACTGGCATAAAACAGAGATCATACCTCATGTTACCCAAGCTTTCCTACTTCCTGCAAGTGACAGCAGTAGCATAACTATAACTGTAAATATTTACCAATGCAACTATTTTGAAATACTACATCTGGGGTATTTATGGGGGCAAAAGCTTCATATCAGTTAAAGCTTAGCTTCCCTGGCCGCACGTCACACGTGGCTCCACGACACCAGCACCTCCACTTTGCTGCATGAGTTTCCTTGGTGAAAGGAAGTCATGAAGTTTCATCACATGTCCACCCACCAGGGTCTGAAAGAGAACCCTTATTCCTGTCTCTTCAGTGTAGGAAAGACGTGTGCATCAGCACCTTTTAACTAGCTTAAATAAGGGACATAGATTTCAAAGTTTTGAACAAACAAATAAGACAAATACAGATCTATAAGCATGGGTTCAATAAGGGTAGCTAGATGCTGAAGTAAGGCTAAAATTTGCCTTCAGAAACTGTAACCTCTTCTACAGTGATGATTCTCTGGCATGTCATAGGTTCAGCTGACTCTGTTGGGGCAGGAGGTCTGGTTAAGAAAACACTCTAACACCCCTTCAGTTCATATTGTACGAGATTTCTTTTGCTGTTATCTCCCCCTCTGCAGATGCATAACAGAGGAAAATACACATTGCAGCAGCTGACTCACTATATTAGTAGAAGCCCTGTACTAAATTTTATATATGAGAATTTCCATAATTTCATGGGTGCCACTTTAAGAAAAAAACAAGCTGAACTTTCATTGTGCTGTGGGAAGTAACAGCACATCAGCAGTTATGGTATTACATATGGACTTTTGCTTCCTCCTGGGAGTTGTTTTCCTTAGAAGCAAAGCTGATTCCTATTTTCCACTTTGCTGATAGCTCTGTTCCTGCATAGTTTGTACTACAGTGGGAACCATTATGCACCCTTCCCTCTCCCTCCCACCCCTGCATACGTACACACTTCCTCTTTCCAGAACAAAACCTTTTTCCAGTTATTTAAGGAAACTCACAAAATTATATTTCCTATCCTTATATAGGGATCTCAATTATTAGTTCCAAAACATACTTTTGAAGGGAAAAGTATAATTGTTACTCAGGAGCTGAGGCCCAAGCCTCTATCAGCTTTGTCTTTAATGTTAAAATAATCATGGGAGAAAAGCTTTTGGGGAAAATGGGATTCCCTACCCAGTTCTGGTTGCACTATCTGTCTGAAAACAATTTGATTTCAGAGGATTACTTATGCAAGGATTCCAGAATCCAAACTTACTATAAATTCTGGTTACCTTCAGATACTACTAGTTAACGGTTTTATGGAACTACCATTGGGGATTTAGTTCACAGCCTGCAAGCAGTAACGATAGAAACTCAAGACAAGTCAGGTTACTACAGCTTAGCTATCAGACCCTTAAAAATATAACCTTTAGAAATACAAGCTTCCAATAAACACAAGAAGCAAGTTCCAGTCCTTGATTAAGAATTCTCTTATCTCTTAGCCCTGGTTCCCAGGGTAATGAGATGACTTTGAGAAAGCTGTCTTTAAGTGACTCCCCTTTATGCTGTCCAGAATTCTGCAGGCTGTATGGCTCATTAGATGTTTCTCATAATACTGATTTGCCTCTGCCATAATCTGTCTCTTTGCTGCCTGAGTGCAGGAACGCCTCACATTAAATTAAAGGGCCAGAAGCACAAGACATTTCAAGAAGGACAAGGAGGTGGCAAAGCTCACTGATTCTACAGGGAAATTGCTTTCTTAAGGGAAGTGTTTCATGTACTCCGGAAGTCTGGAAGATGTACTTTCTGGGAGAAGGTGGTTCAGTGCTGATAGAGGTGCTAATGTAAACTGTATATGAGACTATTGTTATAATTTTAAAAAGATATACAGCCAATCCTTCAGCCTTTCTGTTCCCCCTAAGTCAGTATTTTATTGTTTTTAAAGCTTTGCGTTGACACAGTGCCGACCAAAGGCAAACACTACAAAATACAAGCACAGACTCAGGATGTCACTTTGCAAAACAAAAACAGAATGGGGAAGAAGTGCCACAGTGTCATAAAAAACATTTCTAGGCCTAATTAAAAAAGAAAAAAGAAGACCATTTTAGATGGAATGAATTGTCCTTAACCTAGAAAAAGAAACAGATTCAGAGAACGGGAAGAAAAATAGTGCCATACCCTGTTACATTAAAAAAGTGCCTCAGCATGCTATAAATGATTGAATTTAGACTGAATGAAGAACTGCAAGCACCTGAACGCTGAAAATTACTGTCTCTTGTTACAATCCATAAGAAAATACCCTAAAACTGGAGACAGAATTTTTTGGAAACTACTAGGCCTTGGAACTATTTTGGAACTTTGCTTACAACTTTTAGCCACACACAGAGAACAGGAGTGGTGTACTTAAGATGAAGTTGTGGGGCACTGTACTACAAAACACACAGGGCCACAAACTGATCTGTGATTAGCACAAGGCAGTGGAACAGCCCTTGATAATCAAGCCTCAGAACAGGATCAGACTAAGACCAGAGCTGCTCGTCAGTAACAACTTTATTAAGCAAAGTACTGACATTCCCCCACATCTAAACAGAAAAACAAAACAAAAAACCAACCAAACAAACAAATAACCCCCCAAAACCAACAAACAACCCTTTTTATTGATTATGCCTTTCTTCTTGAAGGGTAAATTTTCAAACAGCATGGTGGAGCTTACTTAGTACCACTGTAAGCCTAGTTCAAACTTGCAGTGAATTCAAGAAAAGAATTTTCCATTTACATTGTAGTTGGTCTCAGTAGGCCAAGTTTACAGAGAGCACACCCCTGTAAATGTAGTCAAGTTGAAACAATGGCACTGGTCATACAACTAAGTACAAATAATGCTCATAGGAAGGAAAGTATTCAGGATACAGCCCTATTGATAATTTCTGTGGCACCAACTCACCTCAGCAAAAAAACCCCAAAAACCAACAACAACAACAAAAAACAAAACAAACAAGCAAACAAGAAAAACAACAACAAAAAACCAGACTGCAAATGCTAAAGGTTAAAAAAAGAGGAAAATATACTTCGCTATATGACAGACAAAACTTGTGTGTCTTTGGGTATTTCCTTGTCATGCAAACCCCAAAATATGGTACGATTCACTCAACAGTTTCATTCATCCATCCAGCATGAAAATAAGTGTTTCATAATGATGTTTGTGATGGTTCTGAAACAATAAATAAACATACAAATTATACCAATACAATAAAGACTTGATTATGCCACTGTTTTGCCTCCTTCACTGCAGCAATAAGCAGGGAGATAGAAACTGAATTGAACACAATTTATACTGCAAAATAATATTCACTTGTGTTACTGCTTCAGCTACTTAAAAGAAATAATTTTGCTAAATCATTGTCATTGGGGACCCTATTTAAGGTCTATATCACAATGATCTTGAGACTAATTTCATCATGTTTGTGCTCCGCTTCCAGATTTTCAAGACAGAATTGCTTTGCTCTCAAAAGAGCACATTTACAAAATGTGTTTGATAAATTTTTAGGAGTGTCAGCATTCCATTTTTCAGAATTAATATCTTGAAATAATCTTTTCTAAGTATTTCTATGTGAGAAGACCTATACATATTAGAATTTACAAGTCTTTTTTTAACTTCATTACACTTAATGGAAGTTAAGTACCCGCTTAAATGTGCTCTGCTATTTTTCTTTCTGAATCAGAATTTTCCACTGTATATTTTAGACCAAGACAGAAGAACACTGAAAACTATATATCAGGCAGCTTTCAAAGTGCACGTACAAAATGTGCTATACAAATCATGGCAATATGCTAATAAAATCCATTATTTCTTTTCTCATGCTGTTGTAAGAAAAAACACTAACAATGTTGTTTATGGGGGTGATCAGAAGAAATAGACACCTTTTATTCAGCTACATGAAATCTAAATTTAAGAGAACATTTCTCTTTCCTGGTTCCGTCTCAGAGCAATGGACTTTCCCACACCACTGTGGATGAGAATTCACATTTAAAATTTGATTCATTAATGGTGCTAGAAGCAGCATTAACTCATCCTCCAGCCCCTATAAGCTGTGCCAGAAGGGGTCACAGAGTACTGGTGCTGGCCAGCAGCCAATGACAGCATGGCGAGCAGCCAGCCATTCTGCTATGAACCGGAGGGGGTTCCTGAGGGAATTTTACAGTTTTTCTGTATTTCCACCTTTATTGAAGCTCAAGATCTCCTGCAGAGTTTGCATGTTCAGCTTATGGATACCAAAGGCACCTTTCTTTCACTGAATGCTTTCATAAAGAAGCTAAATCAACAGTAAGATTTTTTAAACAGCTTCAGGAAGCTTAGGAACCTAAGCTTAGGTTAGCATGAATTTCTTTTGGCCACACCACATCCATATCCACGACTTTGAGGAATTGATAATTTAATGTAATTCATTCTTTCCTTGCAAGCTGTGAAAAACAAATATAGGAATTAGTAATACTATCTTGTCTAAGTTCTCTATTTAGGAGGAAAATAATCTTCTTTGTTACAGTTTCCTGTACTTTAACATTCTTACCAATGAATTACCGGATTTGGTCCTGAAACATTCTGCAGCAAGATTTGGAAAATTTGTACATACCTTATGAAATGAAACCAAGTTACACATGGCTTCTGAGAAAATAAAATAATTAAAGCCTGTATACAAGAAAAAGAGGCAGTATGGGTTATGGAGAAAAAAAAAATGCACCTTGGCATAGTACAAAAGTAGGAAATATCACCGATATATTGTTTTCTCATACATATTTATAAAGGTCCATATGTAAAAGCACCTGCCCACAGATGCACAACACAAAAATCCACAGTTCTTTGGGAAATGGACTTTGTATAATCTGATAGAAAAAGTTTACTGCAGCGTGCCTGAAAATAGATTGGAAATTATTGCCCCACTTTGAACATTTCCTGAAATGCACTGTAATATCAGTACAAAGCTGACTGCATCAATCAAGTATCTTCAGATGCTTCATCTGATTTTTCAGAGAGATGAGAAGGAAACAAAGTGACTAGACCAAGCAATTCCAGGTACTTATAGCACATTAATCAATTTGAAATGAACTCGTTTTGTCTGCTGCTGCAATGGTTTAGAAGATATTTCCTAAACAAATGGATAATACTTTCTTCTCTATTACAACTGATCAAACTCTGAGACTTATATAAGAATTTTTTTAAAAACCCACCACACAATAGTAGTGCTTTTTTTTTTATTAAAGAGCATGCTTACAATTGTGAAATCATGGTTACAGAAGTTCAAATAAAGCTTATTTTTTAAATTCTATCTGACCTTGGATTTGACAAAATTGTATATGGGTCAAGATTATGAAAGGGCTTTCATTACATGAAGTTATCTAAGTATTGTTCAGACTGGTTTTCAGGATGAAATACTAACTTAAGTTTGTATTTACTTCATGTGCAATCACTTTAACCTTGCTATTTGCACAGCAGATGTCTTCTTCACAAGACTACAGAAGCTATTGACTATAAATCTTGATAAGCTGTTCATTCCTTCCTTGTCAGAGCACTATAAAAAGTCACATAAAAGAAAACAATTACTGAACTGAGGCAAATACCAAACGTTGATCCTCAAGTTCTTATGGGGTCTTCTGTACGGCAGCTTCTGACCAAGTCAGAATTAGAACCCTTGTAGGAAAGTCATTATACAGAATTTGATTCACTTGTGAAATATAATTCATATTATGCATTATGAATGCCAAGACTGCAGTTACCATTTTTCTAATTGGCACTATTTCTGAAATCTCAACAGGTAAAAGAAGATTAAATTAGCATAGTAATTCAGCTATTTCCTTTATCCTTGCATCTTACCCATTCAGTCATCAGTGACACAATGTGTGGCTATAGCGGGAATGGAAAAGCTCGTATTCCCCATCCTAGTGGAGAAGAGTGGCCAAGACTGCCAACTCAATAGTTTAAATTAACAAAAGCCTCCACTGACTGCTTTCCACTATCTCTGGAAATAGTTTTGGAAAGCAGGTTTCATCCATTTTTCTGCTATCCTGATTACGGAAATTTGTTCCACTTACAAAAACAACATCAAATCCACATAAGAAAGGCTGAGGGCTCCAACTTCCTGTTAAAAACAGAAAAGTATGAAAAATACACAGCAGGTGATATTTTGGCCATGTGTGTCTTCACAATAATGGTTAAAAAAAAACCCTAGATAAAGTGAACTGCCCTGTAGAGAAGGGAAGATTTTTCCTTGATTGGAGAGCTATTAACATGCTCTAGGCAAAGTTTCTAATTCATCCCAAAAAAGTTTGGCATTTTTGAACTTAAATTAGTGGCCTTCAGGGAACTCGCTATAAGGAGAAAAGTATTATCTTTTTAATCTCTCTCCATAAAGTGAAACAAAAAACCAGAACACCTGTTATTTCAATTGTCTTCTACAAATGAACCTTCTCAAAATACAAACCTGATTCTGCTTTTACTTATGTGATCCTAATGAGCTGCTCCTGAACCTTCTCAAGTAGATGAACAGTCAGGTTACTTCCTGGAGCAAAATTGACTTTTTGTGGGATTCACTGATGCTAAGCAGCAAAAGATGCATTACAACTGAAGTCCTTTTTTTATACAGGATTTATATAGGCTTACAATATTCTACAGCCTTTAGGCATCTGGGAATCTCAGAACAAACAGAAAAGTTATCTGCAAGTCCACCTTAAAAGATGACTTATTGGATAAAATAACAAATAATTGGCAGATCACACAAGAATGCCGTAAGATACTCCCATCTTTAAAGCGCATGCACATAGGGACAGACCTCAAAAACAATACTAGCGTTACTATACATAAATTAGTCAGATAATCTGTGTATATTCAGTCCAATAAACTTGATTTACTCAATTCAAACAGAATTCTGCAGTGGCAAGACCACAGTCACTATTTGCATGCTGCAGTTCAGTCTCCTTTGCCTGTATGCTGTTGTTAAATCTTTCTGAAAAGCAGATATTCCCTACTGCACATTCTGAATTAAATGAAACAGAAATTACAAAGGTATACAGCCCCTTTAGTACTTGATTAGCTATCCAATCAAAGAGTGAAACCAAGCAAGATGATATGACTGATTATACTGATCCATTTGGATTGGTATTTGTCACGTTATTCTTCTCCAAGTGACCACAGAGACTTAACACAACGAGGAGAGCTATTCTTTGATTGCTTAGAATCAAAGTTTAACAGATCTGCTCATGGTTTTCCTGCTTCCTCTGTCAGCCCTCCCAAATTTTTTCAGCAAACTAATACCCAGTTATTTTTGCTAAGTCTTCAAGCTTTTACTAAGTTAGAAAAGCATGATGTATCTGTTTGCAGAGGCTGTGAGTCCGTAACTTGCCAAATCCTCACAAGTGGCAGACCCTGCTATTTGAGCAACACAACACAAGTGTTCTTTCATAACTGTCACACACAGTAAAGCAATTGTTTTGAGGTAATTTCAAAGTCACCTCTTGTGTGGAAGAAAAGAAAATAGTCATAAGATCAGATATGTAACCTTGTGAAGATGGCAAGTTACATGGTGACAAGGTAGGTGAGCTGTAGAAATAGGTCTGTAAACTGGAAAGCTTTTCTAATAGCCCTGGAAGCAGCAAACAATACATGTGATGGTGCACAGGAGATTCATGATGCAGACCTATTTGCAGGAGAACAAAGAAGCATGTGATTACTGTCTTACAGCAAATAAAGATGACATAACATTATCTTTAAAGGAAGCAAATTTCAAACTAAGGTAAATATGATCTATCCATCCTTCTTAGCAAAACATCCTATAAGCCTTAGGAAACCATCTCATCACTAGAAAGCCACAGGTGTTGTTTCTATTTCTCGGTAAGTCAGGTGCATTTCCTACAGCCTCGTGGCAGACTGCATCCTTGTATAGTTTTGTAATGTAACACAGGCCTGTCACCTCTATCTGTATCTGTAACAGATACAAAATCATATGACCCAGCTGCATCAGCCTTTCAGACTCTTAATTTGTTTAAATACAGTAACTACCAACTTTTAACTTTGGTTTGCACAAGACATTCCGATGTATATAGGAGCTGCATCTGCACATATATCTCAGCTCAATCCCCACAAGGACTTTTTTCGGGCTTTTAATCAGAGGTTGAATCCCTTGTCTTGCTTGTTGTGGGCACAATATATAGACTTTTTGAAGAAAAGTGTTATCACCTAGGACCTATGTGCTTCAGAAGGACATCCTGTCTTTCTGCTGGAGCTTTCTACAATGTCCAGTTTTATGCTCCAACACACAAATCTAATGCTAAACCCCGAAAGCAGACTGAAATATGCTACTTCTAGGGAATGTGTGCCTCCATTACAATCCCTTATTCTTTTCTGTTCCAAATCACCTTGCATATTGTAACCCACTTCTTACTCACAGAAGAGGAGAGAAAACTTAAAACCCACAATTCTACTCTAGGAGAATAACAGGACAAAATTCAGTTTAGAGAAAAAAAAAACAAAAACAAAAAAAAAAAAAAAAACCAGGGAAAGAAAAGAGAAGCAATTGAAAAGAGAGATCTAAGAGTCCTTGAACACCCAAATTTTTCCCTACTGTGCCTGGTTCATATCTCCAGCTGCCAGTCTGTCAAGTCCAACAATAACTGCTGTAATTGGAATCTGCTAAAGAAAATAGGATGCTATGAGCAGCCATCCTTAATTAAACAGTGGGAAGTCCATATTAGCAATAAACACAGGAAGTGTCAGAAGTCTTGGCAAGAGCCAAGCACAGTGCCATTTTCTGCTCTGTACTTAAGCCGTCCTTTTTACTGGTTGTCTTTACAACACAGCAGAGACATTCAGGACTTCTACATAAGGATTCTTAGGTATGCTAATAAAACACCATGTGGTTCCACCTGTCCAGAATAAGAATGCCTAATTCTGATTCAGATGTTCTGCTTCTAAAGCTTTGATTCACAATTTCATGGAAACCTGAATGCAGACATGGAGAGCTTGATAGACTGAAAAAACGCCTCTCAGTGTGGACTTCTGCTTTGGTAGTAGTAAATCTAGAAAGGAGCACCAAAATAGTCCCATTATCTGTTCTACAGTCATAGAAGAGATGTTATTAAAATCATTTCAGATTAGCTACAATATTGGACTGAAATTATTCCTGAAGACCACATGGTATCAGAAGTTAAAAGCCCAAACCAAAACAAACCTGAGTAGAACAACTGAGTAGAATACTTTTTTTATCTGTCATGGAAATAGGTAAAGACAAGAAGTCACATGCTGGTTTCCTTTTTCACAGTACACACCATTAAAACAGACACTGTTTTTTATTAGAGGTGGATGTGAAAATCAGTTATTTTCAATTAGCCAAGAGAAGGCCAACCATGGAAACACCACCGAAGTCAGAATATGATACTCAATAAGAAACATATGAAAGAAAGCTTAAGAAGGGGTTAAACCTGACTGAACTAGAAAAATCATCAATGGTAAGAATGTACTGAAAACAAACAAACAAACAAAATGTGGTATTTATTTCTTTCAGGGAGATAACATCTATATGATGAAAAAGGGTTGAATAATCAGTAAGATTAGATTTTATTACAATCCAAAATGAAAGAGGTTAGCCATGCTTAGAGACCTAGAATTACTTTTTAATGAAAGAGAATAAAAGTTATTTGCCCAGTTAAGTCACACAATCCAGAATTAAGCTTATGAAATAAGCAACCTGATACAGTAAACAATGTAAAATGCAAAAATGTTCCCTTTAAAGATTGACAGAATCAAAACTTCGTGGCATTGGTCTAATTAAGAAAGTGCATGAGACCAAAATCTTCAGAAATTTGGGAGAAAAGCAAGCTCTTCAAGACCAGGATAATGCTAAAAAACCCCAACAACTCTGCAAGTCCTGAACCGTCCTATGGAAGTTGTTCAGAGAAAAGGCTCAGATCAGATGGATGAGCAGACAGGTACTCCCAGTAACCTGCAAAAACATAAACATGGCCACCATTTTTGTATCCACCCATAACATTTTTAAAAATACATACTCTCCTAGAAACCAAGGAAGCATTACAGAAGCAAAGATGAAGCCTAAAGAAAAAGTGGTCAATGCCAAATATTTATTTATGCTGCATATGGGTAATAACCAGGTTCTGATGAGCACATTTTGAAAAAATATAGAGGAGTATACATTAAATATTGTCTCCCTCAGTGCACATGCTGACTGTTTCCTGGGACTGCTGCTGTTTGGCTCAGGCTTAAAATAATGATGTTTCATTAGAAAAATAAGGCATTTTCAATGGGATGAGAAGTAAAATAGTACAGATGTTTTTCAATACCAAAATCAGTACAACGACACAACAAAGCAACCCCAGAGAGTAGCAGAACTGAACCACTACAAATCATCATAAGGCATTCTCAGACAATATATCTGCCTCAGGAAACAAGAAAGATTTCACATACGTATTTTTAATTAATTCAAAGGAAATTTCTACTGTTTTAAGATAAAGCACCATTCCATTTCACAGCAATTAATTATTTCTTCATGCACTATTATCAGGATGTGATACCTTGTATTTCAAACTTTCCAAGTTCAGCCAAAAGTGTAATAGCTGAGGTTAAAATGCATGCTGCAAGGAAACTTTACTTAGCATGTAGGGAAGTTACACAATTCTGGTATTTAATGGCCTGGGAAAGGAAGATAGGAATAGCAATCTGCAATTTTAAGTGACCAAACTAATTGGGAAGAGGAAGTCTGGAAAAATGCATTAAAAGGTCTATGTTCCATTATTCAAGTGAATAATAAAAACAACAGTAGTCTAGGAATACAATGTATCTCTTCTAGTCTTACAGAGCAGTTTCTTAATACGAAAGGAGTATTAAGACATGGAATGAGGAGAGAATTAATCTATCAGGAAATTAAAGGTAGCAGATTAACCAAAACTGAAAAATTAATGGTGAAAATAAAGGACAAGTGAGTCAGCAAGACCAGTGCACCTGTTACATTTTCAAGAACAGCCAACTTTCTTTTTTAAAAATCTAATACTTAAAATTTGGGTTTAGACTATTTCAGTTAGGCCTTTTTTTTGATTTTCATTTTTAAATATTTTTGTGTTCTGCAGGACTTCAGCAGCTGGTTGCACAATTTTGGGCTCTATTCAGAAACAGAAAAAAATACCAGACAATCACCCTGAAAGTGATTCTTTGTTCTAAGATTTTGCATTCTTAAGCACCTTAGTTCCCTTTAAAGCCAGCTGCACAGGGATCACAGAAGTCGGCAGCAAGAAATATGCAGGTCTCCTCAAGAGCTCCCTTCTTGGTTTTTTTTTGTCTTTTCAAGCTGTTCAAAGGAAGAAAGCATCAGAGATGTCTCGATTAAACCTCTTCTTGAACATCTTCCTTTTGAATTTTCTCCCTATTTTCATATGACTGGGAAACACAGGTGTTTTCACCTTGACTGGCATAAGAACTCCAATTGCTTACAAAGTGTATTGACATTAACGAATCATTCAATTAGTTCATTATGAAAAGGACAGCATCAATGCCAGTTAAGGCATTTGGATGAAACAATCTGCAGCTGAAATTTCTCTCATGTTAGGACGCGAGCTGCTGGACTCAGGACATGATTCACTGTGTATTTTAACTCTTTGACAAAGAATCAGAGACTTCATCCTTACTGTATTATTTATGCAATCCAGTTTCTCTGTTTTCTCTCCCAGGCCCAAGATGAACTCGAACCAAAGATACTAAGTGCTAAAACCAAGATCTCAAAAGCAGTTGAGACACTTGGACCCATAAGGCTTGCTTCCATTGAAGTAAACAGTGAAAACCCTCAGAAGAAACTGGAAGGAAAATCAAAGTTTGTCCCTTGTCACATGTGCAGCTCCCTTGGCAGAGAGCTTCCTAAGTAAAAGAAGAACTCAATCTTAAATTCTTAAGAGGGATAATCATTACTAAAGGATTAGAATCACTAAAGAAAAATAATCAGTTTTAGCAGACTGCCACTAGATGGAGCAATTTAATATTAAGATTTCCATTTATAACGATTCTTTCACTAATACACCTTTCCCATTACCGATTTATTTTTCCTTTTTATGCTAAGAACACTTAGAAATGCTGTGTCCTTGCATATTATGCAAGTAAGAGGAAAGCTGCATATGAATAAACACTGATGTTTCTATATTTTGCCTGTATTGAAGTAAAGACTGGAAACAGTGCAAGGTAAGCTGCAACTCTAAAGTCCTTCAATTAAACTGTTAATTTAATTAATCCACCGATCTACACTCCCTAATCTTCAGAAACATTAAGCATTAAGAAATATTAAGCAGTTTATCAGAATACTATGCTCTCTATTCACCCAACACCAGAACTTTTTGCCAGCAGAGATTATTCTACCCTACCCTGAACCTTAGCCTATTCTATATTTAGAATTCTTCTATATTTTAGTATCAAACTGAGAATTAAGAATATTTTGTACCAACACAAAAGGAAAAGAGACTTGACCTCATTAGCTTGAGTCCCAATTTACATCAGTTGTGTCTAAGATGGCTGTAGAACAACAGTGCCTTCTGTCAGTGTTACACCAAAAGTTGAACCTGTCTACTTATATTTCTAATGTTAATTTCAAGCAATAATTTACAGTTGTTACTATCCAAAATACTTCCTGATGACATCTATCTGTACTTTGTGAAGGTGACGTGTAAGTTTAAAAAACAAAACATTAGTGTTGTTGCTGAACACAGCTCTGAGGCACCAAGAAAGTAAATCCTCAATGATTACATGGCTCTTACAATCCTTCTTAAATACTGGATTTGCTGGGAAAAGGGGAAGCAATAAACAGAGTTAAGGACAGCCTGTGAACAGCAATCCTCAACTGGCCTCTGCTTCACCTTTTTCTTTTAAAAGACTTCTGTTATACTATACTTGTGAAATATTCATATTTCTGATTGGTAAGTATGATAATCTAAGCATCATGAAAGCAAGTTATACTGTCTGCTGCATCTAAAATCTGTAAATATCACAACACAGTATATAATTTTATTATCCTTCCTATTATTGCACATTTCTAATGTTAGATCAACCTCTACGTGCATAGCAGGTGCAAATAGCAACTGGATTTACTGTTGTATTTAGGTCCATGGTGAAAATCCATGCTTTTAATGTCTAGATGTGGTGCTTCCTTCTAACAACTGTTACTATCATCTATCATGATTAGTGGTAAACAAACCCCAAACATTAGGCTGTTTATGCAACTATTAAGGTAATTGTGCATTTCTGTCTTCGAGAATTTAGCCATGGTTCTAAAGATTCTGAAGACATGCCACTGATATATCCCCATCATGTCCATCATTATCATGACCATATTTAGCACAGGTTCAATTAATCTAAACTCTCTTACTTCAATCAAATAGTCATTAAGGACATTGCATTTCAATGGCTTACTAGATGGAACTCAGAAAGAAGAGAAAGCATATAGGACCAGAGGAGGGTAAACCTTATTATTTTGTTTTGAGATTATTACACTTCATTTTTATGCCTTGCTCCATCACTGCACTACTTTCAGGGTAGAAGAGGGCTGTATGCAAGCAACATAAGAAAGCAAAGAACAAGCCAAGAATGAGAGCATGCTGCATTAGCTGGAGACATTTGTAGCACTTGTGTAAAAGCTGCCTCCATTAAAGCTAACATGTTAACACTGCAGCAAGCAAAGACATAGATGAACATAAAGAATATCCACACTATCACATTTCAAATATCAAATCAGTATACTTCAGACCTCTCCTCCATTAACTCCACCTCAGTGATTGCCTCTGGCTGACTGCTCCTTGACAGGGTAGATAAAGAAAATAGATCAAGCCTCCAAAACATTTTTTCCCATGTTTTTCAGTAGCTTCTGGCCTCATTTTTCTTATAAGGAATAAACAAGTTCACTAACTGCAAACTACCTACTAGACAGCAAATCAACTTGAAAGTGTTTTGTATTTCATTACGTGATTATAAAAAACAATTCAAATCCAAGGCCAGACTCACAGTGTGGGATTTCAGTGAATGCATTTCAAGCAACTTAACCCAAACTGATTCAGCTTAGTCCTTGAGACCTCCAGTGTTTGCCTAGAACACAAACCCCACGACATTAAGTCCTTATAAGAAAACACTTTACACTTTAAAAAATCACTGGCATCTAGGTATCTAAGCAAATTAAGAGAAGCACAAGAATTTAATTATTCTCACAGATGCCTAATCATCTCACTTTCCAGTTGGAAGAGTCACTCTACAAGTAACTTTGCAACCAGGCTTCAGTACAGAAATCTCACCTAAGAAATCTCACCTAAGCTTTTCTACATTGTGTTTTTTTCAGAAAACATGAGAATGCCAGCAGATTCATTCACACAAGAGAAAATGCCTTTGAAGAACCTGAAATATGTGGAAGTTACAGCTAGTTAAAAAGGTATATCCCAAATGTGACAGGTGTGATTAACTTCCCTGCTCGCTCATGTTATGACCATCCCTCTCCAGGGGTGGGAGAGAAAGAAGAAATAAAAAGAAAGAAAAAAAGAAGAAAAAAAAGAAGAGAGATACTAGTCTTACTTCCCCTTATGCTTAAATAACACTTAATTAAGGGGAATACACTGTAACAAGCCATCTCTAAACCACAGAACATAAGCAGCAGAACATAAATAAAAGCAATGTAAAGTTGCACTAAATTACATGGCAGCAGGTTTTCCACAGCCTAAAAGTAAAAAAATTGAAGGTAAGGGAAGATAGGGAGTTAAGACAAGGAAGACTGAGGGGGAAGTACTAACATATTTAGTATCAGAATGTTTTTGAATGTTTTTCTCTTGATATTGTTTGATGCAATCGTCATTTTCTCAGAAAGTTGTTAAGCTCTCTTCTCTCCTGGGGATGTCAGTCCCAGCAGAGCAAGGAGAATGCAATTAAAGCTAGCTACAAACCTGCCAGGTAACTCTTGTTCTAAGCATTCATTAGATGAAGATAGATCTGCCCTTTTAATTCAGAGACATTGCATACTAAGTACAAGTTAATAACTACTTAGGACTTCAATCCTTGACAGAGTTACATATGCAGGCTACTGTCTCTGAGAAGAGATAAAGACATGGAAAAAAAAACAGCCATCAAGTTAATCATGACCAGAAATCATTACCATCTAAGACTGAGTGTCTGATGAGGTCTGTTTCAGGACCATTTGACATAGTTATTTATGTGTCCACGAACATGTCAGAGTCAAGAAAACACTGATGTATAGATGATGTATCACCAGACAAGTCATACGAAGGACTTACTTCCTGTTTTTGTCAGTCTTTGCTGCAGATATCAAAACAGCAAATCAAAATCGGTTGAGGACAACCAAAAGTTCAGAAGTCACACACCTCAGCTTGCATGACAGAAAGTGAGACCAGTCAGTCGATAGCACGATGCAGAGGAGAATGGACACAATCTTCTGACTTCTTTATACCCTGCTGCAAGCTGCCAGCAAATGTGCAGTCTAGTATTTCTGGAAGCAACAGTCTGCCCATAGGCAGGTCAAACCCCACATCACAAGCATGCAAGAGACATCCCTGCAGCAGCCTTTCAAGCACAGATCTCCTTTGCAAAGATTTCTCTGAGTATGCCGTATCTGACTCACTCTTTGCAGTACATTTCCCTTTCCTCCAAATGCAGACTGGGATTTCAGCTAAAGTTGCAAAACTCTTTGTTCATTTTATATTTGAAAAGCCTTTTGTAGGAACTTGATTTTCCTAGAATCATAGGAAGTTGCACACCTTAATGCTGCACAATAATGTCTTTCAAATTATCTCCTGAGCCTGAATTTTCTGATGGTTATTCATAGCAACTTTAGGTCGCAGCCAGCCACCTACGTTCCTTCAGAAAATCAGCCTTCTTTGTAACAGAATGACATATTTTGAATTACTTTTGAATTCATCCTGCCTTCTTTTTGTAGCAAACTAAGGTACTTTCCCCTAGTCACCATTTGAAGTAATGTGCTTACAATTTACAGAAATAAAGCAATGAGACCAGGAACTATCCAAAGGTTACCTTGCTTGGACTGATCTCTTACCTACATTGTTAGAAAATAAGGTCTTGATGTTACCAGTGCTGCACTAGGCCCTATTCACTTCAGTGGATTCAATGAAAGCACAAGAGTTAATCTGGGCAGGTCATTTGCAGAAACAACACCAAGTATAATGAGCTGGATCCTACAATCAAGTTTAATTAGAATCCCTTGGACTTAGCATAGGTGTGGAGATCGATACTGTTGATCCACTTGTGGGCTCATAGCCTTAACGTAAAGACATAATGCATTTTGTTATTACTTCAGATAATCCAAGTTGATCTCCTCAAGAGAAATGAGGTCTGATCTTAACAGCTGGTTCTGCACAGGTAGGGCTTTCCTCTCCTCAGGTTCCACTGACATTAACTGGTATAAGGCAGACTCTTCCTCATAAGAGAAGGATGGAAAAGAAAAACAGGAGGCTGTAACAGGAATTAACCTCCTTCCCCTGGAGCACTCTTTTCTCACTGACTCCAAGTCTTCCCAGGGTCCAGAATTAATAAAACAGATAGTAAGATAAAGTTTGTTGCACTCCACACCTCATAACATCTGCCTACACTTAGCCCTGGGTAATAGTATGTAAACATAGAAGACAAATTTTAAGTAGAAAGTGTGCAGCAATTGCTAGGAGGCTTATGATTACATCACAGTAATCCACATAGAAGTTGTAAGATTAGTTGTGTAATTAAAAGAGTGAAAAAGGAATAGTTTAAGTGTACATGAAATTTGCAAGCACCACAAGAGCTAAATAAACCTATGTAGTCATTTTAGTTTTCTGTTTATGATGTGTCATAAACCTGTCCCCTTCACTGCCACTGGTACATCAGTAAGACTCAGAGAGCTCTCATGCTCTCAGGAGTCTTTTCTTACACAGAATTCCCTTTGAGAAATCTGAGTGAAAGGCGGGTAATTAACTCCTTAGAAGTACTATGAAAGCAGTGACTTTTCAAAAAAAGTAAAATTATCCATACTTTTGGATTTTTTTTCAATTCTTTATTTTCTCCTTTATGGCATTTTCTTCAATAAACACCAAAAGCAAGTTGTTGGTCTAAGAAGGATTATTATATAAATTCATTTTTTGTCTCAAGGTTTAACCTGACCTAGACATATTTATTCCTAAATCTATTGGAAGATGTAGTATTGGAAGCTTTATAAAACAAAGACTCCTCCTATTCCCACAATTATTTGCGCAGCAAAACAGGAAGATGGAAAGTATTATTCTTCATTAATATACTGTTTTTTCAACATCTCCATGCTGAAGTAAACAAATAAAGAAGGCAAAGATGCATACATTCTCCATCTAATTTTTTCTGTGCCTCATAGTTCAGAATTTCTTAAGTTTTTCAAAGGATCCAACTTAGAGGTCAACTATGCAAGAGTAACACTGCTTTGCCTCGAAGTCAGGGACAACTAATGGTTACATTATTAAAAATCTGTTGTGGTGGTGGTAGTGCTTTGGGGTTTGTTTTTTTTTTTAACTAACGTTGGGGCTACATTTCTTTTATACAGTTAGTTGTCTTTATTCCTAAGTGAAAGAACTTAAAATACTATCCCAAAGTAGATTTGAACTGTGAATTTCATCATTCCCACTTTATGAGACAAGGATTTCCTTCAGTAGGTATGAATATTACTTGCAAAATTAAATAACCTTTAGCCCTCCCCATTAATAAGGTCACTAATCCTTAGAACTTGTTCTGTGCTTGAAAAGGTGGTGAGCTGGCCTAGTAATCCTCTGCCCCACTCATCTATTAAGAGCACATGTAGAATCATATCCAATTTCTTCTTTCCAAGAGTTCCATTTTGCCCATACCTAGGCATATCTCTACATTGTTGTCCCTCTAGACCTACATCACTAATTTAAGCAAGCAAGATTAACCAGAAGCTTAAATAAGAAATTGCTTTTTTTCCTGGTAGAGTTTTGCCAGTAGTAAGTATAATAATATAATTGACACCTACCTGGTGCTCATCACATGTCAATCCTCATTTCTATATGCATCACCAAGTGAAAGTAAGCTCTTAGGTGATATATTGGACCAGTTAGAACTATTCTAAAAAATACATTTGATTTTGCTTACAGTGTCCTGAACATTTATCTGAAGAGTTCTGTACTGTGCTTAAGGGTTCACAAGGTGTGTTTTGTACCAGGAACACTGAAAGTCTCAGCTGTTCACTTTTCCAGGTCTTTGTGATGAAGATTTTAATAACACAATTTGAAGAACAATTAAAGGCCTTAACTAGTAATACTGACATCCATTTCATTCAGTTGCTTTTCTAGCTTGTTAATTGACTGCAGGGATGAGCTAACAGAACAATGGTTGAAGAAATTGCATTCAGATATTTTAAGGCACGGGATGAACTCAGGATTCCATATAATGCTAAATTCTCAGACTTAGGTACTTAACTGCCTTCTATTTTGGCACTCATTCTGAATGTTCCCTCTTGCTCAGTAATTCACTGTCACAGTACTTAAATGCAGAGCTACATTTGTCCAGGACTGCCTTGTGCTTTCCAGACTCTGAAGGAAGAATGATGAAGTATCAGCGATTTAGCTAAGCTAATATTGTTTTCTCAAACCAGTTTCTCTTCAGATTCCTGTGCCACTACACTTCCATCAAAGAATCTAGGACTGTGTCCTTCCAAGCTGTGTAAATAACATTGGGAATACATAAAAAAATTATAGGCCTTGTCTGACAGGGGTAATAATATTCTCTAGGCTACACTCAATAGGCAGGCTAGGTTAAGCATGAACCAAACCCAGCTGCTTCTTTTAGAGAGAATCGCAAAGCTTCATTAACTTTGTTGACACCCACTCATATATCTATGAATTTTCTCTGGGGCACAACCTGTGTTTCCCTCTGACCACATCTTGTAAACTATACATGCAAGCACATTGATTCTCCTCCTTTGCAATGGGACCAAGTAAGGAGATGAGCTGCAGTAACGGACCACATAGACGCTGACAAATATATGAAGTCACTAAGTCACAGTGATCCAGTCATTTCTGATTACTTCTTTATATCCTTCAACATCTGTTCTCAAAACCAGCTCAAATGAAATTTAAATACAGTTTGGAAACATTCTATCATTGTCAAAATGAGAAATTACTGTATAGAAGTCTTCCTCTCCCCATCTCCCCCATCCTGTTAGGATGCACTGTGCCCAAAACCGCACCATGTGCCACATGCCATTTCATGGCTGTTGACATGAGACCACTAAAATAAGACTGCTTCATTCCACTGACACTGAAGCTGTGCTAGCGCAAGTTTTACTGGAAAACAGTCTTTCTAAAAGAGTGAAGACAATCAGCAAGTAAATTTTTCCTCTGGGCCTGTAATTGCCTGGCCACATAGAACAGAAATTAAGCCACTGGCTTCATGTGGACTAACTCAAATTTATGTCTAGACTATGTACAAGATTATGAACTGTATGAAACAGCTACTTAGATATAAGTCAGTGAAACTGTAATTTCTGTAAAAATGTGCAATGGTGCTGTAGAACTATCTTAATATTTCTTTTATGTGAAACTAACTGTGTGCACATGTTCATAGACTTCTTTTCTACTGCATGATAGCACTTCAGATTGTCAGGTTTGTTAGGTGCTCAGCAGTGGAAGTATAAGAAAACTTAAAATGCTTCCGATTTCCTAGGAATAGTACTGATAATTAAATGTTGACTTCTCCCATTCCTATTTCCTCAAAAAAACAAAACAAAACAACCCAACCCTCCAAAGTTTTACTTGCATTCCTACAGCAAACAGACTACTATTGGCCTGTAGCCATACAGAGATGCAGTAGCATATACAGAACAAATGCTGATGATGCTTGCATTAAGTTAAATCTACCGAAAATCCCTCAGCTTATGAATTTGACATGAACTACAGAGAGTAAAAAAAAAAAAAAATCCAAACAGCTATAATCGTTTCCACAGAGTATTTTGCGTTAGTCCAATTAGACGAATATCCAGTATTAGGTGGAATGAGAATGCATGTGGGTAGAGTGGACAACAGAAAGCACATGTTTATGGATAGGTGAAAAAAAAAAAACCAACCCGCGACACAGGCAGGAAGCTGAAAATAAATAGTCTTCTCACATGGTGCCACGAGGAAAGAGAAACCATTTCCTCCCAGACACTCAAACCGATTTTGAAGCTCTGAGCAGCTTATTACTCTGCAGATTAACTGAACAGTGCCAACCCCCAAAAAACTCACCAAGCACCCCAAGTACAAATGTTTAGCCCTTTAAACTATTAAAAACGGCATTTACAGCCCCCACTCACCACAACCTCCTGGGCCACTGCTCCAGGTCCCCAGGGCGGCAGGTGGCTGCTTGAGACAAGCGTGACCTCTCCTTCCTGAGCTACCTGCCTTCGCTAACTAACAGAGGGCTTCGCCTGTCTCCTGGGCCCGGGGGAGCCGAGCCC
>VYXC01010640.1:203897-315964 GCA_013397175.1 Platysteira castanea | reverse complement strand
TTTTTTTTTTTTTCTTTTGCTAGAAATCACTTACACAGCTGGTAGGAATTGGTTGATAGTAGGCTTTTTGTTTGTTTCATTTTTTTGCTACATGGATCCACTAAGTGATTGGGTTCAGGAACAGGCTGAGCTGAAACATCTCTCATGAGACTGCGCTGTAGCATGGGCAAAGCATTTGTATGGTACTTTGAAGCTTTAATTATTAATGCTTGATCTGCAGTTCCTGGCACAAGCAAAAGAGCATCTTTGCTGGTGTTTGGTGTGGGTGTGGGAGGTTCTTTTTAAAGAAATGAGATTTATGTTGTAGAATCAAATCCATGGTTTCTGTTACTTTGAGATATGATTCAGAAGTACTATATTGAAACAGAAACTAATAGTGCCATTAGCTGATGAAATGTTTTAGGCCTGTCCTTACAAGTAACAGTAGATCTGATATGTTTGTTTATTTGTACTGCAGCAATACAATTATGTCACAGTGACACAAATCGGCACCATTTTTGTTGCTGCCATTTTACAGCTACCGGTTACTGACCAGTAACATTCTATAGCTAACTGGTTACCGGTTTGACACCCCACCAGTGAATCCAACTACTTACATGGCAGTCTGGGAGTACATCCTCTGGAACAAAGTACTGCTCTGTGGGTTTTTTCATAATTTTGTGGGATGATTTTCCAAACTTTCAGGAATTCTGTGACTATATGTCAAACTAAGGAAGTTTTGTGGCATCCATCAGCTTTGCCATTGCAAACTCTGGTAGCTGGTGAGGATGATATGGCTGAGGTTCTGCGGTGAGGAGACACTCACATGAACAGGATAGTAGTGTGCATTGGCAGGCTTATGTTCAGCTAAATGGACTGGCTTTGCTGGGGCTTCTGCTGCTGTTGTACTCTGGTTAATAGAAGAGGCTGAAATGAAGCTGTTCGAGCTAGTGCATGTGACTTTATGAGCAGAGTAAGTTGAGAGGGTTCATGTATTTTGTTACTATGGCTCAGCTGTGGGACCACCAGCTGGGTAGTGGTGAGCTGATTGTTTTTTGTTTTTTAAGAGCAGGCCACGCCTTACATTTTTCTTGATGTTAGGTATAGGTACAATTTCCTATACTCTGTATCAACATTATTGCCACTGTGGCTGTACTTCCTGTTTACTGCTGCTGCAGTGTACAGAGCACTTCTAGAGTGGATGCACAGAGATGGCAAGACTGTGCTCTCATTAGTGGAGTTTGTTGCTTCCACTGGGCAGCCAGGGAAAAATAGGGGTATTAGCAGAAGTGTATTTTCCTAGGCCAAGTATATCTATACTAAAAGCCTTTGTTATTTCACTGTGAATACATAGCTAGCTATCAGATAGGTAACAAATAAGAAATGATGACTGGAAAGGGCTGGGCTATGAAAGTTTAATATATGCAACATTTCCCTGTTCTTTTTTTGTGCCATTAAAAAAGATTATGTGGCAAGACCCAGGGACAGTTTGCTCTAGCCCAATGTACAAATCAGGGTTGGTAAAAAACTTAATGGGGACATGAATAAATTAGCTACCTTTTTCTACCTCCAATTCCCATGCATTCCTTTAAGCCTTGTTTTCTTCACTGGAGATGTATTGGTTTTTAAATGACGGAGAATTTCTGACTTCTTCTCTAAATAAGTGCAGATCAGAGAGCTTGATTCAAAAGCCTCTAATATCTCGTTCCTGTCTGTGGTGTTATGTATGGGAGTCTGGTGCTGAAGCAAACTGTTTTTTCTCTTGTGGTTCTTCAGACATTTGTTACCTTGCAACATGGTACTAGGGTTCATAGATTTTAAGTTTCCGTTAAACACAAGAACATGTTAGCCTGAAAATGAAAGTAGCAGAATCACTTCCATTTCTATTGAGAAGAACCAGGGAGACAGCTTTCCACTAACTTTCCACACTTGTCACTAGAATGTGACAAAATACAATAGGCAGCAGATCTATAGCCAGGAGAAGACATAATTAAGTCTGCAATACCAAGGTACTAATAGATGGTATTAAAGTTCTAAGATAAATCACAGGAATATTGTGGTGCTCTGTCTGTTACTGCGATGGAAACACTTGCAAGTAGATTGGGTCAGAAAGGAGGACTTTTCTTGTGGGTAAATACAACAGTAATAGTTTTCTGAGCCTTAAACCCAGATATTATTTCTCAGCTCTTGGAATGTGGGGGCTGATACAGCTTTTTTTTTTTTTCCGTAGCTCTTAATACTCAAAGTACATGAACATCACTACCACATACATTTTCTCACATGAAATTTAAAAAGGAAATACATGTACATGAACTTCATAAATACATATACAATATCCTATGTACTCATATTTGTTAGACCATTGAAATAAATAGTTTATTAAAAGTAATAAGAAGTAATAGGAAGTTTAATTGTCATTTACCTGAAAAAGTACTTGTAAGTAATTGCAGTACATAGGTGTTCTGAAATTATTCTTCTGCTCAGTGGATGTATATATCTTTTGTATATATAAACTTCATGTAACTTTTGAGGAGAAATTGAGAGTTGATGATTAAAACGTCAGAAAATATGTCCTATTTTTTTTTTTATTTCAAAGTCCCAAACACAAACTGTGTAATTAAACAAGTAATAGTGATATGGTTTAGTATATCACTGCTGCTATAGTTGGCTTATGAACTTAGGAACCTTAGCACCTGTATTTTGAAAACTGTCAAAATTATATTTAGTTTGGTTTTCTTTGTTGCAGTAAGATGTAAGACGGGTCTGGGACATGAATTTAGGATGGAAGAGTTCTAGTTGGTTCATTGATGATGTCATGTGCTGGGACTGGAAGCTTTGCCCATACAGACTTGAGTCTGTTGCTCAAAGAAAGTGTCAGACTGTCAGCTGGTACCACTGCTGAAAGAGAGTATGTGCTGTATTGTGTTGCTTTACATTTGCACATGTGGTGAACACATTTTGTTGTTTTGTTTTGGTGAGGTTTTTTCACCCCTACGTTAGTTTTCAGCCAGATCAGGTTCACAATTGCAGTTCACTTTGTGGCCATATAAAGATTTGTACTGGCATATACCAGTGAATGGTCTGGGGCAGGAACAAACTGTTAGAGGAGGTCAGAACTGCTGGTTCCTTAGGGTGCTTTTTTTTTTTGCCTGCCGTGGTGGTTCATGCAGTAAAATGTTCATCAGATTACAGATTCACCGCTAAGGACTGTGAAGAGTCCAATTCTGCTGCTGGTGAATATGCAGATGATGAACAGTCCAAGCACTGTCTGTGGCAGTTCTTCTCTAGCTTTGCATTCCTCAAGCAGAAAGTCTCATAACATGCATGTGACAGTGAAAATCTGTTTGTCTGAAAAAGCATTAAAAATAGAATTGGTTTGGACATCGTGCATGGCTGGAAGATGTTGTTACATTTAGTTTGATGTTGAAAGCTGAGGACAGTGGTAAGGTTTTTTAGCAGTACACGAGGTCAGTGTAGGGATATAACCCCAACTTCATTAGCTAACTTTCAGAAGTGGTAAGCCTTTGCTGTTAAACTTTTTATACACCCAATGCAAGAAGTAGTTCTGAAAAATCTTGAGTCTTTGTTATTTCTCTAACTGAAATGGAAGGAAAAGTGAGTATACAATTGAAATGAATGGGATTGAATTTTGGAGTGAAGGCAAAGTACTGTGCAAATAATACTATAAATGTACTATCCATAAAGATAATGAAGAGACAGAGGCATTATATACAGCTTGGTATGAATAGATTTGTCAGTTAATGAGTAGTTCAGTGACTGTGAAACATTTGAATATTCAGTAGGGGAAAAAAACCCTAACAACGGTGAGTTGAATGTTTGTGATAAGAAAATATCTCTGAATGGTCACATGAGCATCAATTAAAGCACCACTTAGAAGACTTTGAACTATTGTGTACACGACTGATGCTGTGTTTCAGAGGTCTAGCCAAATTTGGGGGAAAAAAGGCCTAGAAATATGGTGCAGAAGAAGTTTGAGGTAACAATGTGATTATATGTTTTCCAAGTTCTTGTGTTGAATTTATTTCAGAATATTTCAGAATTCTTTCTCATTCTCCTTGTACTTAATGACAAACCTGAATGTATTATTTAAAATTTGTGTTCTTGAGGTGAAAGATTATCTTCAAAATAGACAAAGAGATTGTTTTTGGTGATTACAGGGGTTCCAAAGCTCTCTGATAACAATAGGCTTATTTCTGTAATGTAAGCTAGAAACTTTATGCCAGTCCATAGATAAATGAAAGAAACTTGCTTGGTTTTGTTCTTCCACCTTTCTCATCTCTCTTCTGCAGGAGAACCCCTTCCTTTTATGAGAGATTTTAGGACTTGCCCTATTTACATCACCGAGGTTACTAGATGTGAGATTGAAGTTTGTTTTTCATCATTGTGATACACATTATCACTTGGATTTTTGACTAACATAAGCCCAAAAGCATCTAAAGCTATTGCTGAGAATTTAGAAGGAATGCAGCAGTATGTAAAACCATCCACTACTTTTCAATTTCATATGTTTATTTATATGGGGAGAGACTGCAAAACAATTAAGTGGAATGTGTTTTAAGAGTATGTTTCCTTTATAGATAGATCTGCATATAACATGACAAAATTATTTCCTTCCTAATGCTCAAATTTTGTAAGCTAAAATTATAAGATTAATGATGACAAAGTTAAGTGTCAGCTTTTCTGAAAAATATTATTAACCTCTGAAGTTGTAAGAGTGTATGCTGCCTGCAACCCGTCCGGAGCACATAGGGAATTAAATGGGAATGATCAGGTGGGGAGACCCAATACAGTAAACCAGATTCTTGCAAAAGATTATAGAAGACAAAGTCAAAGTTTCAAAGACTTGTACTGAAAAATACAAAAACAAGCATACAGATCTACAGAACGTTTTAAAGTCAGCAAGGCCTTTTTGTAGACATATTGTAAACTTAGTGGCAGCAGTAGAAAAGTAAAAGTACTGTAAATCGTACATGCCTGACTACTCGTGTAGCATTCTTGAACTGCTGCCCATTTGGGACTCAGCAATCTCCTTTAATGGAAGCATGTTTTCTTTAATATTTGAGTTTGTTTGTTGCTTATTTATAAGCTCATATGAAGCCGTTGTTTTAGGCTGAGAATGCCTGGATGTCAGAAGTTATGATTTGCAAATTATAATATCTATAACTAGAGGTTCTCAAAAAGATTATTTAAATTTTGTTACTGAAACTTAACTCATTATTTAGGGAATTTTCTTCAAGTTGTTATGATTTTTGTCTTTGGTTTCTCCTCTACTGAAGAGATGGGAACATGACAAAACAGATAGTGCTTCAACATTAGAACAAAATAATTTCTTTCAGAAGGTTTTTTAATTGTACTCTACTTTATTCATGCAAGTTAGTGTGAGTCAAGCTAAGTATTCTTCTGTTGGGTGAAAATTTTAGTTTTAACTATTCATTTTTATCAAGCTGGTTCAAATATGATTCCTCAGCATACAAGCAAGCCACTTCACAAAGTAACACCTTGATCTGACTTTGTTCCTTTTCATTTTGTATGTGCATTTTTCAAATAAAATACTAATCTGTGGCAAAGTACATGGCATTCATCAGCAGTTAATTTTTGTTTTGGGGGAAAACTCCTTTCTTGAATTCTGCCTTTAGTTGTAACATACTACATAATGCAGAAACAATTTACAATTGTTCATTTAATTGCTTTAGAAATTGGTCTTCATCTGTATTAGGATTTCATACAAGAGAGCAAGAGAATATATTCTCAAGTTTTAATTAAACTAATTCTAACAGATTGTTTAAAAAATCCCTAGAAGTTCTTTAAGTGCAGGAGGAAAAAGAATGGTGGCCTGCTGTAGAGGGGTGTCCAGTATCATCATCTGTTTTTCAGGTTAGCAGCCAACACTTATTTGAAGTGTTTCTTTTTTATGGAAGTAACTCAGTGACACTGTCTGGGCAGCAGTTTCTGTGCACGTGGGAATTGATTTCTTTTACACCAGTGGCATTCTTCAACCAGGTGACCTTGGGTATGAAAGAAAAACAAGGGAGATCCAAGTTCTGCTAATGGTCTCCCATTTTTGTAATTTTTTTTCTTTCTACGGTAGACTATACTATTTTATGAGCTCAAAAGTTGCATTTCATTTCTTTAGCATTTGCCGCCCTTCCCATCTGTTGCATCTACTTTAATTAATTCACTGTCAATTTAAGGTTTATATAGTACTTCAAGTAAACAGATTTTTAAAACTTAACTACAGGCATCCATATTCTGAATTGATTCATGTACATTTTCTGAACTATGGAGCTGAATTATTTTCTTCTTCATTTCTATCTGGCATGTAGATTTTTCTGCAAATTCTTCCTCTCGTTTTTGTCTTGCACTTTGCCGACAATGCACATTGAAAATGTCAGATGTTTCTAGTTACTTTTATTAATTTTTCCACTGTTATAAAATAATCTGTCTACTGTCCTGAAATATAGATGTTTCTTTATTGCACTGAATATACTTGAGGCTTAGTACATAGTGAAGTCCAACTACTGCGAATTCCTGCAAACCTGAGATACAAGAGCAGTGAGCAGTTTAGTGGCATATACTGGAAGTGAACAGAGCTGCCTCTTCCTCACTCAGGGTTAGCAAAAGACAGGAAGGGCTGGTGGTGGTTCTGGCATCCTCAGAAAATAGGGAGAACCTGTGCTTAGGCAGAAGCATTGGCTGTACCCCAGAATGTGTATAATAATGCTAGTTCATTGTGTCCTGGCTGGGTAAACCAGTAATGCTCAGAGAGGTCGGAGATGTTTAGAGTTGAGAGGATGGTAGCCTGAGCTAAATACGGTAGCTTAGCTTAGTTTGGAAAGCGGTGTAGACAGATTGGGACTGTACTTTATTTTTGTACTTTTATTTTTGTAGTTTTAGAGACCGATTTTTATTTTTCTCCTGTGACTCTCGACATCTTTAATAGAATATTTGAGAGAGCATCGAAAACACACCCCACCCTCTCACAATTGCCCCCTTCCAAATACAGCTAGGAAATAGCCACAACCCCCTAACATTTAAATTTCAGAATACGCAGGTCTCTTTCATCAAGTAGGAGTCGCCTCCCTGCTGGTATTTTTCAGTCAAAAGTTAATTTGTGTATTTTTGTCTCCTAAAGATGACATGCTTTAGATTAGACAGGTCATTATAGAGGAATACAGTGTAGATACTCTTGGGAAATGCAGCAGGTTAAACTTCAACCATAAATAGCTTCTGACTGCAGTACTTTCTTTCCTTAGCTTAAGGCACTTCTTCATGAAGGTTTTGCTGAATGTCATATCTAGTAGTTCTTAGTTATTAATAAAGCAGAATATTCTACTTTTTCTTAACATATTTTTCATGCTACAGTTTCTAGTAGTACCTGAAGGTTTTTCTCAGACTGCTAACTGAAATGCTCCTGAACTGGAATGAAGTGGGAAACTTCTAATCTTGAAGAAGAATGCCTCAAAAGTTACGAGCATACCAAAATCAGATTCACATTGACAACAAGTATTCCTAGGATGTTTTTTGAAATTGTGTATATGAAAACTTTTGTTTATATGTGCACTGAAAAATAGGGTGAGGCTTTTAATATTAAAAAATGGATCAGTTTAGGATAAACAGAGGTTATATACTACATTCAAAGTTCCATTCATATGATTGCTACTGGAAAACACAGAGAATGCTTATGTAACCTTACCCACTCTGAAAGACTATTGAAATCACTAACAAGTATGTCTCATTGTGGGTTTTCTCAATACTCAGCAGTATAAAAAAAAATCATTCTCCTAATTTAATGCAATTGGAAGGTGAGACCTTTTTGCCATTGTAATGTATACTTGGGTTTATAGGATACCCTTTAAGATTTAGTTTTATAGGTACATCTATACATGATGCATTGAAAAGCTGTTATTTTGTTCTGCTTTGTTTCTGTTACGTTACAGGTCTCACTGGTGCATTGGTTATTTTGAAACTGATGCTTCCCATTTTCTATTTAACTGTTATTGAACTGTGCTGGTAACAAGAGCTGGGTGGAAGAGAGTCCTATGCAAGTATGTGTGCAAAACAGGAAACAGCTTACTTGGGAGATGGTGCTGAGACTGAACATAAAGAGTAAAACCTGTTCAGTATGCATTAAGAAATCCTTTGCTGGAATGCTAGGCTTTTATTCTACACTTTTCTCTGCAAACTTACGTCATATATAAGTCCTATGTTCATTTTAGATCGTAAGAAAGTAGATTTACTTAGAGTAATTGCAGTCATTGGGGAATCAGAGCTCCTAAAAACTAGGAGAATTTAGAGAGCTTTTAAAACCAAAGCTTTAGGCAGATTTGTATTTAGAAATGTATTAAGAATTTTTTCTACTCCACGTAGTAGTAAGTGAAATCACTTGCCTCTTCTTCATTGCTGTTGCCTGTAAAGCAGTTAAGTCAGGCAATTTTCTTCTGGCTTCTGTTGTAGATTAAGACAGGATTCTATTTCTTCATTATTCTATATTGCTGAGAGAATTTTTAAATAGCAAATGGACATTAAGAGCCAGTGAGAATCTTTACGATATCTTAAGGGTCAGAGAAAGAAGCACTGCAAAAACACTATTCAAATGTATCACAGTGTGCATCAGTGATGCTCTGTAAAGTCTCAGACAAATGGGGACGTGAAGTAATGCTTCTATAAATAACCCTGTGTTCATACGTAGACTTTACTGGAAGGGCATGGAATGAGATGCCTGCATCTCTGCAAATGGAATTTTGGGTGTGACAGTCCCAGTAGGGAAAAGTGATCTTTTCTACTGACCACCTGTAAAAGATGAGGAAAGGATTTAAGGATATTTTCCCATCCTTCTTTTACTGGTGGAGGTGAAAGCAGGAGCAGGATTTCCAGCTGGCTGGAGTGTAGGCTGTGAACTTCAGTAACTTTGGATATAACAACCCAAGCTACTGTGAAAGAGTTCTCAATCCTAGAGTATAAAGACATAGGTCCTTGGTGTAAGTACAAACATAAATCTCTTTCATGTAATAACAGATTCAGCTACCAAGCTAGGAAGCCCATAAGCTCTGGTGAAGCCACTGTTGCGCACAGTCCTAGGAAACAAAAAATCTGGTTCCTTCACCAGGATCTACTATTTAGCCACTTGGCCTCTTGCCTTATAAAACAGATGTTAGTATTATCTCTGATATGTATTGCTGCATTTATAATGTATGAAATAGTTGGCTGCTAAAGATGATGGCTTAATTAGAGTGGAATGTAGACTCTCAACTCTTCCATTAGTTTTGCATTAGTTAGGCTAAAAATAGCTCCTGTAAAATATAGTAAAGTAAAATGGACTAACATATCAGTTGTCTGTGCTGAAAGTTGGAATTGCCAGAAACAAAGAAATTGTGGGGGTTTTTCTTTTCAATTGCTAGTTGTCCATCACAGAAATGGAGATTCTCATACATGGACCACTTCATTGTACTTTTCAGATTAAAGAACTGGTCTTTAACAGTGTCCTGATACTTGAATATGTTATTGAGAAATTCCTGTTTATTATCTGAGGATTTCTTTTGCATCATTTTAATGTTTAAGATCTTTAACCTGCACTGAAAGAACAGAGAAGTTCCAGTTGTAATGATTTGTTTCTGTAGTAAGGCATTTTAGCATTCTTCTCTTGCAGTTTAGTTGAAGTGTGTTACACTGAAATACCATCATTTAACAGATGTGGCAACAGCTGATACCGTGATTTGTGGATGAGCACAATGGTCAATCTGTTGCATTACCCGAGACAGATAAAAATACCGTTTTAGTGGTAGCTCTTAATCTGATTAATTTTTATGATATTAGAAGAAAAATACCTTACCAATGGGATTGGACCTGATTGTCATTAAGTATTAATAAATTAGGGTTTGGGTTCCTTGAGGTTTTATTTTTGTATTTCTGCATAGTAACTAAAACTCCTTCACAAGCAGAAATTTAACCACATATGTTTATCTCAATGTTAGCATTACAGCTGTTGAAAATGTATACTTGCAATGTTAACTTCACTTTAAAGTAAGTGTATTTTTGGATGCATGCCCAACAAATTATCACCTTTGTACAGTGTACATTGAGTTTGAGGAGGAGTTATGAAGTCATAAGACATGATTGTGACTCATATGTGTTGACTTGACCTTTTTACCTTTGAAAATCTCTTCTACCAAATTAAATACCATATCCTGTAGTTTGGATAATGTAGTGACATTATTTTTTCAGGCATCTTGAGCTACATGTGTAATATTACTCTGCTCTGAATCTTAGACAAAATCAGGTAAATGTTTATGTGAGAAAAATTCAATAAAAGTATTTGTATTGGGTTGACATAAAGCAAAATTATACTAACTTTCAGTAGCAGCAGAAATTCTTGAGTTTAGGTGTTTGCTTTAACATACACTTCAACAGATATCTTACTAGTTATGGTGGAAGTAGTATGGGGAAGGGGGAGAGTGTTTCTCCCTGGTGGACAGATTAGTTTCTGTATTACTAGAACTTAGAGGCAAATTTGCCACACGACATTTGCATGACCTTAACTTTATCTGAAATAGTTTTGTTTCCTGAGTAACTTATGTTAGACTTCAAGCACTGGAAAGCATTAAAACAACTTCTTGCACCAAACTTGAGCTTAATGTAACTACAGAGAAATCAATGAAGTCAAATGATACAAGTCTAGTGATAAGAATTTCTCTCAAGCCCTCTTCCTTGTTTCAATCTCTAGCAATAAGTCAAAATGAGTGTATGAATTTCTAAAAGAAATGGATACCCCTGTGTAGGGTTTGGCAAGTGTATTAAAATACACTGTGTTTTAGAAGTACATGCTGTATATGTTCAAGAAACAATTTTAGGCCATTAGAATGAAGTTGTTTATATAATTATATGGTACAGAAAATTGCATGAGAAAATTTCTCATGAAGAAAACAGTAACTTCTATGGGGTTTTTTGAAAGTGTTTCAAGTAACAAGCAAAAAAACCAAAATTCACAAATACGTAAGTCCCTCACAATACATATGTTTGCTATCTGTTTTAAAATTTAAGGGATTTTTATTTTAAAGAAGCCTCAAACTGTCAAGCACACAGGGAGATACTCATTTCTCTGCTATTTACCTGTCTTCATATTTTTATGGAATCTTAAAATCTTTTTCACCAAGACATATCTCAAAAGAAGGCTAAATTTTGTAGTTCAAATTTAGAAAATGCAAAACAAGTTTGTGCATGAAGTTCCTGTGTTGGCAGTAGGAAGTAGGACATGGATACCTGACTGGTTTTGCTACCCAGTACAGTAAGTGTACAACTCCAGTTCAGGGTCTGTGGCTGAGGGACTTAGTCTTGAAATATTCTGTGCTTCTTTGAACTTGCTTTTGTTTTACTTATTGAACTATCATTTAATACACCCATTTTCGTCATCTTTTCAAGGCGAGTGTGTATATTTATCATGTTATTAATATATGTCATGATAATGTTACAGGACTTAAATGTGAATTTATCATTTCAGTGCTTTGACTGCATGCATCTTGGTGAGGCTGCATTTTAGGGGAATTACTTCAGTCTTCTTGGTACAGTTCTATGATACATCACTACTGGTGATATTTTCAGCATGCAGTATGGTATTAACATTTCATAAAATCTTTTTCCCTGTATCTTGAAAGGGATTGTTTATGTTTTGGTGTTTAATAGAACTTCACCTACCATGTGTGGTCTGCTTGAAACCATACTATTTACGTAAAATGCATCTGAGTATGTTATTGTCATATATGATGAGAAGCTAAATGAAAACTAAGCAAGGTCTCATAGAGAATGGAGGTGAGGCATTGTTATAGGCATAATTTCATATACTGCTCTTCTTGGGCATGTGTTAGTAAAGGTTGTAACAGCAATCACTATTCATGAGAACTGGGGTTTTGCTGTTTCTTTTGCACATCTGAAACTAGAGAGAGTAAGTTTTTTTTACTAGCACAGTAAGTTTACACTGTGCTGGACACTATTGAAGTTTTTTGGCTTGGAGTAGGAACTTCAGGTTATAGAAAGTTTGGAAACTGCTGAAGTGTTTGTACGACACCTGTTACCAGAGTATCTAGTCATGCTTCTTGGATACTGTAGCCATTTGCTGATCTCCCATTTCTGTGCTCATCACCTGTGTTGTGGCATAGCCTCCATCACATTGTTGTGATTGTGAGAAAGGTCAGTGTGAGGATTTTCTTTCATTGTCGTATTTCTTTGCAAGCCTCTTTGCAAGTTCTTCTAGTGTAAAACCATTAGGAGCTGCTACGATGAGAAGCAGCTGAAGGCAGCATTTCTTAAAATGTTTTCTTTCCCTTCTGTAGCAAAGAAGTCTCTCTCTTGTGCCCCTCTCTCTAATCAGTGTTGGCACAGCACTGCATGGACACAACTTCCAGTTCTGTAAGCAAGTCTTTACTGCTGTTGGAGCACCTTTTGGTGGCCATGCTGTATGTGTTAGAAAATTCTGGCAGAATCGGGGATTGTTGGTGCTGGAAGCTAGATGTTACTAAGGACTCCCCAAGGAATTTTATTACCTGTTTAAATGAGGTGTTCTGGCTGAGTCAGGCGTTTTTCATACAGGAGCTGTAGGACTGAGTGCTGCAGCCCAGCAGCTATTGTGTGAGTAAAAGCAAACATTCCTCCTGAAGTATTAATCAGGACAGCAGCTCAAACTGGGAGAGAGTGGCAGAGGGGACCAGCTGATTGAGAACCTCGCTATTTTAAGGAACACTTTTTCCCTTTTTTTAAAATCTATTTCGTCTCTTACTCACTGCTTGTGCACAGGAATTGAACTCCATTTAATCAGTGTCCTACTTGAATTCATCCACGTATAATGTAGTGGACTATGGGTATTTCTCCCTGAAAGAGCCTCTTGTTACAAAGCAGAAAGCTGTGACTTAGATTAAATTTAAATCCTGATTTGTGGCATGTTAGCACAGCAAACTAATGCCAAAATCAATTAAGCCTGCAAGTGGCGTTTGTTGGTTTTTTTTTTTTAGTTCTTGACATTGGGTGAGTGCTGAGATCTTGACCACAATCACATTTGCTTCTGAGCAGGAGGAAATAGTCCATGTAGTTCCAGTAATACAGACAAGCCGTCACATCTGGTTTTATGAATGACTTCAGGGGGAAGGGAAGCTTGCAATTGATTAACATTGTTCTTAAAATCAAAGACTACTCTAGTTTCAGGAGTTACTGTAGAGAACTTCAGGGATGTTGGCCGTTAACTCAAAAAAGCAAACTTTTTTTTTCCCCCCTCTAAAAAATTATTCAAAAAATTATTATGCTGAGATACCTAGTAGCTCCAAATCTGTACTTCTAGCTTTTCAAAATTAAATTACAAGTTAATAAACATTTCCTCTTTCTGGGTTATGATTTTTTTAATCATACATAAGATGAAAATCCTATTTTTATGTTTGAAACAGGTATGGTTATATTAAATAGCCAAGCATTTTTACTGTATTTGTCAAACAGGTTTTTTTAATTGTCTAATTGTCTATTGAAATGCTTACCAAAAGTCAAGAGCATATAAAAAGGAAACTGCTTTAGGAAAAAAGCAGTTTTACTGTGAGTTTTGATAAGGTCTGGTTTGGGATTTTTTCTAAAGACAAGCTTAGTGTATGCTAGTAGCATGTGAATGTGAAATGTAAATAATATTGTGCATGAGCACTCATCAACTGTTAAGCTGGGTGTAGTTTAAGGCTCCACTTACCTTTCTATAACAACTTCTAACAGAAATGAGCAATCTGAATTCTTGCTCTAATCAATATTCTCCATAATGAAAATATGATATAGCACAGTGAAATTGTACTGTGCTCTTAGGAGCAAGTCTTCAGAAGTTATTAATGCCCAGAGTTTTAGTGTTATCTTCTAAGAGGGGCAGTTTGAGAATCTCATTTAGAATTCAAAGCCATTCAGTTTACACAACTTAAGCAGATTCTCAGATACGTTCAGCTTCATGATAGTCTCTTCAGCAGTATCACTGCCACTGCCATGCAGTTTATGTGTTTTATTCTTAGATGGGATTTTGGTGGTAAATGCAGTATGTCAAGGCACCTGCTTCACCAGTTATTTGCTTCAGAATTGATCTAAAGCAAAAGTGCAAAGCCCCACATGGGTTTTCATAAACGGTATTACTACTTTCTTTCACCACATCAGCCAGAATAGACTGTATTATTAAAAGACATGCTCAGACCACTACTCATTATTTTCAGCAACTATACTTTAAATATTTCCCAGAAGTACAGAAGTTGAAGGCTGGCATCTTGAATTAATCTGTGTAAATAGATAGTCTTTGAGCCAGCAGTCACAGTGAGGTTGAGTCTGTTGCAGTGGGAAGGCTGTATAAGTGGACTCCTTCTTTCCTTCTTCCTTTTCTTTTTTTTTTTTTTTAATTAAGCAGTAGTGTCTAATTTGTGGTCCTTGATAGTTAATTGTGGTAAACATATCTTCAGTTTCATCACACACTGAAATGTTTCAGAAATCTGCAGTGTGGCTCCCAAACATGTATTTTGCTACTGCAAAGAGCTGTGCAGAGCTGCCTCTCATTGCTGTCCGTGCCTCCATGGCGGGTGGATGATGCTGCCCTTTGCCACTGCTCGGGCCAAGAACCAGGCCCCCAGCAGTTTGCTGTGGCACAAGGGGGAAGGATGCTGTGCTGAGCTGTCCAGTACTGGGACCACCCAGCAAAGATTGGTCCCTCTCTTTTAACCAGCAGTCAGAACACTACCGGAATTTTAAAAGAAACTGAGAATCAGTAAGTGGCTGCCCATTCTTTTGCCTTGGATTTTAAAGCAGTGAGGCGTGTTCTCTGTTTTGCCAGCAGGAGTGGTTTAGTCATTATCCGTTCCAGAGCATTTCCACTCTTAAGATATTTTATGTTAAGTGATTTGGAGAGGGAGAGTAAAGGGAAGAGTTGTGCAAAATCCATTGATGGCTGCTTGGCATAGAGAATGTGAATGATTTCTTCTGTCTTTGCACTCTGCCTGCTTGAGCAGTGCCAAGGAAAGGACTTGGGCCCTGCCTCTAATGGTTGTTTCTTTTAACAGACTTGATTTTCAGGCTAAGTGGACAGAACACCTACAGCCTAGTGGATGTGAAGTTCATCCTGGGAGGAAGTTTATCCAAATGAGAAAAATAGTTTTTTGAAAGAATATTTAACTCTAAGCAGAGACTTGTAATAGGATGTCACCTAATAATGCTGGAATATCCTGTATTTTAAGTAATTTCCATTTAAAAGTATAGTTTTGAGTTTGGCATTTGGGAGGTGCTTTTCTTAAAGAAAAAATCCTACCTCATTTCTCTGATTTAACTTTTAGACATTCTGTCCTGTTGTGCCATTGTGGATATTATCTTCATCTTAAACTGAAACACTTTTGAGGCTGCTCATCTTTGCAGCATGAGGATCTGTCTCAAACCTTTGCTGCATCCCAGCAGCAAAACACATTAGTGCAGGACCAGAGCAGCTTCACTTGCAGAACATACTCTTGCTCTGCATTCATGGTGACCTTCAAGGGTCACTGAGTGCACAGTTGCCTCCTTGGAAGAACTTATTTCACAGTGACCTTTGTGCCAGGTGACATGTCTGGATAACTAGGTGAGAGAATACTTTTTGCTCAAAAGTATCATTAACTCTGAATGACAGGAGAGACAGAAGGAGTATCATATGTGGCTTTTGGGGGGATTGAAAGGGAATGTTTAAAAGTGCAGGCAGCGTGACCAGCTTCCAGTGATAGCATTCACACTGTTGAACTCTCTGCTGTCTCAAAAGCAGGTTGAAGAAAACAGCTCTATCCTGAAACCCTTAAATCCAGGGACAAAGGTGCTGCTGAGACTGTTCAGGCTGAGGAGAACTTTAACTCAATTACTGCAGATTCGGGAGGCAAATTACTAATGATCATGGAGATTTAATTTCATTGAAGACTTACTAGGGACTCTATCTGGAACAAGGGCTCCAAAAACCTATTTATGGAAGAACACAACATCTCTGTAACAGATGGGATATAGGGCTTGTAGAGGGATAAAAACCTCCCCTGTAACAAAATACATTATTGTTCAATGGATGAACAATTAACTGAAGTCTCTTTGGTAAACCCCAGTGAATAATATTTCTGAATTATTTGTATCTTAATTACATTGTTCTGTTTGAGAAGTGTACATACTTGGCATAATTTTAGCAAACTTTGGGTCCTGTTACAACATAGAATAAAAGATTTCTTTTGGGTTTAGGGTGGGTTTTGGTGGTTTTGTTATTTGGTTTGGGTTTTTTTACATTTCTCATTTGTCTTTCTCCTCTGAACTTTAAAAAGTGTAATATTGTGCTTTAAGGAAGCAGGTGATAAGTTTATTTCTAGAAAGCTTGTAGAACAGGCATGAATAATTGTGCTGTAAAAATGCATGCTTTTCATTTACAGACATTTTTAAAAATCTCTTTTTTTAAAGGCTGATTAGTAGTATACTAATCTTGATGCTCTTTTTTGACATCCTTAATTTTTATGTGTTAGAGAAACAGGGAAATCAAAGATCTTAATCTGATTTGGAGATACTTACTACTTAAATAATTTGCCATACAGTTGTTAAATCAATTTATTTTCAGTTTCAGTTTTCTCAAAACAAAACACTCAGCTCTTGTTCGTTCATTTCCTTCATTATGGATATGAACCTTTGTACTAGTTGCTCATTGCTATTGATTATTCTGTTTAAAAAGAAAAAATGATTCTATTTTATATGCCTATATATGGAAACAATGTAATGTATTTCCCAGTACAGCTATTAAGAGCCTCTCTACATATGCATAATTATTTATTTTAATCTGCACTGACAGAAAAGCACTCACAAGTGCACTTACAGTACATTTGCATGGGGTTTTTTCCCTTTCATTTCTTACTCAGTTTGTCATTTCTAAATTGCTTACTTGTTCTCTTTTTTACTGATAGTCAAATTCTGTGGCAAGATTGCTTTTCTGACTACTTTAAATACTTAAGAATCTTTGAGTTGTTAACTTTTTGTAATAAAAGTGGAAGCTATAGGTAGAAATATTTTAATGAGAGATTCAGGAAACCTGTAGAATTGTAGTTGAGGACTAGTAGATTGGATCTTGCTTATGAAAGGCAGTATTGCTGAAATATGCACAGATTGAAATAGTTTGACCAACATTATCTGTTGACATATAGGGCCCAGACACAACCTTTGTGGTCCAAATTCTTTTGTATACCCAGTTACTGTGGAGTATCTCTAGTGGTCTTGTGTTCTGGACATTCTTCAGTTTATTAGACTGATGCTGTGCTCCTTGAACTCTCTCCAGAATGTTTTCTTCTACTGTTTACTCTGCTATATTGTTGTTTTTTCCAACAGCAAATAGTGATGACAACTATTTCTACACCAAAAACTTCCAACATTTTAGTTATACCTTGAAATACCTTTTTGTCCACCCCATTTTTCAGTCAAGGCTAGGCAATTTCGTCATTGTCTTAAAGAAAATTTGCTGGAATTTTGGTCTTTTGTGTAGTTACGTGCAAATCAGGCCAAACATTTATTAAGTAAATTCTGAATTAGGATGGGATCAAATTCTAAGTTCAGGAGAACTCTTCTTTGGTCTGCACTCATTTAGCTCTAGCTGAGACTTTTTGAGTAGGACCTCATGTCTACTCGTTGTCCAGGGTCTGTGTATAAGGCACAGGAATCTTGTCACATAAGTAATTAATTGTGTATGGACTTGGCTGATATAGATTCTATAACAAACCCTTTGTGCTCTTACTTCTCAGTGATATGTGAATGTACAGGAGGCACAGTTATGACCTCCTGTGTACTGAGGGTCTGAAGACTTTCATCCCCTGCTCCCTCACTACACCAACTCCTGTTGCAACTTTTTTTTTTCCATTTCAGCCTAGCTTGCCTACACAAGAAAGTAAGATTTGGTTTTTTAATCATTATTATTTTTTAAAGTGAAAGGCTTTACTTGAAGCATTGCAAAGATAAAAAGACCTAGCAAATGTATTTCCAGTAACAACTTGACAAATCTCTATAAAGATGCCAGTGTTTCTTTAAACAATTGCAAACATCACTACATTTTTCAATCTTTTTTTTTAACAATCTTTAAAAGGAACCTATTCTAATGAACATATAAAAATTCATCATAGATTACAATTATTAGAAGTTAGTCTTGTTTCCTCTATCCATCTTGTCTGTTAAAACACAAATTAAATCCGTAAAATTGCAAACATGACTCATTAGCTCTGAGGCATATAACTGCCGGGCAAGCAGCCATGACAAATCCAAAAGTATTTGAATTTCTTGGTGTTAAAAATAGGCATGGGTAAAGATGTCACTAAATTTAAAATAAATCTGTTGTAAAATGTAACTCTAGTTACATTTCTTGTGATATTGCTGCTTTAGGTCAGTGTGAGTGTAACCAGTGGATAGTGAATGGCCTTACAGAATTAACATACAAGGACCTGAGTCCTGCTCACTGTAAGTGTGTGTTGTCAGAAACAGTGTTGCCTGGTGATTATATTACTGTTTTTCTTCCTAGGGGGATGCCAAAGGTCTTGTAACCTCTGAGAATGTGAGTACTGGCCAGAAGTTGGACTTCTCAGATACAATGGTACAGCAGAAGCTGGATGAAATAAAGGACCAAATCAAGCGAGAAATAAGAAAGGAACTTAAAATCAAGGAGGGAGCAGAGAACCTCAGGAAGGTCACAACGGATAAAAAGAACTTGGCATATGTGGACAACATTTTGAAAAAATCAAATAAGAAGTTAGAAGACTTGCATCATAAGTTACAGGAGCTAAATGCACACATTGTTGTAACGGATCTCGAAGATGTTGCAGGTACCATGTGTTGCCATGAAATCAGTTTTTCTTTGTAGCTGAGATAAGCTCTCCTCATTTCACTTGAAAAAGTTGCTCTGTGAACAAGCAAATCTGTAGCTGGTGAGCTTGTTACTTATGTGTGTCCCTGTGTTTTGATTCACAAATCAGTATCCAGTATCTTTGAGTTTTACACTGTTTTCTAGGGAATACTGTATTTTATGGACTATGAGTTCTTCACTTGCAGTTCTTAGTATAGTAAAATATTTTCTCAGTCACTGTAATGTTTCCTAATAGCTTTTCACGGTATGAAAGCAAATTTCATGAACTCTTCCAGTGACTTTCTCTGAATTATACTGTAGGCATCAGCATTAATGCACCTTTTTATTCAGTGGGGGAAATATTACAACATTTGTACTTAAAATTGTTGTTGGTTTTTGGTTTTTTAAACTTAAGTCTTAAATTAGAAATTTTTTTCTGTTATGCCATTATTTAACTTATCAGACATTTCTTACAGTGACATTTCTCACAGTTTGTTAAGTCTCCAACCTTTTCCACAGCAAAACTACCATTTTAAAGACAATTTGAAATTGTTTTCACAGAATGGTTGTAGTTAATGGTTTTAATTAGTATTTTTCGTGGCATGGCAGTGAGTCAATACTAATTTTGAATGTATTTTTTAAAAATACCAGGGTTGGTATTTTAAGATGGAATGTTGTGAAAGTAAACAGTCCCCTTTCAGCTTTGTGGAATGACCTGGGGGATACTGCCAGCCTGGTGCTTTCACATTGCACAGACTCTTCTTGGCAAGAAGTTAATAAATGTGCACAAGCCATCAAAGGTTCATGTGAAGTGAATGCCAAGCCTAAGGAGGCTTGGGCAGTAGAATAAAAGTCTGCATCATCCTTGTGATGAAAGGTTGGTTAGAGTGAGAATTTAGGAAAATACTGGCAGGTGATGTCAGCAATTCATGGTCTGTCCCGGTGGCATACTGCAAAGATGTTCAAATGTCTGTGGTGGCCTGTGCAGTATTCTCTGGATCCTCTGCTCTTTTTTGCTTTTGATCTGTGTGACATACAAGAGATGGAGCGGGGACACAGCTGGAACTAGTGAGGCAAAGTGGTTGCTGCATCATGAAATAGGAATGAATACAATAATGTATGCTTCTAGATAGCCATTGGGCGTTTGGCAGGCAAGGAAGCATTCTGTTCCATGTAAGCTAAGGTTTATGAAAATGTTCCTCAGTGTTGACAGGAGTGTGGCTTTTAACGGAACAGGAAGAATGGAACAGAAAGAGAATTGTATAGAAACTGTGTATAGGCCAAATAATAAAAATCTGTGCAGACCTTAATTTGCAAAATCCGTCTAGTAGTGGAGCTTGAAAAGTGGATGAGCACAGAATGTTCTTGTTGGAATGCTCCCTTCCAGTGTAGCATTTTTAAAAGCCTTATCATAATGAGTTAATGAGCAATATTATCATTGTGCGTGTCTCGGGAAATGCGGGAGAGATTCAAAGGATAAAAGATCAAGGTTGATCTTATGTGCTTCTACATGCTTTTGATGCATGCTAAACTTCTTTTAGGACTGCGTTTTTAAATTCCATTCTGTTCTAGGTGTTATTGGTAGATAGGTTGTACAGTCTTCATCATGGAAATATGCAAGAAAAACTTACTAGTTCTGTTGAGATCTTTATATTCTCTGTAAAGTATCACATCAGATATTTCTATGCAAGACTCATTTTAATAGAATATTTTGCATAATCTTCTTGAGGAAAAAAAATGTAATCTTTAATTCTGTTAATATCTCTTTTTAGATCAAAAATTTGCAAGCACCCACCCTCCAAAGTTGAAATGCTTGAGTTTTTTATACTGTTTGCCTTGTAATTTAAGTGCTTGTCTCCTTCCTCATTCATGGTCAGTAGTTCATGGAGGGGAACACTATCAGTAAATGTTCTGTCTGTCTTGAGACTAATGGCCACGAGTCATCTTGGTGATATTCTGATTTTTAATACTGAAGTCTTAGGCTTGAAGTAAGGTATTAGTGAGCTTGGCATTTGCAAAATGATATTGGTAATACAAAAATTACGATATACCAACTGTGCTTGTGTGCATGTGTGTATATATACACACACACACATAATATTGAGGAAGTACATAGATACATAACCCTAAAGGTCACTGCCATGTGACATAAGATACCTCTGTGGACAGGTCACAGATATCTCACTTTGGGAATTCTTGCTTTCATTGGAATAGGCAGTGAATTTAATAACCATTTACTGGTGAATATGGGAGCTCCCCAAATAAGTGCATTGTTTCCAGAGGTTGTCTTTATTCGTGGTTACTGCTTTTCACTGCTTGTGTTTGACCTTCTTCTGGTCACTTAGTAACAAGTTACTTAAAAGAGAGAAGGAAATATATGGGAAATTTTTAGACTGTGCAGATCATGAATGCTGAAAATAAGGTAAAGAGGGTTCAAGAGCTGTGAGAGTCAAGGTCTGTGTTCTTTTTGAACTTTAATAATAACTTTAATTTTACAGTATTAAAGCCCTGTGTTATTCCCTGTCTAACAGAATATACTGTGTAGGTTTTTTCAGGTTCTAAGTAGCAGAGTCAGGATTGAGATTCATTGAGCTGATCCCTCTAACTTGTCAGGCCTGAACTCTAAAGATTTGTTGACTGGTCTGTTGACTGGTTGAAAGATCATTTTGGTAACTTAGAACAGTCATTTAATCTTCCCTTGTTCCGGTATCTGAAAAGTGGGTGTGACCATATATTTGTAAAGTGCTCCCAATTTAGAGCTGAAAAGTGTTACACAGGCAGTTGTGACTTTCTGTTGCTTATGGTATCCAGCAGTAACTTCTATTACTTTTTAACAAGCCACTAATTTTTAGTGTAACTGCTTTGTAATCAGCACAGTGTAATCAATACATGTTAAAACCATTAAATGTCATGTTAACAAATCTACTGTAGAAAATGTGTTTTAATAACATTCCATTCCAAGCAATTTTAGATGTTTTTATGGTAGTTTGCCTAGAGCTGAAAGCTCACAATTATTTGAAGAATTGGTACTAAACTTTACCAGAAAGTGCAGTTTGTCACACAGCTATATTACTGCATGTGAGGGTAGATTTGACAGTGGGTATGTGATGCAAAAACAACTTTTAGCATAACATAGGTGTACTTTACCTTACAGGGGTTGCTGATGACTCTAAGTTTGTTTTAGAAGTGGGACTTTGTACCCAAGTCTGCCCTTGCTGTGCGTATTAGTCATACAAGGATGTGGAATTTAAAAATTTGTAGGTCAGCACTTAAAAGTGAAGCAGAATCCAGCAACATACAATGAATAGAACAAGCCTAGTGACCATTACTACTGAAAGTCTGAGACATGTAAGGTGTCACATGGAGATGATTACTTCTGTTTTAGAGATGAAGAAATTTTGTGTCTTGAAAACATGCTTCTACACAGTAGCAGAGATGAAACTGGTATTTTTGTGTTTGTGTAAAAAGTAGCAATACAAATAGTGGTTTCTAATATAACTCAGGGAGGTTTACGACTGAAATAGCTTACCTACAGCAAGTTACTGATTTAATTAGACATATAGTTAATACATAGAAAATCTATAAATTGGGAAATTAGCCTATTTCATAGAGCTGAAATTAAGGTGGATAGAGAGGTGCAATGATAGAAAAACCTTTGAGCGAATTGATAAAACTGGATAAAACATGGAGAAAATTAAGTCGAAGACAAGTTCACGCCTTTTCTTTCATTCTCCTAACTAACATGGAAGCCATCCACTTTACATCAAATTTGGCTGTAGTCATTGCAAAGAAAATAAATTGTTTTGTTCAAGAATATGATTAGCTGACTGTTTAGGGGATTTCTTTGTTCTTACAAATGACTAGGTTAATCTGTTGGACACCAAAGTGTCCACATAAGACCAATTACTGGAAACTGGTAGAGGTAGCAACCAAGCTGGTATAGGTAGTGACATTTTAGACAGCAGACTACACTTACAAGGCTCATATCCATAGGAATTTCAGGGTAACTTTTGGGAACCTACATGTAGAATAACATTATTGATGCAATTTGAAACAATCTCCTGACACTTTTTTAGTAGTTAAAATTATCTGTTACCTAATGGAAATTTAGGTGAACCTCAGAAGGTTCCAGGAGGTCAGCACTAGATTTTTCTGAGTGCAGAATGTCCACTGCTGCCTTGGACCTACTGATGGCTTAATTCAAGTGCTGATCCAACCTTCTGACTCCCTGAGAAAAGCCTGATGATACGTCTTCCTTCCTCCCTTCAGCAATGCCTAAATGCCTTGCAGGTGTTTCTGCTGGCTGTGACACTGATGAGGCTAACTGCAATTGAATATCCTCAAATAAGATTAAAATTAACTATTTACCAAAGGGTGCTAGCTGCTAATTGAGTACTTAAGCAGCATGCTGCAGTACCATCTGGGAACCCAAATTCAGAAAGTTATGTGGGATCCTAGATTTCACACTGAGCTTACTGAAGAAGTAGCATATGTAGCATCTGGGGAGGAGATCCCAAAGGAACGAGCAGCAGTCTCAGTAGAGTTACGTAACTATTCTTTATAAACATGATTTAGATGGCAGTGATGGTAAAAGGCAGTTTAGAAGCAAGAAGTTTTTGCTGGTGAGTGCTGTACAAACTAAAACTGAAAAGGTTTTCAGAAGAGCAAAGATCATAGTTCAGATAAGCATTTCAGACTGAAAACTGCCATTGTCTTCATGTAATCCAAATATTAAAAGAACAGTCAGTTAAACCATCCCTATTAACTTAAGTCTGATGAGTATATTTTTGTGAAAATAGCATATTTCAGGTGCTGGGGAAGCAGCACTGCAGCTCTTCCAGCAGCCTGGATGTGTGCTAACAAGCTGCAAAAAACTCACTAGTGTTAAGCAAAAACATTCATAGTTGTTCAGCTTAGTAGCGTGCCTGTTTGTTGAAGTCAAGTTCACTTGAAATGCATCTGTTACTTCACTTGATATTCACTGTCAAGAAGAAGATTTGGGCCTGGAAGCCCAAACCTGTACCCCAGCAAAGCCCTTGCTATCTGATGCAAAGCCATACTTGAATGTATCCAAAACGGCAAGTCTGGTACTGCCCTCATTGACCAACAGACGGGGCAAACTGGAGAATCTCTTCTGTTCCCCAGTCCCTGCTTTGAGTGAAATATCAGTTTGGTATTAGTACTTAACTCTTGTTTAACTTCAAGCATATACATAAATCCCATTGATTGCGATTACCTGGAGGAATTTATTACTTATTTGTACTATGAAGATAACTAAATGCCTTCAGAGGAGATTTGACCTCCTCTGTATAGTGCTTTAGACAAATAAATCTGAGATAACTAGCCATGCAAAGTCATTACAACTTCACAGAACAAAGAGAAAAGGAAGCAGCTAATACAGATGTAGCTTGTAGTATTGCTACTAAGACTGTCAATGCTTTCTGTAATAGAACCGGTTTGTCTGGCTGATTTAAAAATTAATCTGAATTCTATAAGAAGCTTCCTTGAGCTGCTTACTGAGTAGTAATGGAGAGGGTGGTTGGGGGGATGGTAGAAGGAGTCCCTTGGAAAGCATCTCTGAGAAGCTATTGGTAGTTTATTTTTTTTTCTTAAAAACATGATCTATTAAGAAACATATTGTTCCATATCTAGGAGTTTGGTGAGCATCTATTATGCCTGAAGGCAAGAAATTACTCCTTCCTAGCAATTAGTCCATATTGCAGAAAAGTTTCCTTTGCTATTAGTTACTAACAAAGCATATAGTACAACAACTTTAACTAAGTAGTAGAGGGTAGGTTAAACCCACAAGTACAGACCAACTCTTGAGATGACCCAGGTAAGTCATGTGGTTACACCTTCACAGTGGAGACATGCAAAGAGAGATAATAACAGCTGCCTGGACAGCCTGAAACATGGTATCTCTAATTAGTCCTTAACTTGCAATTTGAGTGTTGTTTCAATGCAAAGAAAGGCTGCTTGTGTACATCTTCAAAAGCTGTGAAAACAGACTTCAGGAGCCCCACAGTCTTCACAGGGATCATCAGAGGGCCGGAATCTTTAAGTGGTAGAGGCTTGCATCATATATCTAAAGTTGGTAAATATACATTTATACGATGAATCTACTTTACAAGGAGACTTGACACTCTGACTTTCAAGTTCATGTTTGTTCTCATTTTGAATAGATTATTAGGTGAGGATCAGTTGAAAGTGAAGACATAAGTGATAGGAAAGCATTTTGTTAATCTTTGTTTTACTAATAACAGATTTAAGGTAAAGCTGTTCAAGTGCAGTTCCACAGAGGAACCAAGCCAAAACTTTGAGGAGAGAATCAATGACAAAACAGCTGAGGAGTAATGCAGTTTTTGGTGTTTTCTTTTTTGGTGTTTTTTGGGTTTTGGGGGTTTTTTGGGTTTTTGTTTGTTTGGTTTGGTTTTTTTTTAACATCTGGTATTTTCTGTCCTACCTTTAAGTAGTGAGGATGCAGTAAGAGACTTGAAGTGGCTTGAAGTGAAGAGTGAATTAGCAGCAGAGGAAATTAAAACTCCTTTCATGAAATCTGTATGTAGCCTCGGCAAAGATTGCAATTTAGGAGGAAATTACCCAGCAAACTTGGAAGCAAAATGTATTAAATCTCCAAAAGTAGTTATCAGAAGCTTTTACAGAAGAAATATGAAATGGCAGATAAGACATCTCCCCATGACACTTCATAAGTAAAAATTTGTAAGTTACTAGTGCACTGCCTGTGTTTTCTGGTAATTGAGGATTTTAGGAACTTGATTCCTCATCCTAGTTTTAATACAAGGAAGATTATTACAATTGGAAAAAAGATTTTACTGTTCATATGGAGTTAATACTGTCTTACAGGAGACCAGTATCATTTGTCCATAGAGAAGGTATTCTCTCAGTTGTGAGGGTAGAAGAAATAAAAATTCTAAAATATTATTACAGTGGAAATAATTTGTCCTCTTTTACCAAAAGATTGGAAGAGAAGTGATTGAGACTGTTAGGGAAGATAGTTAGCTCTAAGGACAGATGCATTGTAAATAGTCCAGTGGCCACTTATTTTCAGTTTGCTAACAGTTCATGTTGCAGAAGCTAAAATTGAAGTTATGTAATAGACTGGTTATGAAAAGTTAAGGAGTTTGACTTTATAATTTAATTGATAAAACTAACCTGCATTCCATTAAATTAATCCAGCAAGATGGAGACCCAAACCACAGTAAGACTGTCAAATGAAAAAGCTTTATCCTTCCCACAGATCAGTCAGTTGTTCAATAACCTGTCTGCCTATATATCCAGTTATCCCAGAATTCTCTTATGACCCAGAGCAGACAACATTCAGCTTTACAATAAGAAAAAGGCTTATTTTATCTGTTCTTAATTTGACATAAACACTGTCTGCAATATTCACACTAAAATCGATGAAGTACTGCTCAAGAGCTGGATTCAGACAGTGCTCATTAGGATCTGATACTGTTATCCAAGTTTGTTTTTAAAACACTTAGATTTAAAATCAAGGGTGTAAGAAAGCTTAGTGGAAAACTGCATTTTTTAATTGACTCAAAACATTTTAGAAGAAATAAGTCTCATTTGAAATAGAATTAGCTGCAAACCTGCCTGTTTGCCCAGTCCCGGAAGCGATTCATGTGAATTAGGACGTGTGTAGGAGTCACAGGGCTTTCAGGAGGCTTTTCACGTTAAGGCGCATTTGCAATGCTGTTGCAAGGTAGCTCTGGACAGGAGGGTCAGTCTTAATTCTCAAGTAGGATGTTCCAGTTCTGTGTAATCTGTAACTTCATAGAATAGAGTGTAAGGTGGGTTTGGGGGGAGTGGTTTGGGTGTTTTCTTCCTGGTTTTTTTTCTGCACACTTATATCTTACCTTTAATTCACAGATTGTCCTAGCACTCCTGATACTCCAAATAGCGATCCTCGGTTTTCTACAAACAACAGATTGATGGCCTTAAAGAAGCAGTTGGATATAGAACTGAAGGTAAAACAGGGAGCAGAAAATATGATACAGATGTACTCAAATGGTTCTTCAAAGGTAAGGCTTTGAAATGCTTAAAGATCATGAAATGACTGTGGATTTTCATATTGCTGCAATGTGACTGTACAATGTATAAACAGTATGCAACTTCACTATTTTTAGTTTGGGCTACATTTTTGTTAACACTATTTTTAATTTGGGCTATATTTTTGTTAAATAGTTACATCAAATATGGTACAAATTTCTATACAATTTTTTGTTGTGGTTTGATACCCACTGAAGTGATTGTTTTATCAGTTTGTGCAGATGCAGCTCAACCTAAATAATAAATCCGGCTTACTAAATTTAGTACATCTAGTAATCTTTGACCATGTGGGATTCACTTAGCAGCAAAGCTTGGTAGGACACTGACTTGGTGCCTGTTGTTTTTCCTAGCTCCACTCAAAAATATAGATCCATTAGTTTAAGATTTTAATGTGCATGATAATTTTTAAAAAGAGAGTATTGCCAAGTATATTCTGAACTGGCCATCTAGTTCTAGTTAGCAGTAAAAAGAGCTGTGCCAAATGCTTCAATAAGATGTGTGTAGTATTCTGATGGAGATGTCATAACCTGCATTGGTATATGTACACATAAAATACACATTGAATTTTTTTTTTTCTGAAAGTGTAGCAGTAGCAACTGATAGAATAAAGTGAAATCAAAAATAAAGCCACACTTACTCTTATATCTGAATTTTAAGTACTTGCACTCACTCTCTCTTGATAGCACCAGAATTTTTCCAAGGAGGTGGAGGGAAAGTGTTTGCTAACCTCTAAATGAGTTCAACTTCTTATATATTCTTTTCTATGTTATAAAATTCATCATACTCCGATAATCTCTTAATTCAAGTGAAACATCCAAGCCTTTTAAATGAAAGAAAATAGAGCAAAATAAAAAAAGTCAACAAAACCAAATCCAGAAACTAAGAACCTCTCCCCCCGCAACACATTTTGTTGAGTATAAGGTGGTCATAGTTCTCAAATTAAAAAAAAGGAAGGGGAAGATCCTCTACTTACCTGCCCTTTCACCTTTCATTCTTTACTCGTTAGCTGTTCTTTTCATTTACTTTTACTAAATCATTAAGGAGATTAATTTCCAAACTATGGTGAAACACGAGAGTAGATCTAACAAATAGCATGTAGTAGCTTGGTTAGATGTTTTTGTGTCGAGACAGTAGTAAGTAAAATTGAAATGTTTTAAGATCTTAGCTGAGCCAACACCTGCCTGGGTCAGTAAACTTACTAAAAGGAAGTGTTTGGCTTGAAGAGTAGGCATCTGGGAATTACATTGCTTCCCCTTATAACTGATTTTAACCAGAAAGTGTTGGAAATGAACTTCATGTTTTTGACTGAATTTGGGCTAGGCATTGGTGGAAAGGCAGATCACTTTGTATCTGCCTACTGTATGACTTCCTTATACCTGGAAAAAATAGCAGGGAGCGCTGCTTTCTCCCAGAAAATGAGTTTAGACTCGATGGACCAGAGGTGCCATCAAGTTCCTTCTGTCCCAGGTAGCCTTATCTGAAAGTGACCTGTAACGTACTAGCTGGGGGCAAATAGAAGAAATACCTGGAGTGCACATTATGACTAAGGTCCTGGGAATGCTGTCCATCCACCAGTCCCTCAGCTCCTGGAAACCCTTGGAGTCTACATCCTCTGGGACCTTGTACTTAACATCGGGTACTCTTAAATCTAATAATCAGCTGACCCAAATGGATCAAAAGACGTACATGAATTAGGTTTCTAATAAACCCTTGGTAAGTAACCTTATAACAGGCTGAAAAACTTAACTAAACACTCAGGCTGTAATATTAGACATTGTTAGCAGGCTTTGATCAGACTAGGTAGAGAAGATAAATTCTGGTTTGCTTTAGACTGAGGCACGTAATTAAAATTTATGATTGAATCTTGTATTTGCAATTGGTAAATGCTTAAATGAGCCTACCAGATTGGGAGTATATAGTAACTGGGATGGAGAGAGCAAGCTGGAAAGCACAAAAGCATTGCCAGCCTCTTCAACAAACAGGATGGAAGTGGTGGGTATTCATTCTCTGTTGTTTTTTTTTTTTGTACTCAGTAGTGAGTTAGTTTGGCAAGTTGAACTGTAGGCTTGAGCATACTGATTATATTTTGAAAAGCAGAGCTTAAAAGAATCCAAATGTCTGGATGGGGTGGGCAAAAGGGGCAGAAAATCCCCAGTTTCAATCCAATCCCAGTAATCCAGTAGTTCTTTAAAAAGTAGTCATAGAACCATCTTTAAACTTATTAAGCTCATTTGTGACCTTTCTTCAAGTGTACTATATGATGTAATTTCAAATGCGTTGTATTATTTTCAGACCTAAATTTAATGGAGGGAGGATTTAATCTGTTTTCTAAAAATGAAAAAGCAGTCTGTTAAGAAACCTTTGGGAGGCTTTTCCCTTTGTATTTTACTTGCTTTAGTAACATTCAGCTCAACCTATTTGGACTTAAACATTTCTGAGATAATGATCATCTTTGCTTGGATGTGTGTAGGTTCTCTGAGATCCCGTGACAGCTTTGCAGATCAGTTTTACAGGCACTGTCATTTCTTTTGTACTCAGAAGATGCATTGAAATACTTTGTATTCAGCCTCCAACACTAAAAGAGTTGCTGAGCATTACACATACATTTTGATTCTGAAGATGGGATCTTCTGTCTCTTTCAAACATAAGGATATCTCTGTAATGCTGGATTGCCTCCATTGTACACGTTAAAGGGCTAATGTTGCTCCTGAGCAAGCAAATCCATTCCAGTAAGAGACTATGAGCAATAATCGAGAGCAGCAAGATCAAAAATAAGATAAAAGGGAATATACAGGCAAAGAAACACTCACAGCATATTTATACACCAGAATGACGCATGGATAAGGTTTAATACAGCATTCTAGAGTGAGTTGTAATCTGTTACTTAAATCCTATACTCTGCTAAAATTAGTGATTATTTCAAAATTTCACATCTGTATTTGAGAAAGTGTTGATTTAGGAAAGTCAGTGTGATCATTAATTGGATAGGTAACTGGAATCTTAAAATATGAAAACTAGTGGTATCTCCCTGAAATGTTGATTAACCAAAACTTAAATTCAAGAGTTGTGAAACTATGGTATGCAGAGGGGGCACAGTTCCTTTCCATGCAACCAAAATTTTCTTACGTGTAGATCTTGGTGTATCTACCCTGCAGAACATAGGGCAGCATTAAAATATCTGAGTGATTAATACATTAGGTGCAAGGTCATAGAGGAGCTCTGTGAAGGTAAATTTCTCAGCATACAGATTTTTCTTACAGAATGCTTCATGGTGCCAGTATTTCCAGCTCTGGGATCTGAGCTTCAGTGGAGTTCTTTGTCTTGGTTATGGCAAGAGAAGAATTTGATTTCTTTAACTTCTTAAATAATTGATAGCTTCATTATAAAATTAAAAATATAGGTATAAACCATGTCCATGGGAAAGTAACTTATTAATGAGGTTATAGAGTGGCTACAAATTGAGTTAACCAAAATACCCTTTGAGCTATAACAAGGGTGGTACACATCTGCACTGACTGCTGTTCATTACTGTGATTGATTGGTGGACATGGACAGGACAAATACACTGCCTTTGATTTTCTTATACCTTTTGTTGTTGTTCTCACTGCAAGTCAGATCACCTTTAAGCTATCTGGTAATTTCCAGAACACAGAGAGAGAGCCACGTGGCAGCCATAGGAGTTTGTGGAAGCTCATCTTCAGGAATGTTCTCTTCTAAACAGCTTCTTGTGATACTGCTTTTGAAAACAAAACTTGGTTATCTTAGTTTATTTAGATTAAAAAGTACTTGGATTGCTGATGAAATAGCTAATGAAGTAACCTTTGTTACATATTTATTAATGCAAAAAATCTTCAGCTTTCGCTTGTTCAGAAAAATGTACTGCAGACATAACATCCTATGTAAGCAACGTCGTATTTCTAATTTCAATATTGAAAATCAGCTCAGGTTAAATAGTACAACTACTTTTATGTGGGCTTAGTCTAGCAAATTTGTCTACCACAAGACAAAGTAAATTGGAGACATTCTACATAGTTTTGGAGGTATTTTGCACTTAAAAACTTCTCCTTTCTTTAGTATCAGGTTACAAAACATTAATCTACACATGTAATGTTTCTAGATCATGCCTCCTTTACTCACCTTCAAACACATACAGTTTCCCTGGGAGTGGCTTACAGTCTTTAATCAACCAATGCCTCTGTCCTAATTTAATTTCCACTAAAATCCTGATGTGGTTAGTTTGCCTAATGCTATATCAAACAAAATGCATAGATTTAGTTCTTGTTCCTAAGTGTACATCTTTTGAAACTTTCAATGTGTCTTGTTCCGTGGAGAAGTTTATGATTTCAACTTGTCTGTTTGTTTTAATAGGATCGAAAACTTCTTGCCACAGCTCAGCAGATGCTTCAGGACAGCAAGACAAAAATAGAAGTTATAAGGATGCAGATTCTTCAGGCAGTCCAGACCAATGAATTGGCTTTTGATAATGGTGATGGTGTAGAAAGGAAATATGAATCGTTAATGTCAGAATACCACGTAGATATATACCCATATGCACACAGACTTACCATAAATTTCTAGTAGGAATGTTTGATAAAGCTTGCATGAACCAAAAATAATCAGAGACTAGGCAAAACTTCGTGTGCATTGGGGTGCCAGATACAGCTGACTAGAAGGAAAATACCTTCATCATAATGAAGAGAAATACAGTCTCTGTTTAGCATCCTTTTTATACCTTATGCAGTCCATTTTTACTTTGTGATCTACCTTTTCCTTTCACGCATGCTTTCTTTTGTCTTAATAATTAGTGATTTTCTTTAAAGCATATGATCTTTATATTATGATGCTAAAAAAAATCTGATGCCAGTACAAAGCCTGCTTGTCATACTTAAATAGATTGACCTTATTATTCCTAGTGGGAGCACAGATGGAGGAGAATTATTCCTGATTTGTAGGTATTTAGGCTAGATTGAGTGCTAAACAACTATACTGCAACAAAAAGAGCAACAAAAAAAGTGTTTTTAAAATTACCTGGCTTGGAATACTCATGCTGCATTTCAGAAGTATTTTTAAACTTGCATTTCGTTGAAAATCTTCAAATAATAAAAAATAATTACCCCTGAGCTCTAATAGCGTGAGGGTACTGGAAACTTGTGGGCATATGGGTATATCTCTAAGTCTTGAACTTTATTTGTGTGCATTTCTGAATATTGGCGTTGTGTGGCAAAGCTTGTAGTCAGGACCTGGATATCTCCTAGATGATGAAAAATGTGTATGTGTGTGTTCTGTTTTGTGGCGTATGAGGTGTTTGGTTTCTGTGTTTGTTTTTACACACCGCTTAACACCCCATTTTAGAACATGGATTATGTATATCATTTGTTTAAAAGAAAAAGAAATTCAAGCTAGAAAGGGCTTTCAAATGCCTTTTTGTGTTTTTACTACTCTTTAGTGCTTTAAACAGAAAGGAATAGATTGAGGAAATACTCTGTTCAGGATATCTAAGCACCTGTAGCATGTGGACATTAGAATGGTTAACTCAGACCACTTGGCAAAGGCAGTGTATGGAATCTCTTATATTTCTCTGTGCTGGCAGAAGCCAGATTCCATGGGATTTCAAGTGAAGCAGGGGGATTATCAGAAACTGATCAGGGATCTACTTGGCTACAGAGTAGTTTAAAAGATAAATGCTCACAGTGTAGTTGAGAAATGCTGAAGTCTCAAAACCTCCTTGCCAGTTGAATATTTGGGATATTTGGGTTTATTCCTTTAACTCCCCTGAAGACATATTCTTCTTCTCACATCCTCTAGCAATTATAGCTCTTCAGGGAGTAGGAGCTGCTTATTGAATTGAGGCCCTGATCAATTATTTCTTCATTCAAATGCAGATGCTTAAAATGTCACTTATACTTTTATGACATATTTCAAGCTTCTCTTTGGACTACCAAATATGCATCTCTCCTGTTTTTTTTTCCTTTTTCTTCTCCCCTCTGTTTATATGAAGGAGGGGTTGATATTAAAGAAATTAAACCTGGTTGTTATGTTCAATGACGGTTGTTTGTTTATATCTCTTTGCAGCAAAACCTGTGATAAGTCCTCTTGAACTCCGAATGGAAGAATTACGGCATCATTTTAGGATAGAGTATGCTGTAGCAGAAGGTGCAAAAAATGTGATGAAATTACTTGGATCTGGGAAAGTTACCGACAGAAAGGCACTTTCAGAAGTAATTTATATCATTACAATTTCTGATACTTTCTTTTAAAGATTCTTTAAGGAAAAAAAACTGAAGTATTTCAAATTTATTTTTTATTTTAAAAAGGCACAAGCAAGATTTAATGAATCAAGCCAGAAGCTGGACCTCTTGAAATATTCATTGGAACAGAGATTGAATGAACTTCCTAAAAACCATCCCAAAAGCAGTATTATTATAGAAGAGCTTTCATTAGTCTCTTCACCCACATTAAGTCCTCGTCAGAGTGTAATATCTACTCAAAACCAGTATAGTACACTGTCCAAACCAGCAGCTTTAACAGGTATGATTTAAAGAGCTTTTTTCTTTTTCTTTTATTTGATCTTAATTAATGGTTTAAAACAAGCCTTTAGTGCCATCCTTATTTCTTACTGGACATATTTAATTGTTGTTCTTTTCCTAGACAAAAGCTTTTAGAGTTTCCAAGTGTCTATGCACTGCAAAAAATGCAGATAAGTTTCTTCGATTTATTTGTTGACCTTTTTGTAATCCTATTGAAAATGTGAAGTTCTGGCCTTAAATAGCTCCCTACGGAATGACATTGCTAGCATTTACCAAATGCCTTTCATCTTTAGATTACCAAGTACTTATCATCAAGGTGGATAAGTATCATTATCCCCATTTTACAGATAGGAAAATAAAGTTGCAGCAGGGTTTGGTAAGTTGCCCTGATCATACAACAAGTAGGGGACAGAGCTGGAGTTAGGTACCCAGCTTTTCTCCCAGTTCCTGTTTTAGCCTCTGGACCTCACTGGATTTCTGGAAGGTGCGATTTATACTACCAAATCATGCGTTATATTTGTAATCCAGAGAAGGAGGTCCTAACAAACATGCATGAAACCATTGAAGACTCTTGTTTGTTGGTGTCAATCGTTTTCCTTGTAAATAAAATGGGGGTGATTATTTTTTTAAAAGACTTAGCCTACTCTGAGGGACCAGTACATTTATATATAAATGTGACTTAGGAACTTCTCATAGTTTGAGTTGACCTGGAATGGTCCTTCATTTGAAATTAAAGTTTCAGGAGATGAATGATACTTTTAACAAAAGTCTTGAATATTTGCCTCACAGTGTTCTTAAAGAAAAACATGCTTTTGACTGCTTGGGGGTATGGTTACTGTTTTAAATTTATTTAGTAAGTGGTCACATGAGAATTTCTAGAACAGATAGGTTTGATTTTATGTTTTGTTTCCTAACACATTTTGCGTGTAACTATTAAGCCTACTATTAACATAGTAAGTTTATTACAAAAAAACCACCTGTGATTCAAATGTTACTCAGGTTATACATGTATAACTGAGACTAGAATTTAGTTTTGAAGTCCTGTGGGGTTATATTTTAAAACAAAAAGAGGAATTCTTCTGCTAAGCTACAATAATAATAATAATAAAATGGAGCAAGTCTATTTCTCTTGCATTGTGGTTTATCAGTACCTCAGCCAAGAGTCCTTGTAAGGTTGTGTGGTAAGAGGAACTTTCCTCATCAAATGAAATCTCAGCTGATCAGTGACTGTAGGCAGGAAGTATCATGCCTTGAGTATAAAACAGCTTGCTATTTTTTTCTTTTCCTGTAATACATAATCAAGGATCAGATACATTGTAGTGACAGTTTCTCTTTAAACGTGATTTACTGCTACATATGAAAAGTTTTTAATAGAAATTGACAAAACAAAGCTACATGCTTGTGACGTTCTTAGTAGTTTCACTTTCATATCGCCCATACAAAGAGCTTTTGTATTAAGCTGGATTTAAATGAACAGTGTCTCTGTGTTTTGCCTCTAATGCTTTGTGAAAAATAGAGCAGTGCTACTGTCATACTTCCTAACATGCATCAACATAACTTTCTGATTTGCATCCATTCCTTATACAAGAGTATAGCTTTTCTGCTCATTAATATCTTTTTTTTTTCTAAACAGAGTTTGGGAATGAAGTATTCTTTTACCTTTTAACCTGTTTCAGAAGCCAGTAGCATCTCTTTGTCTTCATAGCCTAATGCTTAGCTGTCACTTACGGCTGTTAGCTTCCTACAGGTTGGGATTTCTTCTTAGACTGGTTTCTTGGTGTCTGTTCTGTGGGCTATGATGTTGCCAGGTCATTTCTAGGTTAAGTCTGACTTAAGTTTCTGTTACAAAAGACTACTTTGAAGATTCACGGTTAAGTACCTTTGCTATCAAAAGAAGACTGCATTTCAGAGCTGCATTTCTAGCTGACACTGATTATGAACTGGCTAATTTCACCACTTCTGGTAGCTGATTTTGCCAGTCGGTGCTGTCACAGTTTTAGATTTTATATTGTACAGGATGAAGCCAGCCTACCATTCTTGTAACCATGTGTGGTATTCAGATGTTTCTGTGCTGCTGGAGGAAACTCTTTTCAATTTGAACAGCAGCCTCTATACCTCACTTGGTTAAAGATGTAGAAGATTTGGAAGAATAGCTTCTTGTCTCAGCTTTTATGAATCCAAATTCAGTCAAGTTGGAACAATTCAATGATTTTAAATTACATACTAACTCAAATTTGACTTCAGCATGCAGCAGGCAAATGTGATTTCTTAGTGTGTGATTTCTTACACAAATCTGTAGTCTCAATAGTTTGTTAATTTGATCCAGTATTAATTAGTTATATAAAACTCTTTAAAATTTGTTATTGCTCCATCTGCAAGATTCATTGTTTTCATAAGAAACTTAAAATTTGTCAGTCTTGAAAAATGACATTGCTAACAACTTGAACCCAAGTCAGTTAAGTTCCCAAGTGAAGAAAACAAAGATACTTCTGAGACACAGAACAAAAATTTATTTTGTGTTATCTCGGTGAACTATTGCTCTTTTCTAGAAGGTTGAGTCCCACATAGTTGACTTTTAATGCTTTTAATTTCAATATATATGTGTGTCTTGGGTTTGTCTTTCGATTTCATCTGATATTTGTTATACCCTGTGGGAGTCAGAATGTGAGCTATTGCCATCAGTCAGTTGTTAGTCATTCACTTGGTTTACCTAAGAGCAGAAATCTGTCATAAATCATTGTCCATCTTCTTCTAGGTACCCTGGAAGTGAGGCTCATGGGCTGCCAAGATATTTTGGAAAATGTCCCTGGTCGATCAAAAGCCACGTCGATTACGTTACCTGGTTGGAGTCCAAATGAAGCCAGATCATCTTTCATAAGCAGACCCAGTAAAAGTAAAAGTGGAAGTAGTAGAAACCTTCTGAAAACTGATGACTTGTCCAGTTCAGTATACCTTTACTTCTCTTATTTTTATGCATATCTGTTATTTAAATTTTCATGAGCATGATGTGTTCTGTAATTTAAAATACTAAATTGATTCAAAGCTTTAAATTTAAATATTTCTTCACCTGTTAAGCTGTTAACAAAAGCAAAAGCACAACCACACTATTATGCCCATAAGAACCGATTAAATATGAGATTACATTTCTAAGGGAAACTTACTGGAGATTTTTTTGTTTGTGGAAAATCCTCTTAAAGATTTAAGCTGAGTTTGTGTACTTTACTTTACAGATGAAGTCTGTGCTGTACTGAAGCTGGATAACACTGTGGTTGGTCAAACTAGCTGGAAACCGATTTCCAATCAGTCATGGGATCAGAAATTTACACTGGAACTAGACAGGGTAAAAATGTGGCCTGATTTCATTGACAGCTGTAGTTAATTCTTTGTATTAATTTCATGTTGCTTTTTTTTCTCCCCTGTTGCTGTCATTTTGTTCAAATTCAGTAAGTGCAGTATTCCCATCTTTTCTAGAGTGAGCTTCCTGGGGCTGTTGTGCTGGGCCAGCATTCTAGAAATCTTTTCCAACTTACCAACTGATGTAATATTTTTGCCAAGATATAACCCTTTAGTGGGTTGTTAGATTGTGATAGATGGTGCTTACATTTTTATTTGGACCATCAGCGTTTAGTTAGTTATCAGTAAATTGTGATATCAGATACAGTTTGGGTGTTTTGGTAAAACCATGTCATAGAATTTTTACAGTGCTTTTATAGCAGTGTTCTCATCTGCAGCTGGTCAATTCTTCAGGAAAAATAAATTCATTAATAGTTCTTTCTTCTAACTTTAAATGTTACTTGGAGGGCACAAGTATTGAATTGATACTTCGGAAGAATTTATGTTACATAGATTTAATCAAGCATTTTTTTAAGATACCTGGTAGTCCTAGTATTTTAAGGTACAAGGACTATTCTTTTCTGTCAGTGTTAAATATAGACTGAAAATTACACTGTATTTTAGGAGCTTAAATGTTATCTCCAGTACATGCTTACTCCAGTACATGCTTCTCACATGAGAAAAAATAAAAGCCACTTTCCTGTTTTTGCTTTTTTCCTGCCGAGCCCCAATCCAGATTCCCTCCATCTAGGAAGGAAGCAGCTTTAGACCTGCAGATAGAGAAATTCAGGTTACAGTTAGGAGTAATGCAGAAAAAACCAAGCAGCTGTGGAGCCCTGAAGCCTCAATTATTCTCAGATTAGGACTAGAACTACTCGGTGTAGTAGCTGCTCCTGCCAGCCTCCTATGTGTCATGGTTTCTATTTAAAAGCTTGGCTTTTTGGTGCCAGAAGAGGACTTTGCTTCTGCTGTTCCTGGCCACATATCCTGAGACTGGCTCAGCAGGTCAGAGCATGGTGCTGGTAACACAGAGGTGTGGGTTCAATCCCCATATGGGTCATTCACTTAAGAGTTGGACTTCATGATCCATGTGGGTCCCTTCCAACTGAGAATATTCTGTGAATCATTATGTACTTGAAATGCACAATCCAAACCCCATTATTGTTTAATCTGGTGCTTCTTCCTAACTTTTACTTCTTTTCATAGCTGTGGCAGACAGTAAACTGATGTATCATGATGGAATTGAAATAGTAACATATGATGCTGCTGTTACATTGTATTGCAGGATTCTTCACTTCTGGGACAGGTTTTTTTAACACACATATAAGACACTCTAGGAATACATAAATCACACTAGCAAGATACAGCAGTAGCTCCTGTTAGTTTAAAGGTTTTGGCCCCTCTTCACAACCATGTTACAAAAAGTGTATGCATTTTTGCATCATTGTGTGCATGCAGGTACTAAAATGAAATTTCACAGGCATGAAATTAAGTTGGTACTTGTAAGTAATACGGAAAACTACTAAAATTGAGGTTTCTAAACATAAGTTAAACTTTGTTGTCAGAGCTTGAGCTAATATATCTCAAACAAGCAGTGTTGTTTGACTGACCCAAAAAGTCTGGTGACTGTGGCTCTCTGCTTCTACTCTCAGGGGAAATTTTACCCCTATGCTTTTATTTGTACACTGGAGATCACATCTAAACTGAATGGAAATGCTATGATCATCCTAATGAGAGCTTGTTCAGTCTGACTGCTTAGCTCTGACAGCCAGTTAAACTAACAGCTCTCCATCTTGATCCTTGAGTTGCTTGATCTTACAGTTGTACTGTGGTAACTCTTGCAGAACAGTTACTAATAAGTGATTTCCTGTGTCTGTGTTTCCTGTCATAGTCACGTGAATTAGAAATCTCAGTTTATTGGCGTGACTGGAGATCTTTGTGTGCAGTAAAGTTTCTGAGGTTAGAAGATTTCCTGGATAACCAGCGGCATGGCATGTGTCTCTATCTTGAACCCCAGGGCACTCTGTTTGCAGAGGTAAGAGTGTTTCTTTGAAGCACTTGAACATCCTTGCAAGTATTACATTGCAGAATAGTTTAGCAAGTTTTCCTTAAACTTTTAAGAATGCATTTTGTTCTGAAACTTGAATTATAATACACGTTATTTGAACTGCAGGTTACGTTTTTTAATCCAGTTATTGAAAGAAGACCAAAACTTCAGAGGCAGAAGAAAATTTTTTCGAAACAGCAAGGTGATTGTCCAATATAAAATTTAAAGTTTAAAAATTGTATAGATCTGTGGTATTTTTTAATACAGAGATCTAATGTTTGCCTGCAAATAATGCTGTTGATAATGAAGGATTTGGCATTGCACTTAGAAATCTTTTGTATTAGAATTCCTTATTATGCATTAGCATTTAATTATGAATAGAAATTGCTAAGGAATATGACAAATTCAGTTTGTTCTTCATGAACTATAAACTAATTAATATGGGCTTTTTTTAATTATCGGTTTCCATAATGAGTAAGGAAATTACTTGCACTCTGTTTTCTTTTTTCACAACATCTATAGGCAAAACATTTCTCAGAGCTCCTCAGATGAATATTAATATTGCCACTTGGGGAAGGCTGGTAAGAAGAGCTATTCCGACAGTGAATCACTCTGGCACCTTCAGCCCCCAAGCACCAGTGCCTGCCACAGGGCCGGTGGTGGATGCCCAGCTCACTGAACTGTCCCTGCCAGCCGGGTAGGTCACCCCTGCAGCTTTGCAGTGCCCCTGCATGCAGGAGGGAGCAGTGAGATGCTTCTGCCCTAATGTACGCAACATGTGCAGAGTCTGGTTATCCTGCAAGGCTGCAGACCTTTCCATGTTTCAGTTGTGGAAAACTATTCTATAGGTAGATCCACACACACAAGGTCTGGTTTAGGAGAAATCTACAGATACTAAAATAGTCCTTGCTATACACTGAGGAGTTATTTATTTTCTTGTCAGTGACTCTCCTGTAGCCAAATTGGACTATGAACTTGAGCCTGAGCCTCCACCTGCTCCACCCCGTGCATCTTCCCTTGTGGAAATATGTGAATCTTCCTCTGAGATAAAGGCTCCTGATGTGCCTTCTCAGGCAAGTAACTTTAAAGAATCTCGGGTTATACAGTTTAACAAGGTATTGGCATCTTTATGATGGATTTCTTCCTTTATATATCAGCACATGCTCCCTTAACTTACACACACAGATTTGTCTCAGTAGAATGCTCTTAATGCTCTTGGTGGCAAACTGTTTCTGTGGTTGGTGTGTTTAACACTCCATGTCATTGGTTCCACCACAGAAAAAAACCAGAACTCTAAAACTATTAGAGTATTCAGGATAAAATGGTTTTATTAAGAAACAACAGAATGGCTGTTCTGAGCAGTAGGTTTCATGAGTTTGTTAAAATCTTACTTACCTGTATCATTTGAAAGTTTGCCATTTTAGCCTAGGTATTGGGTGTATTAAGAATTTCACATGCATATAGTAAAATTTCTGCATTCATTCACCTTCACAATTAGTTTTAAATTTTCAGGTTTCTTGTTCTTCACAGGATGAAGTAACAACTTTTGATTTTGAAAATGGCAGAAATAGTATTGTTCCAAAACTCCAGCCTGAAATAATCTGTGAGTCTGATGTTCCCCATGCAGACATGAAATACACCAACACCAGAAAGCCTGAAGACAGAAGGTGAAAAAGCAGTGGTTTTGCTGTTTTGATCTGAATAATATTTCTTACAGCTAACAAACTAGAAACTTTGTGACTTTTTCTCATTTACATAGATCACAACAAAGATTTCAGTTCAGTTTGAAGGATTTCAGATGCTGCGCTGTACTAGGCAGAGGACATTTTGGAAAGGTAAATGTCAAAAGGCCGTATCAAGTGTCAAGGCTTTATCAAAAACTAGATACAGCACTTAAATGTATCTCTTCTGTTTTAGGTGCTGTTGGCAGAATACAAAAACACAAATGAGATGTTTGCTATTAAAGCCTTAAAGAAAGGAGATATTGTGGCTCGTGATGAAGTAGACAGGTCAGTTTGTACAATATAACACGTGGATTCCATAAATTATGTGCTCTACCAGGCAGTTGTTGAATTGAGTGGAAGAGCAAAGTGAGTTGTCATCTCCCTGCATAGTTGGCTGCTGTAATCTTGCTCTGGGGCAAGGAGGTAGCAGAGTAACCTCTGGTTTGTTTTATTGCCCTTCTTATGCCTGAACTACAGCTTCAACTTAAAGCTGATCCTGTTTTTGATTTCCAGATTCTCTTGCAATTATTTATTCTAATTACTTCAGTCACATTAGGGGATAACAGTGACTGCTTGCTTTACTGGCAGAACCTATGTTGCTATTTCTCAACCTGTAACATACTGTCATGCTCTGTCCATCATATTTTCCCTTTGTATACTCCACTGTTGGGTGTTTTTCAATCTTTTTGACCCAAAACTCAGATTTTTTTTTTTTTAATTTGCTTGGAAGTGAAGAGACCATTACAAAACTGTTTGGTTTTAGTGCAAGAAGGTGTTTTTACAACTGTGTAGGAGTGACTGTAGTCATTTGCAGGAAGGATAGCTGTATTAACAATAACCTACAACTTAAACAATTGCTTTAAGGAGAAAAAACCAGGAATTACTATAGATAGATATCTATAATACTGTCACTGGTTTTCCATGTCTTGTAAACAATTAAAATAAAAATTGATCGAAATGAATGTCACATTATATCAGTGCATAGTTAATGCAATCTTACTATTTGGAAGGAAAATTGTCAAGGCACAATTTTCATGGACTGCTGTGTTTCCTCTTTTCATTTGGGAAAGCTAAATATAAACTCATGAAATCCTGGTATTAAAATCTCTCTCTTGAAACAAAAATAAATGTTTTTATCTTATCTCGAGGAATACAGCAAAAAACATAAAATTTAAAATACCAGTAATTTCTGAAAATTGAAGAACTGTGGTTCAGCACTCAGCTTTAAATTGTTCCTGATTTTGTTTGCAGCTTGATGTGTGAAAAGCGAATATTTGAAACTGTGAATAGTGTAAGACATCCCTTCTTGGTGAACCTTTTTGCTTGTTTCCAAACCAAAGATCACGTGTGCTTTGTAATGGAATATGCTGCTGGTGGGGACCTGATGATGCACATTCATACTGATGTCTTCTCTGAACCCAGAGCAGTGTGAGTATCCCTCCCTTCCTGTGGCATTAAGTGAAGGGCACTTTGCTCAGTGGATAACAACTAAGGGCTTTATCACCACATGCCACCACATTATGTCACTTCAGTAAATGCTGCTTAAGTTTTTAGAAGGGTTGGAGATTCTAATTGATTTTGTTAGAAAAAGACATGCAGAGTAATGTGCCTGAATCTACACTGAATTCAAAATCTGTATACAAATACTTAATTTTTATGATACTTTTTATAGATTAGATAAAAAAGCTGAACGAAGAGTTAAAATAGCAGACAAGGCTAAAAAAGGAAAGAATAAGCCAATTTAGAAAACCTTCAATGCTATGGCAGTGAACACTACAGAAAATTTATCCTCCAGCCCAAGCAAACATACTACAGTTTGAAAGCTACAAGTTTGAGCATTTTTGCCATCTGGCTTTAAAACTCTGGCCTTGTATAAAACTAAGCTGTGTGTAAAAAAACAAATGTTAATCTTCAAAGGATGGCTCATTTAAACAATCAATTATAATGGACTTCACATTCTGAAAATCACTATGTAATTCCATTGAAATTGTAACTTTTTCAACAGATTTTATGCTGCGTGTGTGGTTCTTGGACTTCAGTATTTACATGAGCACAAAATAGTGTACAGGTAAGTAATCATTTCCAACAGATGAATTTCAGCTGTTCTGAATAGTACTGAAGAAACATCAAGTGATGCAATTTTGTTCTCAAATGTTCATTTAGAGATTTGAAGTTGGATAACTTATTGCTGGACACAGAAGGCTTTGTGAAAATTGCTGACTTTGGTCTTTGCAAAGAAGGTAATGGCCCTTAAATTTTCTTCCTAGGGAAATTCTATAGTCTGTCCTACTCTTGACTGTTCCTTGAGAGTTTTCAGACTGCCAGATGTGTATAGGGTCTATTTACCATGTGTCATTTGAAGGAAAAAAATAAATCTCTGATTGTACAAATGGAGGAGATAGGAGGAAATTCCTTAGTAGGGAAGTATCAGGAGCACCTGAGCATTGCCCTGTTCTTTTTATTTATTTTTTGTCAGTTGTGAGCATCACCTATTCTGACTCTGACTTGATCACATCTCTGCTTGTTAACAGGGCACACGGCACATTTTACAAGTGAGTAGAGAAAGCATTAGGTGGTTTCCTCATTCTAAACGTTGACACTCTACAACAAAATCAAGTGCCATTATAATCCATGCCGAGCTCTTACTTTTTTACCAATTCATTATCTACTTTTTTAGCTCAGAAATAGTTGCAACTCTGTGTATATGGAAATCATGTGCAAAGTATACTATAGCTAAAATTGAGAGATTATCCCAAAAGGGAGGCCTAGAAAGTTACTTTCAAGCATCTCACTAGTGGCAACTGCCAAATAGAGGTAGTAGCTACTACAGTGTTTTTCTCAAAACCCCATTGTGTGGACAAAGATCCTTTTTCAGTTTGCATAGCTTGTCTTCCATATCTCTTCCTTTTAGGTAGCCTAAGAGGGAATTGGATAAATTCAGTAGGTCTTCAAACATGAGTGCCAGGGCAAGTCCTGTGACTGAAGCTACAAATAAGTTCTGTAAATGACAAAACAAAATGAGAAGGAAAGCTCTTTTGTTCACTGACTGCTACAATAAATGGTTTTCTCAAGTTTTCTGCAGCAGTTCCCCTTGTCATGTCACATCAGGCCTGGTGGTGCTGATGTCCCAAGCTGTGCCCCTCTGGCAAATCCACAGGGCTTATTTTGCTCCAAGTTCTTCCACTACACTCCATGTTTTACTTTACTATATGTAGTTTGCACTACAGAAGCATCTAGAGGAGCATGTTTGACTAAACTAGTGTGTACTGCATTTTCTTTTGCTAACTGGTAGAAATGGAGCATAAGATTGTTTGTTTCTTTCCAAAAGTAAGTGGGTGACAGAGGTGTAACTGGAAGCCTAATCTGGCTCATTGCATATAGTGAGGGAGAGAAAAATTTGAACAGAAGCATGTATGAAACAAAGGCATGGGGAGGAAGGAGGAGGGAATGTTTTACCTCATTGGCCTGAGCCTTCAGGACACAGGCCCTGGATCTACAGTATCAGTTGAAGTTGCTCTGGAGAGAGGTTCTGCTTGGAGGAACAGGTTGTGGAATGGCAGAAAATACTGCTTGCTTTTCATTATCTGTAACTTTCAGGAATGGGATTTGGAGACAGAACAAGCACATTCTGTGGCACACCGGAATTTCTGGCTCCAGAGGTGCTGACAGAAACCTCCTATACAAGAGCTGTAGACTGGTGGGGTCTTGGTGTTCTTATCTATGAGATGCTAGTGGGTGAGGTAAGTTCTAGTAAGGTACAGTGGAGTCATAAAACTAAGCAATGTTTAAAAGGTTACAAAACTCAAGATACCAGCCTGTCAACAGTTTGGGGGAGCTAAGTTTCCAGGATACATCTGTACCAAATCTGGATGTGCACAGCAATACCCGTCTTCTGCTTTCAAATGCTTTTGGGGAAAGAATAAACTTCTTAACTCCTGAGTTTGAATGGAAGTGAACTTTAACACATAAAACTGGATAGCAGTGAAAGGTTATGCCAAACACACTAAAACAGTAAGCCCCAGTTCTGTGTCAAGGAGCTGATATAAATAAATCGCTATTGAGAAGTTTATTTGCCATTGCATATACTGCTCTGCCTTCTGGTCCATTTTGTAACAGTATCTCCCATGTGGCACAGTGATAGCTCACATGCTAAAAATTCATAATTTGGTTCTTTTTCAAAAAAAGATGACCATTCAACTTACTTTCACTTCCTTTCAGGTAAAAAAGGACAAAAAGCTTGTACAGTGTCACCTACATCTGTCAGGCCACTTCAAAACAGTTTGAAAACCCTTGAGCTGCAACATGCTAAAGATTTTACAGAAACAAATTAGTCTTCACCACACTATTTGTGAATGGCAGCTACCCCAAAGGGCTAAAAAATACTTTCCATGTTTCCTGTACACCCTGAGTTCCAAGATGATCCCAGTTTTAGGTGTTTCTACATCTAAAAGCACATTTTTAAAGCACAGTCTTTACAAGGAATTATGGGATAATACCAACTTGCCTTTTCTCTCTTCCTTATGGAAAGCCAAGTAGCTGTTTCCAGGAAGGGAGACTTCATTTCAGGGTGTCTAATTCCAAACATTCAGCTGAATGCCTGTTTATAGTATTTTAAAAATTATTTTCATTATAGTCTCCCTTCCCTGGAGATGATGAAGAAGAGGTGTTTGACAGCATTGTAAATGATGAAGTGAGATATCCACGATTTCTGTCTACAGAAGCCATCTCAATAATGAGACGGGTAAGAACATTTTAATAATTAATATTACAGTATCTCACTCTTGTCCTCTTTCCAACAATTACTTTTGTGAGGAACAAAATACTTCAGCAACCTGCACTTGGTATATTTTTTTTGACAATTAAATTTCAGACTTGCTTCATTTATGCTGTGCCATGCTGCCTGTCACCTTAAATGAAAATTGTCTATGCCAGTCCACTTTATTAGGAGCAAGGTTTTCTTTTTAAAATGTAAAATACTTGAGGCTCTATTTTCTCTCTGAACTAAGCTTCCTAGTTCTACCTAACTAGAGTAGTTCAGCTCTCTTTTCCTAGCTGAACACTGCTGCATTGACCTATTTGGTAGATTAACATTGTCACATGAATATTTTAATTCAAAGACTTCTAAATCTTTTTGGTTTCATTCCAGCTGGGGCAGGGAACACTGTACACATGGCATCTGCAGTCCCATTCTTGGCAAGGAACAGCTGATTTTGGTTATGGTTTGGTTTGGTTATGGTTGTTGTTAGTGCTATTCCTTAGTGAGATGCGTCTGCTTATCAAAGGCAGGCAGTTGAACCTGTCTAAGTTAGCACCTTGTCACAGTTGATAAAAAAGGCAATACTGGAGGTAGTTCCAAAGCCTTCGGAATCAGCCTCTCCACATAAATGGCTGATGCTGAGTATCAGTTTAGCACCCAATTCAGCAGTGTGCTGTAGCACAGTAACTACTGTGACATAACTATCTAAGTAATAGCATAAATATTCTGTAACTTAAAATGATTGCTTAGGCCCGGGGAGAGAGTGTTTGCCTAGAGAAAGAAGGGAGAATAGAGTTTTCAGGCAGTACCTAGGGAAGGTGTTTTTGCTGTGAAAATTCATGCCAATATCCACAGGGGACAGGGTGCTGCTACACTGCACCCACAATATGTGTACCAGGAACTTTGTACTGGCAATTTATTAGTTGGAGCTCTGTGCATGCTCTTTCCATCACAGAATTTCATACACAGTATAGTAGACATGATTTTTTGATGGCTGCATCATGAATATCAACCACCCCATTGCTAGACCCTGCTTGGCACAGGAGACTGCTCACAGCAGTACAGTGCACAAGTGGGAGCATCAAACTTCTGGACTTAATTAGGAAGCCCTTTCCTTTGGCTGAGTATATGAAACAGCTTGAACCCTCTCCTGGTAAATCAACTGCTGTGAAGGAGCTAAGCACAAGAAAGCAGGGTAATCTCTTCTCTGAGCCAAGCAAGAACCACTGGCTTATATAAATCTGTACCCTCACCAGCAAGGAGGAACTTCGCACTCTGTGCTGAGCCCTTGCCCCAGCTCACCTCCTGTACCAAAACATGGCAGCACAGCTCTGCAGGGAGACAGATGAGTCTGCTCTGGCACTGGTCCTGGCTCAGCTGCTGCTGGAACTGTGCTGAAAGAGCACGGCTAAAAGCTAAAGCTTTGTCTGTCCCTTTTGTCAAGGGGCAATGATTGTCCATAGGTCAGGCAGTATGGATTTCACTGTCCACCTCATCTTGGTGTTGGCTCTTACACAGTAACACTCATCCTTCCTCCTTCCTTTCCATTCCCGTTTGTCCACTGAAACCTGGCATGTTTTGTCAGCTGCTACGAAGAAATCCAGAGCGGCGTCTTGGAGCTGGAGAGAAAGATGCTGAGGATGTGAAAAAGCATCACTTTTTCAGGGTGAGTACAAACTAAGTATTACTTCTAAGGACACGAAGGGAGTAGAGATGGGAAACTAAACATCGGTTCATTTATTTTATTTTACAGCAAATAGATTGGCACGCTTTACTGGCCAAGAAAGTCAAGCCTCCTTTCGTACCCACCATTAGAGGACGAGAAGATGTTAGTAATTTTGATGATGAATTTACCTCTGAAGCACCTATCCTCACTCCACCTCGGGAACCAAGGATACTTTCAGAAGAAGAGCAGGAAATGTTCAGAGATTTTGATTACATTGCTGATTGGTGTTAACTTCCACACACTGTGAAGCCCCAGATGACTGGCTCACAAGAATGCCTCTCTCAGAAGAATACCGACCCTTCAATTGCTTTCTGTGCCACCTGTAGCTTCTGGGTTTTTTTAAATCACATGAAGATCCTTTTAAGTACTGTTTTAACACTCTTGTGAAGAGTGGCCTCTTTGTATATTGTTTTTTATCTGAGCACTGGAAAGCAGGTTATGGCGTTCCTAAGCTGAGCTGGTGAACCCAGGCTGTGTTGAACTTCCCGCACACGGGCACACGTGGATCTGTACAGTTTCTCTCACTCTTCCACAGCAGATGATATCGCTTTTTAAAGTATCTGCCTTAAGTGGGAAAAGCAGACTTTCAGCTAGGTAATCTCCACTCAGCCACACTGAAATAAGTTGGGATACTGGTGACACTCACACAGAATATGGTTCTAGTCAGAGAAGGCAAATGATTTCAGCTAAATATTGTGCAGTCTTTAAAACTACACATTTCTACACCTTCATCTTGTGTTCTTAAAATAATGATATTGAGAACGTATATGCCTTGTTTTGTAAATTTTCTATGGTATTTATTAGGGAAAATGTTAAACACCTTGCCTTTGAGATAACAACTGTCTAAGTGCTTCCATTACAAAGAAAAATCCAGAAAAATCCGGAAAGTTTACCGAAGTCACTTGCCAAACAGTTTTGCCTTCAAGCTCCTTGAGCACGGCTGAAGGCCCTGGTTGGGATGAGGAATGTGAGGAGGACGTTGCTCAGTGTAACCCCAGAGCAGAGCAGCTGCAAGGCCCAGGCCCAGCCCCTTCCATACTCACCTCGAGCCTTTCCAGCGCCCTGAGGGGGCAGAGAAGTTCCCAGTCCCTATCTAACCCCTCCAACCTAAAGTCTGCTGTACAATATCATATCACTTAGAAAACTTAAGGATTTTCAATGTATACATGCTGCGAACATGTATATTTGGAAGTTGTAATGTATTCTTACCTCCAGGCAAGTAATTTGATGTTGCATAGTGGCCAAGTGAACAAAAAAATGTTTCCATGTAGGCCACTGACCTCCAGCCCCAGGATTGGCAGTTACTGAGGGTAAAAAGCAATATGTTGTAACAGAATGTATAAATATTTTTGATAAAAACAGTGTATATTTTTAAACCCCTTAACACTAAAAGCTGTACCTCAAAAGTGGAAAAGTAATTTAGACCAAACACTGTGTGTATTTGTAAACCAAGACCTATTTTCGGCATTTGCTGTTCTGTGGGCAAACATTAACTCTTGGAAAAAAATTTCCCATGTGCTCCTTACCTCAAGCACTATTCAGCACTGGAACCTCACAGGTTCATCCTGGCCAGAGTTTGCTGTTCGTGGGCTAAGGCAGTGTGCATCGCACTCAAATGAATTAAAAACTGGTAATTTTATTAATTCAAAGAAGAAACACAAATCACTGGAGTATGCAATGCTAAGGTGGTGGTTTAAAAACATGATGCTGGACAGACCTGCAGGGTCAGGCAGGGGAGAGGCTTAAGGGAGAAAAAAAGAAAATAATGGTTACTTGGTCTAAATCAGGCCAGTCCCCCACAAGAATGGGGCAAGGCACCTTCCCCAGTGCTACAAATCACGTTGGGCAGAGTGAGTCAACTCCTCAGCATTCCTTGTTTCCAGGTTCTATACTGATAAGAAACAAATTATATTCCTGTATCTAGCTGAAACCAATAGTTTTGAGGTACAGTCAGCTCACCATTTTTGATTCCCAAATATATATACAGAAGCATCTGACAGGGTGCTTAATACTTATGAAAGTATCCTCAAACATACCTTTTTGTAACTACATCTTGTACAGAAATCTTTTTTTAATCTAAGCAAATCACTAAAAAAAAAAAAAAAATTAGAAAAAATTAGAGAGGGCAGGGTATGTTCACCCAGTTAAGCTGAAAAAAGCACTAATTTTATCTCTGTAGTTTTTAAAATATTTTTAGGCAGATTAAGATTTAAACCCTAGATTGTAAATATATTTTGCTATACTTTATCTGTATGTGGCTGCTCAAGCACTTTGTAAGGAAATTAGGATATTTTAGAATGGTACACTATGCATTAAAATGAAATGTGCCTTTAACAAATGTCATTCTAAGTGTTTTGCAGTCATTAATATCACAAATTAAAGTTCTAAATAGAGTAATTTGTAAATTGTGTCACAAACATGATTTTGCTGTTTCTTGAAGTGGCTGGTCATGTTTTCTCCACAGGTAACTTCAGAAAAGAACTTACCATCAGGAGGGGACCCAGTCTTGTGGTGGGAGCTCAGTGTGCTTCCTTTTTTTTTTTAAAGAACATTACAAACTTGGTTTGGAGCAGTGCCGACAGGAGCACACCCTGTCAGCTGGAGTCTGGCCTGCTTGAATCACAGGCTTCCTCTGAGGGCAGAGGGGACACAACTCTCACCGCACTCCTGCGTACTGCTTCATTACAGTCTCTTCCCTACCCACCATTCCATAGCAAGCTGTGTATAACCAAACCACAGTCTGTACCTACCTACCCCACATTAAGCTCATTCTTTAGACAGGACAAAGCTTTTTTCTGAGTGTATTTGGAACAGAAAATTCTTTACTCTTAAGAGCCACATGGAATTTCACATGACGCCATTTTGCCCAGAGATAGACACTTCATACCTGCCTAAACAAAATCGTTCCAGAAAGGGCTGGCTCCAGAGTTTCAAGGATCTTGTCTGAACTGCCGTTGAATTAACATAGGAGGCGCTTGACGATATTCTGCCCTTGAACTTGTGTGTGGGGAACGCAACCCTCCTTCAGCCTCCTGCCTTCTCCTGGGCTGGCTTCGAGCCGCCTCCCCCCTCACGCCCATCCCCGGGTGAGCAGAGCACCCAAAGCCTCCCATCCTGACGGCAGCCGCTGCCGGCACTGCAGGCTCCCGCGCAAACGCTGCCACCCCCTGGGCCTGGCTGACCACAGGCAGGGCAGGAGCTACCAAAGGGGTCAGAGCTCCCTAAAAATCAATTCAGAGCTAGGCCGTTTTTTTCCTGGAATGCTTCACATTAACTACAATCTACTGCAGCCAGTAGTTAAGTGGCCTTCAGAATATACCTGCCCCATCAAGCAGATTCTGAGTTGTGCCTCTTTGTGCTGCACAGTTACTTCCATCTCCACAGCCTGGGAGACACAGGAACTGCTTGTGGAACTGCAGGGTCAAGGCAGGATTGCATGTCCCTGCCTCCCATCTGCTGCACTTCAGAGCTTTGCACAGATGTATTTCAATTCCTGTCCAGACAGCCTTTGTTGTATGCAACGATTTTAACTGCAGACACTCACCCCTCACATGTCAAGTGTTCATGCCTAATGCCTGAAAGGATTTATGTATGAGCATTACGGCCAATGTACATTTCAGTGGAGTAGATTTAACCCACAGATCTATGCTGGAAGGCAGTACTCACAGTAAAAGCAATTTCCACCTTTGCATTCCCAAGATGTAACAGAGCATTAAAGGTCAGGCCCATCCCATTCAACTCAACCCACTTTCGCCCACAGAGGAGGCAGGCGGAGTAGCTCAGATCAAGACCAGGAATGCCCAGGTAACAGAAAATACTGCAACAAAGTCAAAGCCAATACATCAGACACTGAATCCATGCCCTCCAAACTACTGATCATACCCCTTCTAACACCCACACCAGAATGTTTCGCGGCTGCAACCAACAGCTTCTGTGGTATAACAGGACTGTACAACCTTTGTTATTTGTTTGCAGAAGAAAATGTTCAGTTGCCGTATTTCCAGTCTCTACTGGCAGAAGAGGATTAAAGCTCAACTAGCAAGGAAAGAGTGAGGGCTACTGGCAATGAGTGCTACTGCACACAGCCTTCCCTCTGCATGGCTTAGGACCAGATGTCAGCAGCAGGCTGACCCCTCAGCTGTTCATTTGTGTGGTTAAACTGAATTTGCACCTGTGATACAAAATGAACTCAGGAATCAGGAGACTCCCAGTTAAGCACATTTGTTGCCTTTGTACACAAAGGGACACTGTCAGGAGGCAACCACTGTTCAAAGCTCTTAGTCTGGGCAAGGCTGAACAACTTCAGGCCTTCATTCAGCACCTGGTACATCATTTCAAACAGCAAGTGCTCACTTAGAACATAACCACAGGCCGGCCAGACTGCAGGGTGGGCTGGTAGGTCAGAAATTTAACAGAAACTTATACTAGAAATACTTTTTACTTTTCTCTGTAGAGTACAAAGCATTATGAAGTTACCAGGAATTCAACTAAAGTGAGTCCTCATGCTTGTCTTTAGCTGCTTTGTCATTATGTCAAACTCACAGAAGAAAAGCAGAGACATCAGAGACTGTGCCAAGAAGGGGATTAATCCTTTTGCAACCAGTTTAGAAATATTCTGCAGCAGTTGTGCAGAACTTGGAACAGCTTTTCAGCAACTGCTTACATTCTGGGTGGAAGCACCCACACTACAGCTCCCTACAACTACTAAATCACTCTAGAGATCAGAAATTGTCCAGAAAGTGAGCATTTAAGCAGCCTTGTGACCAAGCCCACAAGCATGTAGCTCACTCCACCATTCCATGGACTGCATTCCAGTTCTCAGCATGTACAACAGTACGTGCATGTCACATTGCAGTCATACCCACAAGATGGTGTTTTTGGAAAACAGTTTATTTGGGAATTACACAATATTTTAAATTCTCCAAAATACATCTTACTGGATCCCTACAAAAGAAATCTAAATAAGTACAACAATATGAAATTAAATTTGTTGCAACAGTTATTAAATATTTACTTCCACTAATATATACATACAAAATGCCACACAATGAGCTTGTTTACCCTTGGAATGTGTGCTGCCTTCCAGCAGTTATGCTCCACCTCCATATCCTCCAGTTCCACAACACGAAGACCCAATATTAACACTTTGTACATCCTTTATTATAGGCAAAAATAAAGAGTTTGTTTTTGTTGTTTTTTGGGGGAGGGGGTTAGCAGAAATTAACCCTCTGCAATCTCACAGCTGTGGTAGTTTGTCTACTGGGGTATCAAACTTGAAGTCTGCTGGGAAAAGATCTGGAGCTCGAGGATAGATCAACCTGTATGACTGTCTAATCGTAACATCAGCCACACCAGCAATATCTCCAATTTCTACAACAAAAAGCAGAGAAGTGATTAGTTTTTACTTTTGCCATTTGTATTGAAGAAACCAGCAAGCATAACTTATCTAGAGGCACTAGACACTTGCTTCATTTGCAACTCTCCCAAAAGCCAGCTAGAAATGGTTTTAACTGTGGTGACTAATATTTTGCATACATAAGCCTGTCTTCTCATGTGCCACAGTTCAACTTCACCTATCAATCTTGGAATAACATCAATTTCAAATTGGCAGAGGGCTAAGAGTGCAAAAGTCATTAGAAACAGCTACTACAAACTCTACATATGACCACCAATATTTTAACAAATCATCATCAACTTCTGGATCTTCATTTTTACACTCTGATGAAATATAAGCAAAAAGAAACAAAAATCTGAGTCACAGACAAAACATAATACCTTCAGTTAAACATGAAATACATTAACCTTAAAATGCACCAAGAAATATGGCAGAGACACAGAGCACTGTCTAATGAGCTGAGGGAACACTGGTTTGAGATGCACAGAAACTTAAATTTATTCAGGATTTAGTCAAGTTAGGAATTTAAACCTTGAACTGCATGAGAGGCTTCAGCATTGCCCAAGAACACTGGAGCAGTGTGGAGCCATGGTGTCCATGGCAGGCAGCTGTATTTTAACACTCACTCTTGAGAGATACAATCCCGTAGCTCACAGCAAGCAAGGATGAAGGCACTGAACTTCCTGGGCTCCAGTTCACTCACAGCCCCAGGAAAGTGCCAACTGGATGGACGCTCCAGGGACATAAGCAGTTACAAATGCAGAACAAAACACCACAACCTGACAGATAAAAGCTATTCTTTATCCAAAAGGAACTCTCCACTAAGAAACTGCTACATTTTTATATTTTTAATATTTCTGATCTGAACTGGACAGCTCAGTGGAGCACTTGGATCCATTTCTCACATCAAGTTCTATCCCTTGCAATCTTAGCAAACTTCTTTCCCCAGGCATTGCTGCCCTGCAGGCCTCACTCCCTTGAGCCCCAGGGCTGATCCGTGCTGCACTGAGGCTCAAGAGCCATGCACTCCTTACTGGCTCCCCAGAGGCTACCCTACCAGCAGGGAATCTGCCCCAGCTGATCCACAACAAACCCTGCCATCCCACACTTCCTATCCTTACCACACGCTCACTGTAAGCCAAGGACCATGTACTTATGCAGGGGATTCCCTGTCTGCAAAAATGATTGAAGATTCAATGTAATCCAAAGCCCAAGTGCTCCCTGCAACTGCCCCCAAGTTTGCATTTGGAGTATTTTAAGCAGCAGAATGGGCATGTGCAATATTAGCATGGGTGAACTTAAATTATTATGCTCATTTGAATGCACTGGTCCACTGCATTCAAGAATCCAACTCCTAATACCAGAAGAAAATGAACTCAGTTTACACTGAGCATAGCCAATTACTCCACATTCATTTTGGGGACTGGGAGATCCTGATTTGGTCCTTGCTGTATGCAGTTAGAACTGAGTTCATCACTGTTCACACAGACCTCATCCAAGTTTTACAGTAACACTGAATTTTCTTTCAAGCAGGAAGGCATGGCAAACTAAAACCAAACATAAAAAACCCCAGAAAAGTCAAGTTTTACCTTTTTGTGTCCTTTTCTCTGAAGAAGCTTGTGATGCCATGTAAATAGCTGCAGCTGCTACAGAGATAGGGCTTCTCCCAGGAACCAAATCTAATTCCACAGCTTTACGGGCAATATGTGTTGCTGCCATTTGTACTTGTTTGGGAAGACCCAGATTAGAACAGAATCGTGACATGAAGTCTCCAGTTGTAATCAAATCCACACTGGTTTCCAGAGCTTTCAAAATAAGTTTAAAACACCGGCCTATTTCCTTCTTTGAAATCCTGGATACTGCACATATTTCTGAAGAAAGATTATAAATTAAATTTTAGACTTCACAGCATTCACTCCCCCAAAATAATCAAATTTGATTCTCAATATATTAAGACCCAAAAAGATGGCCAATGTCCTGAAGGCCACCATCACTAAATAAGCTCTGAACATACGCGAAACTTCAGTCAGTGCACATTTATCATAAGGAGCTAATTAATACAGCTCACTTATGGAAATTTGGCACTCAATGCTAGAGAGTTGCCATCTTTGACAGGGAAAAGTTGCACAAATTTACTACAAAACTGCTGGTTCAAATTCAGTTACGTTCAGTTCTAACAGCCCACCCATCCTCTGATCAAAGCAATGCCTTTTAAGTTTCACCAACACTCAAAATAATTTTCAAATGCTAAAACCCCCATGCCCAAGAGCCTACTCCACAAATATAACAAATTCCCACAGACCCTTCTGCCCTCCCCTGAAAGGAGAGCTACAGCTGAGAACAACCCATTTGACAAAGTCCAGGAATACGAAAACCAACCTCCTACAGTGACAGTAACTAAACCTTTACTTCACAGCAAAATTGAATCTGTATCACTCGAAACTTACCTTTAAATGTTCTTGGAACCCCCTCTTGTCTACAGGCTATGTAGAGACAAGCAGAAGCAATGGCATCATTACTTCTCCCCTTCAGGCTCTTTTGCTCATACACTTGCTTGAATAAATTATTTGTTCGATCCTTCAACGCAAGAAGACAAAATTTAATTAACTCTAGGCCATTTAATTAGCAGCAATATCAAAAATTCATGTGCTCATTATATTATGCTAACTAAGTCAATGCCAGAACAATTTAAGGGAGACATGAACTTACAACTATATTTCTAGGGAGGTTGATTCTGTCTGCCATGTTCGTAATTTCTTTAAAAGCATTCATCATTGCACGATCAGAGCTACTCATAGTTCTGCGATTTTGGTACTTTGAATTCCCAAATTCATCAAAACTTGCTGCACCTGTGCCCTGAAAAGAAAAATTTGTATTGTCAATAACACAAGCAACTTCCTGCTCACTTCAAGAGCAAACATCTTCCAGCTTTATACATTTTAACTCAAGGCAACAGTTCCAACTGCCATGCAAATAAACATCACTCAAAGTATCTCATTCAATCGAGCATTGTTCCACACAACAGGTTCTACACTTTGCACCAGTCTCAAATTGTGAATTGCCTTCCAAAGACCACAGATTACATGGGGCTTTTTCTTTCCTCATGTAACAATAGTTACAGAGTGAAAAAGAGTAAGATAATATATAGCCAGTGTGTGCATCTCAATACTCCTGGCACCAATGCCAAGGTCCAAGATGATGATATATGCAACTCTTGTCTGTCCTTGGGGCTGCATCTGTGGTAGACAGGTGAGCCAGAAAAACAATTTTATGGTCAGCTAGAGACCAGTTGTTACAATGATAACCATGACAGTGAAGGCATGGGCAATGAAAACACCCAAACCAATGAACCAAACCCAACTTGATACCATGCCTGTTAAGAGGCATTATGCAAATTTGCCCAACCAAGAGGGTCTATAATGTTTAAGATTTTCAATTTGCCAGCAGTCCAAAACAAGTCTTTACCAAATAATGCCATGTCAGATTAGTAATGGCTGATGACAATGACACATCCAGTAAGTTCAGAACAGCAACATCTGTAATTTACATTGTCCACATATGTGTTTGCTGTCACAGTATGCAGAGGACCCCCAGCTCTTTCGAGTGGAAAATACTTCTTCATAATTCCATCATGTGTAGAAACCTGGATTTCCTGCAACCAGCAAGGAATCTGCAACATATTCCTTGCTGGTACCTTCAAACACTTTCCCTGGGCAGGGGCATCCAACTTTCACTGCAGACAGACTTGGTCATTTATACAAGCCACTGCAGACACCCAACTACTGCACTGTCGTTTTGCCAAAACCAGTAAACATAAAGCAGGTCTTGATCCGTGACTGACTGACAACCTGGCTAAGCACTTGCACACAGAGTTCTCAAACTGAATACTCAGCAATGTATTGAGATGTCCAGGCTGTACAAAGTAGGGTAAGGACACAGTGAACAAATAATAGAACATGCCCTGGCATCTACTTTTTCTTCTGAGCTGCCCAGTTTCTTCTTTCCTGACCCGTGTTCTTGGGAACTGCCCTTCTATTTTAAAATAGGCTGTATTTTTAAATAGGCTCTAACACTATAATCTCTATGAGGTGCACTTCTGCATTTAATACAGTTTCTCTGACTGACAGTAGTAACACTCGCTCTTGACCATTCACTTACACTGTTCCCATTCCCAAGGGCCTCAATGACATCCCATTTCCAGCAGCCCCAGGGGATCCCTCCCTGCTGAGACACCATCTGTGAATCACACACCTCAATTCACTGTGGCAACCAAGGACTTTGGCACAGAACCCTCCCTCACAAGTCTCCCTAGCTCCTTCAACAGGTCTCTACAACAGATTCCAGAACCATTCCTGTTTCTTTCCTAATACTTCAAACATCCTTTCATACAAAATGAGCACCTAGACGTGATCCTGGCACCAACACAGCGGAGGTGGGCTCCAAAGACAATCCTACTTCCTTGGCTGGCTGAACACCTCCAACTACTCAAAGGTTCCCAGTACAACAAAAAGGTAAAAAAAGAGCAAGAATAAAGCACAACAAACTTCAGGCCACAAAGAGCAATATTAGGCCTTCCATTCAAAAATTATGCCAGAACTTCTCTTGGCCCAAAGTATACAGAAGTCTCAGGTCAAAAGGCTCCTTGCTGGCCATCACTCACAACCCCAGTTCCCTGCAGTGTGTTACATTTGTGTTTATCATGGCCTCCTAGACCAGTGCTATGCTCAAATGCTTCCAGGTACTGCGTGAGCTCAAACTCTTGTAGAGGCCAGAAGAGTGAGCACAAACAACAGCAAATCCTTGTCTAGTCAGGCTTCATGTCAGAGACCACTCTACCAGGAAACACTGCTCTGTCCTGGAGCCAGCAAGTATTCCCCTTCACCACAGGGATCTTCCCTGGTCCACTGGTTAAGCACATCTCTTAGGTGCTGTAGAGTGAAACTAGACAAGGATTTTACCCTGCTGATATGAGCACTCTTCAAGAGCCATGCCCAATATACAACTCACAACTATAAGGGGTGGAAAACACTCTTCCACCTCAGTTACTTATATAAACCACAGAAATTCTCCCTGCATTTGTTATTTAAATGCACCATCTACTTTCCTGCTGGAGCTTTCAGAGGAGGGACAATGCTTTGCTGATTTCAGCCCTTGACAACCATGGTAGGAGTCCCTTTCCCTTTATGGAAAAAACCAGAAGCCACACAGTTTCAACTGAAATTAAACTGATACTTCACAAATTGTATGGTTTAACGTTGTGGCCTTTGTGAGACATCAACTCGTATCTTTCCCAACTCAGCAAGAAAGGTATCTGTCAGAGTCGGGAGTTCTACATGTTTGGCTTTTGAACAGAACAGAAACCTCATGGATACAATCCTGGAAACAGCCTCCAAGGTAGCTAAAGTGAGAAAATGCAGTCAAGTCAACAGTGACTACCTCTGAAGGGGCTCAGTGGAGCTCAGGTTTACAATGCTGGCAGCCAACAGCTTTGTACCCCAGTATTTCCCCCACAGTAGCAGAAAGCGTAAGTATCACCAGCATCATCCACACCACTGATTTGTGCTTAACCACAGCATCAAGGCATGCCCCCAGATCCACCACTCTTCTTGCCCAATGCAACCAGCTCATATGGATCAGTCTGATGGATCCTTTCTTCTTTTTCAATCATCAGCCCCCGGTATCTTTTCATTGCTCATCAATGTAGCACTTCCAGATTCAGGCCATGCAGTTTGACAACAGCCAGCTTCCTGAACAAAGGATAGGAATTCTATGCCAAGAGAGTGCATTAAATCTTTATCCAACCAATATAAGTTCTCTTGCAGTTGCATTTACTACAGCAAGGAATCAATTAACTACCAAAGGTGACAAAAGACATTTACCACGAGATATAGGAAACAAAACCTAAGAGTTTTTTTTTTTAGATTCATAGAAAAGAGCTCCCTATGTCAAAGCAAAACTAAAAGCTGCTTTTTCAGTTATTTTTTTTAATTTTATGTTAGAATTTTAGAAATAACTAACATTCTGGCAATGAAGTCACAATTAACGTGAGACTTCACCACACCTCCAGTTGATCTGCATTGTAATCAGATCAACTGCAGCACATAGTATCTAATTTCAGAGTTACAGTTCTGTGCCAGTATCCTGAAGACCTGCCCGTGGAATTCAAATTGCTTCAATCACAGCCAACTATGCTATTCACCCTCCTCTTCACAGGCAAATCAATCTTTGTTCCAATGCAGGCTGCTGCTGCTGCCTCAGACAGATGGGTTCCTTAAGCATTAAAACCAATTAGGAATTAATGCCTTTGCACAGGCAGAGCAGCCTCTGATGCTATCACATACAGACCACACACCCCTTGTAGGAAGGAGCCCCAGAGCAGCACCTCCTGCCTTCCCAGAGGAAAGAGGGACAAACCACTCTGTGGAGCAGAACTGACCCTCTTCCTCTGCTGTTACAAGGCAATACTATTGTTGTAACTGGTTCAGACTCCACTTCCACCTACATCCCCAGGAGTTGACAACAGATCTCTAATATGATGTGCCATGAGAATAATCAGTGTCCTTCTCTTTCGGATTTCCCACAACACAGGTTGTGTTCTAGTGTTTTTTTCTGATGGGGGTCTTTTTGGGAGGGTGGAGCAGGTCAACTGTAAAGATTTTATTATCTGCAGTCCTACCTCAAGTAGAAAGAGATCGCCCTGGTCCAGTCCCATATGAAAGGTTAAAACTAACTCTGGCACACAAGTATGGGGTCCACTCCAGGCCATTCTAAGCACTGTTGCTAAATGGGAAAATAATAATCTTACCTTGCTTCTCTGGAATTCACAACAGTTGTTCTGTACCCTGTCAGATACTACTTACCCTTGCCTACACCAATTTCACCCTTGTTCAACCACTTTGCATATCTAGGTCAATCCACACCCCAGCCTACTGCCAGCAGGGACTTCAGATGACTGCTTGAGAATTGTACTACTTCCTTGAGTTAGTTATTTTTTCTGCAAAATTCATGCCCTTTCTGCACTGACAGGAGATCTCTTCAGCATCTTCTGATAAAAGCCATTCTCTTCCTTCCAAATGACCAGGAGAAAAGCAGACCCTGATACAGACTTCACATCAATGAACTGACATCCCAGAGCCCTTGGTTTTACCAGCAAGACAAACACAGGAACTCCTGCACAAAAACATCCTGGTTTGCCAAAGGGACTCTCAATTTCCCACAGAAAATAATGCACCTCTTCTGCAATTCCTCCCTGTGCAAATAAAGCATCCACAGTTGGACTGACTGCCCCGTCTACATTCCCCAACACAATCCTGGCAGTTCCAGTACTTTTTACTCAGTTCTCATAGGTTAAATCATGCCACACTAACACCCCAACATCTTGTCTTCATGGAATGGCATTCTTTGCTACACCAAGTTTGGTCATGCCTATTCTGGGACGTTCTGGTTTCATCAGTTGAACGTCCACCTCTGAAAATTTTTAGTTTTCATAGGCAAACAAACTTTGCATAGAAGTTTCTTTGTGTCTTTAATTCTTTCACTAAGGCTGCCATCCCTCTTTATTCTAAACTAGGATCTGAACTTCCAAACGGACGAGGGTTAACTGAACAAGTCACTGATCACCTGGACACAAAATCTGTCTTTAGCTGAAATATCTTTTGTCTTTTCCAATTTGCAGGTTCTAAAGGTGCTCAGGTCATTCTACTGACTGAATTAAACTGAGCTCCCAGAAACAAACCTTGTATTTACACAGCTCCAAAATGAGAAACCTGGAGCAAACCGTCCATTTCTCCATCTGTCTATAAAGGTACAGATCTTTATCACAGTTGACCAAATCAACAACAGAAGTCCAAGCCCTCTGAACTGCAATCTTTCTGATCCTATGCAGGTGGCATTAAAATTCCAGTGACTTCTACAGCACTGCTTCACAGAGCCACTTAGCAATGCCAGTGTTTTTAAAGGAGCAGTGCAGAAATTTATTTGTGTGAATGGCCTCCAAAAGCCACCTAAAATCCTAAAACGTGATAGGCAGCAACACTTGGAGTTGTCCAAACACAACCATCTACTTGGACAATTCCTCAAAGAGAAGGGGTTTTTTTCACTAATGGTGAAACATTAGCTGCCCATCAGTATTCTACTAAGAAGTAGTCTACTTCTTCGCTTTGAAGAATTCTTGGATGAAAAGTATGTTGCACACTTCCCTACACACAGCCATACATATTTAGGCACTTCATCCCAGCAACATCACTGAGACAAAAACTTCTGAGAAATCCTGGTGTGCGTGTAACACACAAAGCAGCAAAACATTTTTAACAACAACTGCACCACTTTTCATGAAACATTCAGGAAATCCACAAAAATCAATTTGGATCTTGCAGTAAAAAATGAAGCAGAAAGTACAACAACTAAAATGTACCTGGGTTGCTACTTCATTAAACGGAACGCATTTTTGCTGTCATGGGAAACAGCAAGATATGATAGCACCACAAAATTTCAACCCAAATACAGATTGAGTACTTTCCTCTGGGGCACTCACACCATGAAAGAATTCTACACTTAGTGCTTTAACATTAGTTGGAAGAACATGTACAACACGAGATCTCCAGGTTTCCAATATGAATCTGATTCACATTTTACTACCAAAAAAATGGCAGCACTAGCTACTGAGATCTCAAAATTAAGTATGTTACTTCAGAATCATTTCAAATACACTTGCTAAGTCAAAGTACATGTCTTTAAAAATTGCAACATCAGCTTTCCTATTTTTAGCAATATATCAAAGGGTAGCAAGTAACCCCGCAGCACCACAAATTTTTTTTCTTTTTTTTTTTTTGCAAAGGTTGGCCCTTTCCTTCTATCCCCAGAGAAGAGCCACATTTTATACACTGTTGAAACATGCAAGTTCAGTTCAGGCAAATTCTTTTCATAAATACATATGTTGAATAGTTTCTCTACGGACATACAATCTGGAACTTGGCATAAAACGCTCAAACTTGGTAAAACTTAGTATTTCCAGTGTTACCTTGCCAATCATTGTACTCAAGTCACCATCACTGAGCAAAGGATTCTGGGTATCCCCAACTCGAGATGGGTCTTTGGTTGCTTTGTCATTGCTGAATGTTCTCCACTCCGACCCCACGTCTATGACCCGGTCACCTGAGAACACAGAAAGCAACGCAAAGTCTGCATTAACACACTGCTTTAAAATACTGCGTGAAACATTAAGTCAGACATCTGAGCTCTGCATTGTAAGAAGGCAGTCTGCTGGCATTCCCAAACGCAACAGTAACTGGCAGGACAATGAACCAGAACATTCAGGATCTACAAGTTAAAGCAATGGAAAAAAAATGCAACTAGAGCGGCAGGGAAGACATAAGTAACTTAAGAAATGCATCCAGAACACAAGAACTGTAATCTTTATGGATTACAATTAGCCATAAAGAGTATCATGGCACTTCCAATAATACACAAAAGGAATCAAGACCTCGATTTCAAGCTGAATTTTGTACCTTCTCACCCACCATAACGACATTTTGCAGTTCAATTTTTCTTGAAGACAGTTCTGACCTTGCCCAATTCCACAATGCTGGACAGTATCAACAAAAAATATGTATACTCAACTACTTCTATTTAAACACAATCAACCCTGTTATACCTTAGAAGAGTTTCAGTACAGATTGAGAATAAACAGGAAAAGCACCACATTTTCTGAATGAAACAACATTCCTTGCTGTCCTCTGTTAATCTCGCATTCACCTAAATCCTTCCTACAGCAACTTATCAGTCTGAGAAAGAATTCTCACCAATATTCTGATGCAGACAAAAGCCCTACACTAAACACAACAATAGAAATGTAGGTGGGTAAAAAAAGAAACACAAAAGAAAACACATAAACCCCAGTCCCAAACCCACTGCTGGCAGCACAGTTCATTGTATTCACAGATCTGATAAAAGCTGCACCTCAAAGGTGTTGCCTCCAGAGCAATACTACAGAATTTTTAAGAATATCTGTACAGAAGAACACAAAAAAGAACACTTTTCTTAGTGTTCTGCAGTAAAGCAGAATACAGCTCTGTGTAGGATGTCAGAAGAAACTTCAGAATAATTGGCACCCTTCTTTGCTAAACCTAAGGAAAAATTCACCACCTTTATCAGTGTTTAAGTGTGTTGTGAAAGAAATGTCTGCAAAAAAAGGTAGCACTGACTGCATAATTTCTGGTATGGAAGTCTTAGAATGAAACCACAGAGGCTGATTTAACCTGGTGAAAACAAGCAGATAGAAAAAAGCACTCTGCAAACCATGGTAATTCAAGATCTCATGCTGGAGAAAATGCAGAAGCTGTGGACAGAGTGGTGTAACTGCAGAATTATCTGGGGGATATAAGGGGAATCTATTCTGACAGAATAACTCAATTTTTAACATAAAATTATGCAAGGAGAACGCTTGAAATTGAAAGCTGTGAATGAACCAAAATAAATTGCTACAACAAAAACCAATAACTTTAGGTTAAAGGTGTTCTCATCAATATCTGTCAGACATGCTCATAGCTATGGCTCCATTTTTTTTTACTGCTCTACTAAAACCCAAAAGGGAGAAGAAAAAAAAAAACAACTACGAAAAGCTAAAGGTTTAAGGACAGAATGGATCTGTGCCGCCTTTTACTCTTTCTGCTACAAAGGTCAACCCCCACACTCTTGGCAAGCTTAAAGTTGCAGACAGTGTGCTCCTCTAGCTCCTAGACTCTCTGTAAGTATTTGATTCAGTAATGCTCCTTCTATGGCCTAGAAGTAACTTTACTTTTAGACAAAACCCCAATACTGTTTACAGCAACTAAAAAAAGAAAAATGTACTTAAAATTCTGGCATGGTATAAATAGAACACTGAGTACAGAGAAATGATGTAATATTTTTCCACACAAGTAGGAATGACCTAAATGACTCACTCAGGGATCTGCCTCTTGTGAGTTATGAACCACTCCTGCTCTAACAAGAAAGTTCTATATCACTGCCTGCTTTGGCAAACACATTACAAACAGAAGATTGAGACTACTATTTCAGAGTGAGAAAAGATTAAGTAGAACAAATCACTGAATATAAAGCATTTGTGTAATTAAGACATAGTATGAAAATATCTTCATTTTGCCAAGAAACCTGCTACTGCAGAAAAGAAGTTTTTCTCTGTACTGCCAGTGTCGTTGAAAATAGACAGAGGTCCTAGGCAGCACATTCCATCTTCCAAAAGGCTTTTATAAAAGTGTGACACAAGCTAGAAGTATTAATGAAAATTGAACAAGTAAGCCTAAAGGTTTCCATAGATGGAAAATATTCAGCTACAAGCATGATTAGCTGGATTATCCTGTTCAACAAGAAACAAAAACAAAACACAAAATGTGACCTCTGTTATCTTTAATTCTTCAAAATATAAAAAACACTTTGGAACTGTGATACTAGTACAGATGCAATTAAATCCCACACTAAGTGGTCAAAACAAAACTTTAAAACACCAAACTCAAGTCTTACAAAAAGCAGTGTAAGAAAGTCTTGGAAACTGGTCCTGAGTTAAGATTTCAAGTTCTAAACTGAATTTGCTAGGTCATACACTACTGACTGGCCTTCCTAAACAAGCTGGAGTATGGGTCCGACAGTCAAACACGAGAGTATAAAAGCTCCCAATAAGTACACCATAAAGTTGTCTCTCCTTTCTCACATTATTATATTGTTTTGGGCAACTCTATAAAGCTGCAGTAAGGATGGGAGTGGCCACGTACTCCCTTCATTACTTCCTTTTGATGCAGTCCTTTTGAACAAAACAGCTTTACTAGATACGGTTACATTAGATACTCCCTTATTTAATTTTCCTCAAACAGATGAGTTCATCTTCTCAGCTTCCTCCTCTAAGTACATACAAAAACAACAGTTTACAGACCAAATCCTTGTGAAATGCATCTCCAGGCTGATATCCTAAATCATCTTTCTGAACAGATAAATTTTTCACCATTGCTCTCCATTTCTTTTCATAAACTACTATTCCAGTATTCAGTTTCTCTTTAAAATACAGTCTAACAGACTAACACACAGGCTCCAGCACAAACACAGACTGCTAACTTCCCTGACTCAGGTTACTCATCATCTGAAAAGCTCATTTAGTAAAACGCAAAAGTGCTACTAAGAACGGAAAACCTCAGGCCAAGGTTACTTCACAACTGACAAATGCAAAGAGCATGTGCTACAGAAATGCAAGAGCAAACTCAGGTCAGACTCAACAATAAAAACAGAATTTTGAGCAGTTTTAAATAATTAGCTTGAACTATCTATACATCAAAATTTATGTATGTTTACTCCTCCCTTAAAAATGAAGTGATTTCTCAGAAGAAAGTATTTTCAATCAACAAGTCCTGAATTTTCAGTTACATATTTACAGAGAAATAATACCAGCTATTTTAACATTGCACTCCACTTGCAGTAACTCATAAAACATATGTATTTTCTTCTCCTTCTGCATTTTGCATTATCTGTTATAAGAAGACAACATAGCTTAAAATTGAAGATGTCTAACCAAAACAAGAAATATGATGACGTTCACGAACATATCCAGACTTGAAACAGTCTTTAACATGCCTGAGAAGGCACATTCATAAGTTCTTTTCAGAGGAGCTCTAATGTTAGCTGTACATTGCATTAAGTTCTACGTGTTATTACCTAATATTTTAATTTTAACATAAATACAGTATTAGAAGTTTATTTGCACTCTGAAGTCCCAAAATACCTATTGTTAGTAGAGGACGTGTCATTCTTACAGTTAGTTAAGGAATCTGCTGCCATCTAGTGAGCACATATCTCATACTTTTAATTAAAAGCATTTTACAATGCCAAATTTAAATATATATATATGTATAGGATTACCCTTAAGTTTCAGTCAGCTCCTTATTAAGCAGAGTAATGAGGTGCTGCAACAAACTACAGTGAAAAAACTAAAGAGCAGACTACAAGTTCGAGAGAATCACGAAGACATCAAACTGCACAGAGCCAGGCTGAACAGTCTGAGCTCTCAGCCTCTCCTAACTCCTAATCACTTTTGCAACCTTCTGCTGGACTTGTTCCAGCAAGTCTCTCTCTTCCTGGTAAAGACAAGCCCCGAGTTAGACACAGTACTCCAGGAATCTACTCCACATTCTATTTATTAGCTTACAGACAGCCCCACACAGTAGCACTCAGCCTTTTTTTCCACTTTGCAGCTTAAGAACTTTTATTAAGGACCAGATGTATTAAATGTTACCAAAAAATAAACTCATGGGGAGGGAAAAAAAGAAATGAACACACAATTTTACAGTCACAGCTTTTTCTACAAAATTTTCAGCCTTTCATAAGACAGCAGTATTATTTGTAAAAGTTATCTTGTTTTCAATGAATTGTCAACACCACAAACGCATCATCACAACCAGCAACACCAGTCTATTCACAAGACAATTAAAAAAGCTAAAGCAGGTTTTCAGATGCTAAACAAAACACAAAAATCCCACAAGCAAACAAACAAGCCACAGATAATTTTAACTAGTTGCCAGACATCAACAGCATCACACCAGTATCAAAAGGCAACTATGGATTGAAACAGACAGCACAGCACAGCAGGCAAATGACTGCTACAAGAACAAAGGCTCAGCAGCTCCTGCATATCAAAACGATGACAAATCTAAAAGGACTTACAGGCTTCCTAAGCCATCAGCTTGCATAATAATTTTGGAGGAAGCAAAGGAGAGTAGAAATGTTAAATGATCAGGTGGACAAGTCTGGTCAGCTGAAGTAACACCTCTCCAGGACTTGAGGCCTTTCAAAGATTATCAGCTCAAGTACTTGTGATGGATGCTCCAAACTAAGAACCTCAATTTAAAATGTTGTGCCTGATCTACCTTACATCACAAAATTAGAGACTCTTTTTCCATCAGAGGAGTTCAGATTGTTTCTAGCCCTTATTTGCCTAAATCACTTTGTCAGCCTGGTAAGGAAGCAAGTAAAGAACCGTGCCCTAAACAGGATGATTCAAAATGTTACTGTTACTCTACTAGAAAAATCTAGTACTTCACCTAATGGAAGCATTAGTGGTCTCAAACACCTCTGGTTGCCAGCCAAGAACCCACTAACTAGAAACCCTCTTCCACTCTCCAGGGAATTTCATGCTAAGAGCTGTGCTTATTACAGAGCCTGACAAAGGATGCTAACTTTTAGCATCTAAAGTCTGTTTCCATTCTTACAAGCATTACTGCTGAACACCTAGAAGCATCACCCTTGCCTTTAAAGCTGAAAAGGGTTAGAATTAGAACAGACTATTTGAAATGCTGGCTGAGAAAGGCAAGTAGGTTACTTTCTTCATACTATAAATTCCCTGTATAAAGTATCCATGAATGCTCATGCAAGAGTCAACTATTCAGAATGACTTAAAGCATCAGCATCCTTTAAAATTAGCTTTCCCCTGAATGCAAAGAATCTTTTTGCAAGGACCAACTTAGTAGTTTGGACACCAAGCGTGTAAAAGCTGATAATACACATCCATATCTAAAGACCTTTACCTACTTTTTTAAGCAATACTTTGAATTAGGAATTCATACTGTAGTTTTAAAGATTGACCATACTTGTAGAAAGGAGTAAACTTGAACATACATCCAAGTATTAAAAGATTTTTCCCTATGGATGTAAACGCTCTCTACTGGATCCAAGTCAGGAGTGCTTAAGCACCTTCCCCACTTACAGAATACTACAAACAGCTGAAAAAAAAATGATTTCTTTGTTTTTCAGAAAAAACAAGCAGCTATACAGAAGCAACCAATCTTATCCCTAATGACAGACATCTTGCGTTGAGGGACATCCAGACATCTGGCCAGTTGAGGGACAATGGTGAAATCCCTTCCTGCTCATTTATTGAGGAAAAAAATATCTGTAGTATAGTCAAATCTTACCTATTCTCCATGGACCACACTTGAATTTACAATGCACCATTTCAATCTCTAACTTTTCAGAAGTATCAGCCAAACAAGTACTCAGACAGAACTTTGTAACAGCCTTACTGCTGACCACAGGCTATTGAATATTTTTCCCTAAAATTCTTCAACTGAACTCTCAGGTATACCCAGAACATGGCATAAATATCTGAATACTGGTCATAATCTGATTCAAAGCTTTAAAAAGTTGATATGTGTCCAAGGATCCTCATCAGCTGGAGACAGACTTCTGCTTTTTTCATCAAAGGCTACCCAAAAAAAGATACATACAAGAGCACTGTTCCTCTCTCAGCCACATCTGCCTACTGAAGCAGACAGCATTAACCAGTTCGAGAATCACTTACTACACACTGAAAATAAATTCCTCACTGCTTAACTCCTGCACAGTAAGATAACATTTAATGAAGCTATGTAGAAGTTTAAAGGAATGTCTTAGAAAGATACTCCTAACCTGAGATATTCGTAATACCTGAGATACTACACAGCAGTACATGCCACTGGACTGATTCTTATCCTCCTCTGAAATCCACATCACCACCTTGCTACATCAAGAAAATTCAGTTCTTTGTCTTCCACTTTCACTCTGCTTTCTTCAGCCCCTTCTGGCACATCAGCTGACTCCCAGCCTTTTTTACTGCCTATAAGGTAGTAAGCAAAATATTTTCCTGTCAAGAAAGAGGATTTACTAGCCTTCTCTTCTTGAACAACATGCTTTTCCCTCCACCAAGTCTGTCTGGAGAATGAGATATGGTGAACATTTTAAATGAACACAGTACTAAGTACTTCTCCAAGCCCTAAGAACTCTGTCCATGAACTTTCCCACCAGCCCATGAACCCTCACTGTAGCACATAGCTTAGAATAAATGGAGAAAGGTAGGGATAATAAAACACAATTCTTCTGACAGCAAATAAACCTGGACAGAGTTGTAAAGTCTCAAATGCATGTCAATCCAGGCTAATATCAAAATTCCACGGATAATTGTAATTTAGGTCTCCAAGTGCCTTTCATGCAAAAAGCAATTAGCAGAAGGAAAAGTTATCAAGTTGGAAATAATTACCATGAAAAGACAGAACACAAGCTAATCCACAAAAGGTAATAGTGAAAAGGCAGATAAGGGTTTTTACTAGACTGAAGCAGTATTTTGAAACAATAATACACTCAACATCAGCCTCAGTCATATTGACATTACAAGATTTAATTTTAACTGCACAGCAAAACACCTGTTTATTTAGAACATGTGGAAAATAGTGCGCAAAAAAACCCCAGTGTACTAGATTTAACTTAAATTTCAATCTTATTGAGACTAAGAATAAAACCTACAAGTAGAAAACACCTCTGATTAAAAATCTTTCTCAAAAAATCCCTTTAAAAAGTAGTACTTGCAACATACAGTTCTGCCTAAATATGGAATTCACTTGATAAAGAGATCAGCTCCTCCTTCTCCTAGCCTCCTGCTCCCCCAAAATTTTCTATTGCTTTACCCTTTCAACTGCAGACCTGATAAATGCAAGATCATTTCTAGTAATATAATACTGATTTAATCTCCTATTCCCAGAAAATTGATTACAAACCTGAAAACTATGTATGCACCAGCTATTTTATCCTACGACACAGTTCTACAGATAATAAACGTACACTCTTTCCATAATAGGCAACTTCAGTACTTTACCACAGCTAGCAAGAAAAACATCAAATACAAATACACTTAGTTAAGTCAAAGACTATTAGCTCTGTCTACAGCTAAAACTGCCAAAAAAAAAAAAAAAAAAAAAAAAAAAAAATCAGTGAAGTCACACCAGTATGTACTTTACAGCAGTAAAGCAAGAGCACAAATTTAGCATTTACCATTCTGTCCCACATACACTAGCAGTGCTCTGCAGACACTAAAATCATATTTTTAAATAAACTTGTAGCACTTCTTTGCCTACACAGTATATTGATTTTTGGGTGGGGAGGGTTAACTGTTCTAAATGATCCCCTTCACTGAAAAAGTTACCACTAACTTTTAGTCCACCCCAAGCTATATTTTCAGTGGGCTCTGCTCACATGTGATCATGACACATTCAAGTCTTGAAAACTTTTCTATGTAAAAACAGGAAACGAAATCATTACTCTCTTAAGGGGAACATGTATCGTGGAATCTGCAACAAATACAGAGAAGTTGCATTTGGAACACATCAAAACTAAATTTTGTCTTCACTCCTTTAAAGCATCCCTACCTCACAAGCATCTCCAGAAAACAGGCATCAAGAACTGGATCTGGTTTATGTCTCCTCTAAATTTCTTATCACACCAGGTGAGAAAATATTGAGTGCTCACACTTCTCTTTGGTCACATGCTCTTCAATTATTTATCTTCATCCTATTTAACTGGTTTTCCAAATTACCTGCTGGATACCCTAGCCAAGGAATTGGACACATACAGGTAAGCTAAACAGCTGAAGGAATGCAACACAGAATGAGAACAATCAGCACAATGCTGTTAAAGCCTTTTGGTGACAAATCCACTGAAGTCCTAACTTAAAAAGCATTTTTTAATCCTACCAGTAATGTTGGCTGTAAACTGCACTAAGACCATTACAAACACATTAAAAACTCAATTCAGCAACAGTTTCTATTAATATTCTAATGATCCTGCTCACAGAAAATGCTAACAATTTAAACTAAAGAAATCACCAATGCTATTAATTCAGAAATGCCAGAGGATAAACTCTTCAGGCAAGATTACCTTGTAACTATGTAACAGAAGGTACATGAAGTGAGACTTCTGACAAATTCTAAGTTCCTAAAAATTATCTATGAAGAAAAAGCTTCTCCTCTTCTCCTAATACCAGAACTATCTTAAAAGTTATGAACTGATCAAAATGGGCTTTTCTAAACTTTTGCTCAGCTCCTCCTGCAAAGAGCTGAACATGCACCAAACTATTTTTAAGCAGTAACTTAAACACTGTCATATTTCAGTAGGAAATACTGCTGTGGATATCTGAATTTTTAACCAGCAAGTTTATTCTGAATCATTGACTTTTAAGAGAATTTATGCAATTTAAACCAGCCCTTCTTTTAACAAAGCAGTTATAACCCTTCTTTAGGTTTTAAATGGTTTCATCATTTTAAAGGAAACTGGTACTCAAGTTTGAATATTTTAACATTTGCTTTAACAAGTTACGTAGAAGTTTGCTTTTGCCTAAGAAGACATTATTTCAGCTGCTTGGCTAAATTAGTACCACCTTTGCCACAAATTCCTTAACTTTCAGCTTTTTATGAAAAACTTTAAATTCAGCAAGGCAAAACAAAACCACCACAGCCTCGGAGACAGGGATATAAACAATTTGAAATATTTAGCACCACTGGATGAGTCACCCAAACATGCACCCTTCAAGGAGGGTTTTTTCCTCGTAATGGCATGCCTCATAAAAAATTACCAGAAATCAATGAAGTTTAAAGAATTATCATAATACAAGCATAGAAAGTTTCCCATGAGGAAAGGAATAAAGACAATAAGGTGCACATAAGATGCTCATCCTAGAAAAGATACATAAAAATGTATATGCAGCAGGTTCTATGACAACTTTCCCCCTCATTCAAACAAAAGACAGTGCCTAAAAGGCCTTTCATTTTAAAAATTCTATTATACATAGAAATACAGTTTAGTCTGTGGAACTGCTGCTACACAAACCAAGTAAAAGAGCTCCACAAAACTCCAGTAGGAAAACTTAGGATAGTCTTAAAAGCCTTGGGAGAAGTAATTAACAAACACAGGTGCTGGCAACCATATAAACATAAATCCTTCAGGGCAGAAGATAACCTCCAGCTAATGGGAAACTGAGGTTGGTTGGGATTTGGTTTTCTGTTGTAATTTTTTTTTTCTTGTAAGCAAGTTATTTCACAGAGCGCTTTTATAACATTTCTTATACTCTCCTGAATTAAAGAAGAGTCATGATTAAAGACAGAAATTGGACTGGACAGCATGATACTCTAAGTCATATTACAGCATATTTTAAATTTTCAGTCTTTAAAGAGAGTTTGATTCTTTTCATAGCACAGTAAGTTACCAGAAAACAGGCTATTCAAAACAGTGAGCTTTCAGCCAATGGACAATCACAAAAAAACCCAATCCCCCCCGCTGCCCCCAAAAGCCAAACAAACCCCCCACCAAATCCACCACATACACTTGGGCATCAAGAGAGAGCAAACCTACACACACCATTTGGGTTGTATGGCAATTTATAAAAAAATTAATAACTACTTACCTACTACTAGTCCACACTCAGAACAAATCATATCACCAGCTCTGTAATCCTCCACTAAAATGGAATCTGGATGGTTTGGGCAAGTCACCCGCGGAAGTACATCCAAACTAAGAAATAAATGAGAAGTATTAATTATTATTAAATAAGCAGGCTGCATATCAAAAGCAAAAGAGTTCCTTACTGGTAAGAACTCTTTAATAATACAGCATTTAATTACTTATAGAATATTAACCTGATTACCTGAGCTGCACTTTCTATTTAAATGCTGTAACACTACATTTGACAATCGAGACTTCAGATCACCTTAAATTCCAATTTTATTGTAATGTATCCTATACCACTTCAACTCAAAACATCAAGAATCTACATAACTGACTTAATTAAATGTAGTGCAACTCACAAACTACTGCTAAATGAAATTTCCCAGGAAGTTAGTGGTGATTTCTTCATTTCAAATGAGCATTTTCACTCCTTCCAATCAGAACAGTATTATTTACCAAGTCCTTAACTCAAGAAGTAGTGCACATACAACATGTATGTTTAGAAAATTCCCAGTTCAAACACTGGTTTATTTTCAACTATTTGAAGAATAAACCCCATTTTAAATTAAGAAATTCTTCAATTGTGAGATCTTAACAAAAAATAATCAGCTCATGAGGCAATTCCATGACAACAAGTTCTGATAACAGGGATCTGTCTCTTTCACACCCATGGTAACTTCCCATAAAGCATTAGCATTACTTACTACAACTTTTAGTTACTGACCAAAGTAACAAACAATTGTTTCTAACCAAACGTTTTATAAGTAAATACCTCATACTAGCAACTGTTCAGTAACTCTACCAAAACCAATTATTTCAGAAATGGAGTAATAACTGTTTACAATACAGATCCATGTATTCCACAAAGCCATTTTGCTCAAGCTAAAAAGCACAGACTACAGAAGTTGATCACAAAAAATTTATCACAACTTCTTACTAATCTCCATCTGATTAAACCAAAAAAACAACTTGTAATCCTTTCAATTGTAAAAAATTTCAAGTAAAATTATTCTGACTTCCCCCATTTTCCACTATTATTTCTACCATTATTTCAACCTAACCTATACATTCCATCTTAATTTTAATTTTTTAGATATTTCTGATGAGTCTAAAATACAAACATTTTAATCCACTGTTCACAAAACATATCTACAACTTGAATCCAAAACTGAAAATCAACATCACTATTCATATTAAAACCTCCAGAAAGCATATATCAACACAAGATCTTCAGATGTAAATTATATTCAAAATACTACATTAAAGTTCTTTAAACTACTCCCCTTCTCTCTATTCCCAGCCAATAGTCTCATATGACAAAACTGTTGACAAAGCATTCACAATCATCTGACATTTGGCATTACACAAACGGCTAGTGACACACTAAGCAAAAGAAAAAAAAATCCAGATGCCTCAAAGAATACCACTAGTGTTTTGCTTCAGACTTTACCTTCACGAAACATTGCAAAAATTTGTCTTCCCATCCCAACTTTAACTCTGTTTATCTAGACATATATACTGTACTCCTTGCAACGGGTTCAATTTACTAAGCCACCTACACCGAAGGAAAATGCATGGCACGCGTGCAAAGGCCCATCTCAGCAAATAACTACTCAGGAGTTGCAGCAAGACTACTAGGAAGCACTTCCTAGATCCTAAGACAGGTTTAGCAGGAGTTACAGAGTCACTCCAGTCTACTTCGTGGGCCTTTCTTCATTCCTGACTGGAAAGAAAAACTCGATACGTCTCCAGGAGAAAAGAATTCAGAGACCGAAACCCGTCTGGTCACAGACTGGTGCCGGAACGGATTTAGGGTGGGAGCCTAAAAGCAGTTTCCAGGGCCCGATAAGGTGGAGCCAGGCCAGGGAGCTGCACCTCGGCTCAAGGCGGTGCTGAGCGGGAGGGATCCGGGGGGCCGCGCCAGGCGGTGCCCGGCCGAGGGACACGGCGGGACGAGCTCGGTACCGCCCCAGGCCCTCAGGGCCCGGCACGGCCCGGCCACGCGGGAGCCGCGCTCGGGGGAAGAACCGGGCCGGATCACCGTTCACACCGAGCTGTCGCTAACGAGGAGCCCCGCACTCAGGTCATAAATCACCCAAAAACCCTGGTGTCCCCTCGAAGCGCTGCCCAGCAATAGCGGCACGAAGACGCAAAAGCGGAGAGCTCGGCCCCTTAAAGGCCGCTCAGCCGGGGGCCGTCCGGCCCAGCGCAAACAGGCGCGGGGTCCCCTAAGTCCGGCCCCCCACCGCCTCAGGAGCGGCCCCGACAGACCGGACACCTGAGAGAGGCCGGTGCACCGGGCACAGCAAGAGCCGCACTAAACTGGCGGTACCGGGGCCGGGAAAGGGCGCCGATGGCCGCCGGTCCGTCCCCGGGCGGCAGCGGGGGCGACGCGGCCATTTTCTGCCTGTGCCGCGGATGGGAGCGATGTCGGAGCCGCTCCCGCTCCTCCCTCGGTCCCCCGCGCCCGGGCCGCCCCCGTACCGGCTGGTGGACGCCATCTCGGCGGTGCTGCAGCAGTACCGGAGACAGCGCGGCAGAGCGGCCCCTGTTCTTAAATGCCGAGAGAGGCGGGGGCCGGGAGACGTCGACCGCTCCTACGGGTGCTGCGAAGGGGCGGGCGCACGGGTAGGGCCGCCCCTCGCTCGTGCCGGAGCGGGCGGACGGCGGCGTTGTGCGGTTGCGGGCCCGAGCCGGGCCCCTGCACCGGCGGGCAGCGCCAGCGGGGAGCCGGGCCGCCGCCTGCGGGACATGGGCTGGAACCTTCTTGTCGGCCCGGGCAGCAGTTCACAGAGCCCCTGCACAAAGCCCACCGTGCCATCCCCGGGGCGTGACTCTAGTTCAGCTGCTCTTGTGCGCACTCCAGCGAGTTTGTGAATTCCCACAGAGAACAAAAGAAACAAAACAAAAGAAAGCAAAACTGCCCCAAGTTTGCACAGAAGTATATGGGGAACAACACGTTCTTAGCTCTGAAACTAAGCAGAGACCAATTCCCAGAAAGGGGAAGAAAAAAAATTTAGTTCCTCCTCCCTGCCATCGCGTGCTACAGCTGTTGTGGTTTGGCACTGGGCTGACGGAATGACGAGAAGAACCTGGCGCTTCTTTGGGCAGGACCCGCAGGTGCCGGGCCGGCTGTGACTCAGGGAAGCCCTTGGCAAACAGGCCCTGCCCAGACACTAAGGCTGACTCAAGCAGACCCAAAGCCCGCTGGTCTGTGTGGGCTTTCCTTGTTACCCTACACACACCTGCATGGTGTGATCAGCTCCCCTTCTGTCGCCTACTCGCATCCACCTTAGCAGCAAACATCAGGCCAAAGAGGGGGAGAAACCACAAAAACTGTTGCAAGACCAAAGCCCTCCAGCACTGGACTCCAGTCCCGGCTTTCCCTCCACAAGAGATTATCCACATGCAAAATTAGTCTGTATAATGACCAGCAACAACAGGTTTTCAAGCCCAAGCTATAAAACAGTGGGGGAAAAAAATGTATTCCTTCAGTATGAGCCTTCCCTCGCTGAAAGAGAAGGGACAGGAGGGTCTACAGATTTTGGAAAGTGCCATTATTTCAATGCTTCAAAGTGATCAGTATTGAAGTCTCTCAACAGTTATAAATTTGCTATCTATTTATTAATCAGATACACAGGACTTTTCACACCAGTTAAGCCCATGTCTCCACTATATAAAAAGAATATTTTTCAATTTACCAGCTCAAAGGAAGAAATTCCCCGAGTTGAAAAGTTCTCTAATACTTGCTAATATTGAGTCAAATTAATTGTCACACAACCTCCAAACACTTCTCTACCAACTGCAGTACTGTGTGCTGGTTGAAAATGGGCTAGTTTAAACTTGACAACAAATTACTTAGGATAAAAGAAATATAAACCTTTTGGAATATAAGAAAGCCAAATTATTAGAAAATAGAGATGCTGAGATGCAACTTTAAAAAAATTTTCCACTTCCAATGATTTTTTTCAGAAATGCTCAGTAAACCCAAAAGATGAAAGAGTAATGAAAACAAATCACTGTAACTGGCGGTGTGAATACAGCACGTGATATTAAGTTTCTCCATAACCATGGAGCAGTGACTGCAACAGATGTGCCCCATCACCACAATGAGTCCCTTCAAGCTTTTCAGGTTTATCTTGGTTTCTCCTACATTCTGTTCTACAAACAAGATGTTCTGCTGGCAATCACTGTCAACCCTCCTAACCCTATTCTCCTTAACTTAGAATGGAAAGAATTCAATTTTCACCACAGGACAGTAATTTTCAGAAATCTTGCAAAAATACAATAGATGATATATCATAACTTATTTATTCCTTCTCTGCAGCAATTTTTCAAGCACTTTTTCCACAAGGAGCACACAAAAAGTGATTGATGTGGCAGATGGAAATATCACTATTAACAGTCTCTGTCAACAACAGGTCACTTTAAGACTACACAAAGTTTACCTTGCTGTCTCCAGCTGTTCTTTCCCATCACTGTAGTTATAACAATAATCCTATTTTAAAATTTGCCAGTAAAACACTGGCAAAACAAGCTTCTGAATCTGTTCAGGCTTGGCACCGTAAGAGCTGTGTTGTTAAGCCCAGCTGGCAACTAAGCACCCCTCAGCTGCTCACTCACCCACCACCCCCGACTGGTGGAATGGGGAGAAGAATCAAAAGTAAAACCTGTAGGTTGAGATAAAAATAGTTTAATATTTGAAACAAAGTAAAAATCAATAACAATAGTAAATAATAATAATGATAACAAAAAGGATTAAAAAAAAAGGAAAACAAGTGATGCACAACACCATTGCTTACCACCCACTGACTGATGCCAGACGCCATCCCTGAACCCTGATCTGCTGACCCCCTTCCTGCTAATTCCCCAGCTGATATACTGGGCATGTCATTTGATGGTGTGAATATCCCTTTGGCCAGTTCGGGTCACTTGTCCCAGTTATGCTCCCTCACAGCCTTTTTTAATTTTTTGTACCTCCTCATTGGCAGAGCAGGAGACACAAAAAAAGTCCTTGATTTACGATAAATGCAACTTTGCAACAACCAAAACATCAGTGTGTTATCAACGTTATTGCCACATTGAATCCAAAACACGGCACTGTACCAGGTATTGAGAAGAAAATTAACTCTATCCCATCTGAAACCAGGACAGCCTCTGAGAAGAACACAGAAAGACCATGGAGGAGAAAGCACACAGCCTTAAAAAGTCGCCTACCTGGATTACTTCTGCTAGTGGGAAACCCATCTACAGATTAAAAGATTGCAGAAGGAAGTGACAAAGGAGGCAGCTAGAAAGGAATTCTCCATACTGACTTATTTTGAAACAAGTCCTTTATCTACTGTGCTTGAAACCAAACTAGTTGAGCTCCATGGAACAGCGTTAGGCTGACCTCCATGGCCCCCCTGGATCTAAAGAGTTGGAAGTAAGTTTGGTGTGGAATTGCCAGTGTTGTAACATGGAAAGAAGAAGAATGACATAATTAATTATGTCACTGTATATCTGATTGTAAAGGAGCCTCTAAAGCAAAGTCTTCTATATTTTGCCTTGTAGATTCATCCATGTAATAAATACATAGGTAGACATAAGTAAATAGAATTCCTATTCTAGATGCCACTTTTATAATTTTATTGGGGACTGAATACTTTCAGAACACCACACATGACTATTGTGGAAAATAAAATAGTAATTATGTAACTTAGCACTTTTCACTTTATTTAAACTGATGCAATTTCTGCAGAGTAGGTAGGCAGGTAGGTAGAAAGTCACTGCAATTATCTAATATGAGCCATGTCCTAATCTTCCTCTGCTGTAGGTTATTTGGTTTCACAAAGTACGATGTTTGTAAGTCTCTCTCTAGTTCCCATACTATCTTATACCAAAAACACCTCCCCCTTTTTACTTGTAAGTTTTAAAATACCTATATCATTTATTTATTTTACACAGAGTCCTAGAAATCTTTTCTTTCAATAAAAGAAATGAATCCCATTGGGGTTTCTTTAAGAGAAAAGCAAATTATTTTAAAAGACTGAAAATAACATCTGAGTTGCATTACACCTATTTCAGTAAATCATTGTTTTAACTTCTCAGCAGATGGCAGCAAAAAGTTATTTACAATGTTACATTAATTCTGTACTGTATTAAGTAATTTGTTCTTAAATTTCCAGTAAAAAATTCCTACTATTAGATAGTTACACCATATGGAAGAGTTAATAAGAAAAATCAGCCTATTTATTCCAGTTCTTCAGGATCACTTCAGCTGCATCTAGTGTGCTGTCTTTCTGCAAAACAAGGAACAACACTATTACTGCAAATATGGATTTCTTGAAAAGTGTCAGTCATGATTATATCATCTTCAATCAGTATCTGGTTGTTCCAGTTGCATCCTGCAAATATCTTGTCAGCCAGTTTTTCATTGACAGTTCCTAGGTACAGATCTGGACTACACAAAGAATTCAATGCTGATTCCTTGAAAATATTTATTAGATATATTTAAAAGATGTCATCTCAGCATTCATACTATCCCATTTAATGACAGCAATATTTACATACATTCATGGCATCAATGTAGTGATGTAATTTGGCAGCTCTGGTTTGGAGACATGCTAGCACAGTTTCCTAATCCCTGTGAGTACAGTTGGGATTTTTTAATCTCCATGCAACCATGTTACACTGTGAACTACTTAAACATAACCTCTCCAAATTGTGTAGCTTGGCTCCAGCCTGGTGAGTCATACAGGTAGTCTAACTTGAAATGATTAGTGCTGTTTATGAGCCACATGTACAACCAGTAAGTTTCATCCTGGTTGTTACTGGCTCCGTTTATATCACAGACTTTACACCTCATCAAAAGAAGTAAGTAACAAAAGGAGAAACTCCCCTTCATTACTGGTTCAGGCTAAGGCTCTGATCTTTACACAGAACAGTTCAGGGTTTGCACATGTTCCATTATGCTGACTCTGTTATGGAACAATTGGGAAACATCTTAGAACTTTGGGCTTATCAAAGTTTATGTACCTGTCCCCTAAGTCTTTTAGCCTTTTCAAGAACAGACTTAACAGAAGGAAGAATATGTACAAAGAAGGTGGTCACAGAATGGCAAAAATCAGCCAATTCACAAAAAAACATGTTTTGTTTTGTAATCTGGAGCTTGTGTGAAACACTGTATTTTCAGGCAAGCGAGCTAAATTTGAAGGTGACCTCTTCACTGTTTTTGATGTTGGACACTGAATGGGCATGGGGCACACACTCTGCTATACAGTTATTCTCTGCTCTGGATTATAGATATCACATTAATTGATAGCTTACCTGTCTCAGTAATTTTCACTGTCACCACTGGTCAAGAATGTTTTTAAAAACCAATACAGTAAGCTAAAAAAGGGCTACCCATCCAGTTGTTTTCTGCAGTTGCCCTTCTTGGCCATGCCACCCACACTGATGGTATAAAGTCCCTCAGCAAAAAGACAATTGAAGATAGTTAGTGCTGAATTTTACACCAAGCTAACTTTCTGTTCCTAAAAGCATTCAACACAAGAGATCCTGGGAAAAATGTAACAGTCACTTGCAGATTTCTGTACTGCATTGATTTTCAGGATGCAAGTTTACCTTAATGAAGCAAAAACGTATATATTTTTCAAACTGTTTCTTTGTCTCAGGACCACAGAATGCTGAAAGAGGAATTGCTGATAGCTTCTGAAACATAAAACAGAAATAGCATTTGCTTACTTAAATGTGTATAAAAAATTTGGTTTAAGCATGATGATTTTACTATTCTATTTCTGGAACTCTCCCTCCCAACACATGAGGGAGAGACAAAGTTCAGTTTTGTATGCACTAGCTCGGCCTTACTAAATGCGAATTACTTTTCTTAGGCAAAATATTTCAAAGGTACTTTTGGACAACTAACACTTAAGCATGCTGAAAGAAAAGTGCTGGGATGTAGCACAAACCTACAGCATACGTTTTCAACATATTTAGCAATATTTTAGTCACACCATTATCAGCAACACCAAATAATATTTTGAATAGAATATCTCTGCTACATTATTTAATAACTACAGTTGCACTGCTCTTCCTTTCAATAGAAAAGCATTCCTAAAATGAGAATATGACTAAGACATCTTACCTTAGATGCTATCATCCATTTGACAAATTTGTAATCATAAGGTTGTTTCTCATCTACATCAGAGAGATCCACATCTAAATTTAAAATAAATACGTTGTAAGATTTCCTAGACTCCAATGGGAAGGCACTCATTAACAGCATTTTATTATAGTGAATACTTAAGAATGAAGATAGATGTTTTTATTTTAATATATAATTTTTTTAATTATACTATAAGAGGTAAAATAGGCCAACAGATCAAACCTTTCCATTTTGATCTGAGCACTTGCTTTCCATCCAAAGCAAATTCAGACATGCAGCTTGGAAGAAAGCCATGCAATATTCCTAGAAGTCCTGAAGTCTGGGCTATTGGGGGATCACGGGTATGGAGGGTATGGAGAGTGCATTTATTGCACGGACAGCAATAATCCCTGAAAATGCAGTTTTCTCATCTGTACCTAAAACTTTCTGACACATGATCAAACTGCAAGATCCTGCTGTGTTTAAATATTTGTCTGAATGACAAGTGCCATTTAGACCACTTAGTGAAAAAATGTGGAACTAAAAAAACCTTCCCTGTGGGAATTCTTCCTCTGAAGTTACCATAACCTGAATTTTCAAAAGGTTTTTAAATTTTGGTAGCATTTTACAGTGTTTAGAGATCAGAATGCTTCAAAAAGCCTTGAGGGTGTGACTTTGGATTAAGAAAAACAAAGAAACAAACAAAAAAAGAGCAGAAAGAGGAAAATACAAATGATATGAAACTTAGGATATTATCCAGGTGCTTGGCTCTCAAAACATTTTCATAATCATAGATATTTTTAAAATAGAAATGTTTATCTACCTCCTTTATCCTCTCTAAAAACTTGTCAAAGCTTTGCAAGACATGGACAAGAAGTTAGGACCACAACTGCTATGCTGAAGCTCATAAAATCCACCTTACCAGCTAAGGTGAAACTGAAAATTTCAATCCCAGTTAGTACTCCTGACAATGTTATCCACACATGAAATGAGAATGTAGTTTAAAATGAAAGCTGCATTTTCAGATTAATCAAATTTACTTTCCACACACTCTTTAATAAATTTTATACTGACTTAATGTTGAAACATCAACAATCATAAAGTATCCTCCATCTGGAATAACAGGCTTTAGTCCAGCCTCTTTCAGTAGCTGAGCCATCCGATCACGCTTGCTTTCCAGCTCTCGAGACAGGGAGTAAAAATAGCAGTCTGGGTCATCCATGCGCTTATAGTCTATCCAAAATGCTTGTGCCAAAGCCTCCTGGAAATGTAAGGTCCAAAGTACTTGTGAACACCCAGTAAACTCACAGACACTCTTGCACTTCCTACTGAAATCACGTGGATTTTTGTTCAGTCCTGGCCCTTATTAAGCAAATCAGCACACAAATTACACAAGCTACATCTGTAATCCGTTTGTTACTTTGTGCTGTGGCAACACCCAAAACAGCCAATCTTTTGCTAGGCACTAATCATATGCAGAAGTCAGAGTCCTTGACACAAGAGTTTACAATCTGAAGTCCAACTTAAATTTTTGATAATAATGTACTATAGAATACTAGACACTAGCAGACATAACTTTCATTTGTATTTGCTAGGAAACCATTACCATCGTCATGTTTTATGCAAGAAGTAGTTTGTAGGTGAAAGATGAAAGAATCTGCAAGACTAATTTTTTTTTAAATGTCTGATGAGCTGATCAAATTTGTTTCCTTTTTTTACACCCCAGAATATGTATTTTGACAACTAAAAATTCATTGTTGTGATTATTGTGTTATTACAGTGAGGCCAACAGCTTTCTTACACAAGAAAACAATCTCCTCTGCCCCATCTGCACCTACCTGTAATGGAGTTGGGCAAGTATATAGTGTATTTTGGTGAACAACTTGCAAATGCCTAATCAGGTACTCAGGACCAATGGACCAACCAAGCTAAGGGAGGAAAGCATGCATTTATTATACTTATAGAAGTGGTGTTACTAAAAGTTAACAAATAATAAAAAATTAGCCAGTGTCTCAAGTTTTTCTATTTTAAGAATTTGTTTTGATAAATAATTAAGAGCTGGTTTACACAAAGTTTGGTATATGATACCTTTAAAAAATTGGATTTGAGACAACAGTTACAGTTTCCCTTATCCCTATTTGTCATAGGATACTGAGCAAACTTAATTCTTTATATAACAAGGGTTAGAAATCAAACTGAGCATTTATTAGGAATGTTATTTCTAATTAGTTTAGAACCTTTCCATCTCTTAAGCTCCTGTGTCAAAGCCAGTTTGAACATAAAACAAAAGCTCACTACTGATTCATATATGCTGTGGTTCAGTTTGAACACAGGTGATGAGTAAGAATTTAGTTGTCAAATAGTTAAATATTTTTTGTTTACTTTCTGATATGTATTTAAAAGTCAAGATGGGAAAAATGGGAACTCAAAGTATAATATCCATGTTTTCTCCAAGAATCTTTACTGATTTTGAACAAATCGTACTGTGGTGGTTTTTTTAGTAATTTATGCTCGCAAGAGTTTATCAATTAAGAGACAACAAGATAATTAAGACGTGGGTGTTAAAGATAGCTACTTGCTCCAACTGAATGGTATTGTCACATTTTGGAGACATGGAGATTTGCCAGAAGCTTTCAGAACTCAGGTCATAAAAACAGAGGCATTTTTAGAGTAATAAATACATTCTGTATTTATGTAACTTAACTCATTTATATTGATTCTACTCACCTTCCAGCCAGTTACACTGTATGTTTTCCCAGCACTTCCTATGGTTACTGTTCTTTCCCACATACCTGGCAACGTAGCTGTACATAAAATAAAATTAATTTGGTACAGGTGCACTCATATATTCCATGCAGTTTGAAGAACGCACTGCCCCTAGCTCAGAGCTGTATGTTCATTGCAGCATCTTAAGCAAACAACAAGAATATTCTAAAATTACAGCAATTGTAACAAATGAGAAAAGACATATGGGCCAATGCTTTTTTTAGCATGAAAAGAAGGTAAGGATTAATGAAAGGAGAAAGAAAAGACAGAAAGTAAGAGGTACAGTTTGAAAACTACATGTTAGTTATCCTCAGCAAAAATGCATAATTATCCAAAAGAAAGATATGACCTAAGGAGTCATATCCAGGAGGCTACCCATTCACCTCAGGACAGCTAATTTCTGATGCCTGATTATAGCACTATACACAACATTAACTAAGGCACTGCAACCCACTTTACTAGAATTGTCCAGTTCAGCGTCACTGGCTGTCTCAGACATAAGAAAATAATTACTAAGACTTCTAACCCAGAACCAAACAGCAGAACATCAGAAAACTAGCAGAGTGAGTAAATAACTTACGCTGTATTGTACAATTTGAACAGGCTGGAGATTGACTGACAATAGCAGTTAGCTAAAATGTCTGCTAGGATTAAGGGACCCACAGAGGCCTGTCTCTGTCTTTGCAGCTCTATCTGATAGGAGACCAAAATCCTTTGTTTCCTTTCCAAGGAGATGACAGAGCAGAAGTTTCTTTCTGTAGTTTGCAAATATTTTTCTGTATACAGCTTCGGCAAAGCTCTACTTGGACTCTGATTAATTCCAAGAGAAACAGATAAATCCAGACACACATAAGTCTGAGACACAAAGTTAGACAAGGTTGCAATTGCAGTAGTCACCAACATTTCATTTGTATACTTCACCTCATTTGTATACTAGAACCACTACCAATGAACCTGTCAGTTGCTAAATCCCCTCTCTAGCGAGACCAATGAACAAAGATTTTCCAATTTAAACCACTGAATTTCACAAGGAAGTTTTTGCAGCAGTTATCGGCATTAGACATGGTATAAGTCTTTCAGTTACTTGAAAGCATGTACTGCAATTTTTTGAGAAAACTTACCAAGAAGAGAAACCACACAGCATGAAAGAAACTGATTTTCATATTAGCCTACCCATACTCAACTACTCTGTGACCTTGAAAAGAAAAAGGCAGTTTGAACAGATGTATCTTCTACCAAGCTAGGCCAAGAGCATAGATCACTTCCTAAAGGCACCCAAACTACCTTTCACAGACTGCAAAAACAATTGGCTTTCAAAGCTAATGGCCTCCAGCAAGTCTGTTTTGCCTCATAGCCACAGGAATTCAACCTTGGAGATAGAATGTGACAGCATTTCAAACAATAGCAGCAGTACAAGGGCACAGAGAAAGAAACAGCTCCATTGCTTTTAAAAACAAGTTTTAAATAGAGAGGGAAATTTCTCCATGCCATATGGCAGCCATATATGACATCATATGACACCATAATCAAGTCTGACTACAACTGAAGTGCAAACTAACACATATAATAAGCCTGTTACCTGGGATGGCACTTAGCTTGTTGAGTGGCTTGTTCAGAATCCTCAGTTATGAGGTGCAATCTCTAAATCTGCCAGTGCAACCCTAATCACTATGCAGAGGAAGTCCACACTTTTACAGAAGTCAGATGATGAGAAACATGATGAAGTGTTCTACACTACAGAAAACTGCTTCAGTGACAGCACAAAGACTTGTACTAATTTTATGATCTGTGGTTAGCAACCACTGCTAAATTGTATCAAGGAACCACTAGCAGATCCTGTAAATTGATGCAATATCCATTTTCTATCTCCCACAAAAAAAAGTGTCACTGCATTGGATAGAATATGTAGAGGTTATTACGGAAACACAAGAATTTATAAATAGTGAAATAACACACTCTTTTTTTATTGCATTATTTTTGTAGACTTAAAAATAATAAGAAATATGAGAAACTTAGGTAAAAAAAAAAGAGCAGGTCTTATTTCTTTCACTGAAATGATGTTATTGTTTATGGTGTTACCTTGAAAGTTCTAGAGTACTTTTAACACTAAAGTTAAAGATGATATCATCTTTAGAGAATATGTACCTAAAACTAGCTGAGTAACTTCTTAGGCTTTAATTTGCTTTTTCTTTGTACAGTATTTTACATTTTATGCTAAATTACAGAATGCCTTGTGTTCAATTGGAAATGTTTTGGTTTGAAGCATTAAGATGCTGATGACAATGGAGTCACTGCATCTTAAGAATTCACTACCTGTCCATAAGATGAAGTGTAACTGACTACATGTTTGGCCCTGCTGCTGTTGAGAAGGAAAAGGGATTACCTTACACCACACACAGAGATTTTGGTTCTGAAGACAGCCTTGTATGAAATGCTAAGGCCATGAAACACCTGCTAAGCCCATGTAGAAATCTTTAATCTAACTGACTTCACTTTGCAACTGGGACACATCAGTTACTGTTAGGTAACTTGTTAGGATGCAGTGACTCAGACTACCATCACATTAATGTACCCAAAACCTTCTCCTTCTTCAATGTCTGAAGGTCTTCAAGAAGGTACCACTATCAAGGCAACCACAACAGCCATGGAATTACGTCACCCTCAAAACAGTCACAGCCTGTGCATGGCCAATACAATCAGTGTACTGCAGCTGGGTGATCAGCAACTGTGCAGCTGAGTTAACAAGTATTCCAAGGTCATTTAGATGTATTTTTCTTTCTATTATTCATAAGATTCAGTTTTTACAATGATGTAGCCCCATCAATGGATAGTTTCTTTTATTGCCACTCTACAAATATGGAATTGAAGCATAGAAAGCAAAGCATTCAACCAGTGGCAGAGCCAGGAAGAAAGGTAAGTCTTTTCATGTCTAATTTATACTTATGTCTTGATTTCATTGTTTAATCTCAACTATATGCCTCTATTGCATGTGACTGAAATGTGCCTTTAATAGAACAGTAAGTACATTGGAACAGGTAGTTCATGCAAGATGCTACCCTCAGAAACAAAACACCTGTACATATGAGAAGGAAGTTTTGGACTTTTCAAATACATCAGCAGAGCCAACCCAAGGCCACTACACTAGAAACTTTCACAGGAATATGTAGCTGTAGCATTACAGAGCTGGCAAAGGAGTTCAGTAACCTGCACCAGGTTAAATTGTTCTAAGACAGTAGGAGTGATTACACTAACTTCAGTGAAACTTGGATCAAGTAAAACAAGAGGATCAGGATCGTAGCATCACTATTTGTTTTTCTGGTTTGTTCTTGCAGTGGTGCTTTACCCCGTAGCAACAGTGCCTGAAGATTTAACAGGCTTTCACACTGCACTTGTAGTGACTTACTTCACTGAATTCAATGGCCATTACTTAACCCTGTCTCTGCGCTTCAGAGGGACAGTGCTCATGCACTATCTCCACAATGACCTTTATACTATTTTTTAGTTTTTATAGTTAGTGGAGCAAAAATAATTGCGTTCCCCATTCTCCATTTCCCTCATTGATTATCTCTACAAAGCTTTGAGAAGGAAGTTCTAATTCCTGTTCCTTCTATTAGTTCTTCAGCAAAGTACTGTCCATACACATACAGTACCAGCAGCTATACTTGTCATGGCCAAAAAAGTAACTGAATAAGGATGGCAAATTCATATGATCATAACTGACTTACAAGCATCAGTCCCACTGGTTTCTATGGATATCTGCTCCAAAGTCACTTAGGAGCTTCAGAAATTCTATTTGGAAATTATTCTTTAAAATACTTTTTAGAAAAGGGAGGGGCTCTCCTCCTTAGAACCTGAACGTGGAAAAATACTCAAAGCTTGAAGTTTGAGCTTTTCCAGCAAGCATTATCCTTGGGAGGCGAGTTCACAGCATCATTCCACAACTACTTCTAAGATACCACAAAAAATCAGTACCTATTTTAATGTGTTTATTCCCTTTATACACCAGCCATTCATACACCTCATCGCTGATGCACAGGGTGTCATGTTTAATACAGAGATCAGCTATTACCTGGAGCTCTTCTCGGGTAAACACCTGGGATACAGAAAAAGTAGGGGACAACGCATTAATCACAGTATTTAAGGCATTCTTTGAAATTAAAGTGGCATTAAAGCAGGACTCTTACCTTGCCTATAGGGTTGTGTGGCGTATTCAGAATAATTGCTTTTGTTTTGGAATTAAATTTATTTGCAAGTTCAGCAGGATCTAAGGCCCAATCAGCACTAGATGCAGAGTTTCCATCATTCTTCTAAAAAAAGAAAACACAACCCCCAAACCCACAATAAATTTATACATGACTTTAATACATGTTGTAGCCCAAAGACAGCTGCTCAACTTACCACCTTCAAACACTTTCATAAACATATATGACAACCTATCCAATTTGTCTTGCTCACCTGAGAGAAGGCAGTTCTAGGAACAGGCAGGGAGGCTAAGAGCAAGGTAAATTATAATGACAGTGGCTGTCCTCTCCTGGCCACTGACTGTCTTAAAGCCCCTGCAGGAATTGGTTTCCAGGATCTTATTGCACACATGCTTATTTGTACAGCGTGTAATGCAGAAAGCCCAGTCACAAGGTTAGGAGAGTTTACAGCCTTGCCAGACAGTAGAGCAAGTGTGTGCTTGCTTGACTGGAAGGACTGATCACCACTGGAGATTCAAGGTCTTTTCCTCCTCCTTGAACTAATGAAAATGGCCAAAGAGTTAAAAATCTGCACTACTGAGGCTTTGGAGTTTCTATACTGCACAATACAAGTGTCCCTCAGGTATTATGAATGGAGAAGAAGTTTGGTCCAGTTGGTACAGAGAACACAGAGCATGGCCACACTACCCTTCTGACATCTGCAACGACTGGGAGAGGGCCAGACTGAAAACAAGGGTGTGAAACAAAATACTTGGAGGTGCCCTGTCATTTGAAACATCCCTAGAAGGTGGGCATCCAGAGAAACAGGCTCATCTACTCCCACTACAGCCCTGGAGGTTTTGTCACTCTGTGTTGTTCTGATTTCATGGTGTTCCTGCAACAGTACTGCCCAAAGAGCGCTTCGCATGCAAGGCTGCCAGTTGCACAAGGAACAGTTTGCACCCAGAAAAATCCTTGTAAGCTGTGCGCATAATGCCAGTAGGACCAAGCTGACAACTCACAGGCTTTTTAACAATAAAGGAAACAGTGATTCTTGTATGTATAGCAAATATGTCTACTGCATAATCAGCCCTTATTTAGCAACCATATTTTGGAAAAGAAACTGTATTGTGTCATTGCAGGAATTGCTGAAGGGATCAGAAACCAAATCTTTTGAAAACCAACGGACAGAGAAATTGCACTGATACGTGATCCCACTTCCATACTTTGCACTGAAAACTGAAGAAAGCAATTTTAATCAGCTTTCAGAATGCACAAATTAAAGCAAATAAGAAACATTGTTGCACCTTCTCCAATACTAATACAATATTCTGTTTTGGATTATCATTGTCTCAGACTTGCACTATAGCAATCTATCTCATTTTTATGTAATTAGATATTATGAAAAACAATACAGAAAAGCATCACATAGAAGGTGCTCATCAAACTGTACTGAGTATGGATGAGAAACTTAGTAGTTAAGTTTCTAAGTAGTTAAGTTTAGTTTAAGTTAACTGTACTGAATATGGATGAGAAACTTAATTAGTAGTTTTTTAAAAGTTACTCACACATCTTAGTGGGATAAAAACAGGCTTTGCACCAGCCATCTTTACCATTGGCTCGTAACAGTCATAAAATGGCTCTATTATTATTACCTGAAATGACAATCATCAGTATCAGAAACAAAGAGTTTACCATGCATGATACCATCATATTTCTACATTTACCTCGGTGGTATAACTTGATAATGTTTCTGGCACTCCAGATGTAACGTTATGACATTACAGAATATTCCCTCTTTCAGAGTATAACACAATAATGCCCTCAGGCTAAATATGATAAGCACTACGCATTTCTGACAATATACACAGGCTGTTCTTCTATATTTACACATTACAGCTACTGAGTTATAAGAAGAAGAACATTTGAGTCCTACACACAGATTTGAAGGTGCAAGGCAAAGATGCAAAGATGGGAAATAGCAGTGGCAAATTACTGAAACACAGCAGAGCTGCTCTAATTCTGCCCATGAAACTCCAAGATTTCCAAGTATCTAGAAATCTCAGAAGAACACTTAAGTCTTCAAATTTTATGATGAAAATTCTCAGATAAACAAAGAGGACAAATTCAAGAAAAACTGCATAAAAGCTAGGCATTAGGAAAACAAAACAAACAAAAAACCCCACCAAAAGCAAAGGCTAATAGAACTATTCCAAACAAAAGAGAAGTGACTATCAGAGCAACAGAAAAGCAAGATGAGAATACAATATACAATGAAATAAACAAAACACTGAAAGCAAAATACATGACAATACAAAAAGGTTTTGTCCACTACGGATAGAAACATTTCTGTAAAATGACTTCTAATATCATTGTCAAAAAGGTGGACATCAGTAATAGTGACAGGCCGAGTCATCACAGCTAGTATAGTAAACTAACAAGCTTTTCTGCTTTCGGCGCTGCTACCATGCAATGGCCCGAAACAGAACCTGATAGACAATGGTTACCCAAACACCAACAATTCTTGGTGCCACCCTTTCTTGTCTGTGGTAGACAACAGCCCGCATTTTCTCAAATAAGAAATTAGTGTGTATTGTGTCACCTAACAGTAACAGCAATAAACTGCCACAGATACCCTAAGTGTGAAAAAAAGGTGTTTGTAAGTTGGTGAATGATAGGAAGACATCCAAAGGAAAGTCTCCTAATCACAGCTTCCGAAACCATAAATTAGATGTACAACTATAAAAAATCAAACCAATGGGGACAGAAAGAAGCCCCAACATTAACTTATACTTAAAGGTGGACAAATAAAAAAAGAGAAAGATTCTCATGTCTGTGAGTATACGTGAATACTTCCAATACAAACTTACTTCATCTCCCTCTTCAATTAGTGCCTGTATTGTACTAAAGAGAGATCCATAAGCTCCCACAGTCACCAGGATATCTGTGAGAGGATCAATCTTTCTTCCACAAACTTGCTCATACACTTGAGACAAGGCTTTCACCAGTGATGGATGTCCCTGTTCAAAACAAAAAAAAAGTAACTGATGGGAGCGTTCCTGACAATGTATAAAGCCTGTGTTTGGACCTTTTTCCACATGCATCAAACTATTACATTTTGAAATACAAAAATACAACACTAGGCCTCAGCATTAATGGCTGTTAACAGGTATCAGGGTTTAAACTTTTTGCACACTAGGAAAGAAGAGTGTTTTCAATTTTTTTGTATCTACTAGGAAATTCTTTTTTTATCTGGTGCTTTTTAATTTCTTTTGTATTATCACATGTCAGAGTAGGTCCAGGTAGCCTATAGCAGAGCTAGGACAAGAACCAGGAGAAGAGAAGGGAATACTCTGACACCAATTCACCCTCACCTCCTTTTGAGTCTCTTTCAGCTCCTTCTGTTTCCTTCCTTATCTTTCAACTAAAAGTATTTGGTGCAAGGGAGATCTTTTTATTTTATTTATATATGGCTGATAAACAGCACTTGTGATCAAAATATTTATTCATATAGTCACATCCCAAATCTCAGAGTACCATTCACCATTTGTGTCCCCTCCAGGGACATGGCAGTTAACATACTCTTCTCAAAACATGCAAAGAACAAGAAAACGAACTTGCAACAAAGATTATATGCAATATGGAAATAAGAAGGCACAATTCTGTTTATTCAGGAAAACTGCAGGATTCCTTCTCCAAAAATCTTTTTCTATTGGGATACCTGGTACAAATAGAAAACAGCTCCTTGAGAAAATGCTACTATGTAACAAAAATCCTCTCAAATACTGAACATTCTACCCCAACACACAAGGCATTAAATCGTGAACCCTTCTGTAAACAAAAACATTACCATAAATTAAGGCTTACGAGTCATTGCTGATTCAAATAACAGCCATTTCTTGCCATAAGCCAGTCAGCAAGACAGGAATGCTGCAGCACTCAAGCCACATCAGGCCACTCTATGGCCCTACAGTCACTGAGAGCTCCGAGTTTACCTGAGACAATGGCCAAATTATCAGATGGATGGGCATCATTCATTCTCATCTCTCCCACGTGTGCTACCACAAGTACAAAGTACAAAGGTTGAAGAATGGGAATACTAGTAAAAATTCCTCTTTAATTACTATCTGCTGTATATCTGTGACCATTCATAATTATCATGGGAATTATCAAACCATTTAGATATAAAGAACAAAGAGACAGAAATAAATACTGAATAATTGTACGCATTAGGAAAACTATATTTATGCTTGATTTGCAAATAGTTTTAGAGAATCAGTCTGTAAATATTTGTCAGAAGGTAGACTTGACCTGGTTTCAGCTGAGATAGAGTTAATGTTCTTCTCAGTAGCTGGTAAAGTCTGCTGCAGTACAGCAGCTAGACAAGACTGCAGCGTATGTTATCTGTAACCTTTCCCACTGTGCCAAGGCTCCTCCAAAACCTTGTCTGCTTGGTGAGCAAAGACTTTCCAGATATCTTATTGTGGGTGATGAACATACTAATGCTTAGCCCAGAAGTTCACTTAATTCAGGTTATCATTTGCGTGTATCTGACATAAAATAATTGCTTTATTCTTTCAAGTCTACATAGGGAGACTTTTTTTATTATGTGTTTGTATATTTATATGTATGTATCTCATACTTGCAGAGACTCTTTGTACATAGCTAAAGGTCCCTGTTCATTTTGTGGCTTGACCTTAGACCTGCCGTGTCACCCTGGAGCTGCCCAGTGATGACTGGGTCGTGTCTGACTGTGGTTAGCACTGCTGGGCCTGACCTGTGGTCTGACTTCCCGGCTTGATCTCACGTGAGCTGGGCTGCCTCAGCCAGTATCTCTGGGCATGCCTTGCTCCCTGGGGCCTGGCTGCCCAGACCTCCACTCTGCCCACTGCGAGAGCTTGTCTGTTGGGAAGTGCTGGCCACTGCTGCTCCATGTCACTTCTAATGCATGCAGACTCTCAGGGAACAGGCAAAAAGTTATGTTGGAATATGCACACAGTGATGCCACAACTACCAACACAGTTTCTGGTCTACTGGTCTATATAATGTTTTTCTGCCCCTGTTGCATAACATGGTCAGCTAGAAAAATACTAGATAGAATCCTTAGGGTCTTGTAGCAGTCCTGACATGATTCTCATTTGGGCAATATAGTTTATCACAAAACAGAAGACAGACAAACCAAACAAGGAAGTGGTCGCACTAAAACAGTAACAGTCCACTGGAATACCCTGCCTTGGACAATGATAAATGCCACATACTCACACCTGGCTCAAGACATAAACTCTACAAGCCAGCTTACAGAATGGGTAATGAATATATTCCAGATGCAAAAACTTCCTGTTTTCATCCCTTCCTAGTGTCCACTGAAACTTAGTAAGTTCTGTAGGTGAATCTCTTCTTGATCCTATAGGTGCTGTCCCAAGTGGTATCAAGTATTTCTTTCTCATTCTCCCATTGCACTGTCTGATTCATGTTCATGCTGACCAAAATCAGAGGTAAATGTATAACCTACACTCTTTAAACGGAATCAACTCCTCAGAGACACTCTATTCCAGACCTGCTCTACCATTTTGCTCTTGCTGAGAGGATTCTGCCTTGAAGAAGCCTACACAGAGGAATTTCAATAGTAACAGATAAGGCTTCTAGATCAACTTAATTCGGGATGTAACACTATGATCTACAGATAAAACTAATTTAAAGTCAATTTTTTTTCCCCATGGCACATTTTCTACTGAATTTGGGTCCTCAAGTTCCACAGTACTTACAAAGCCTCGGGTGTATTGGTTCAGTCTGTCAACTGTTGCTACTTTTGCCAGCTCTTCTTTAACATAGCTGGGAGGGGATATATCAGGAAGGCCTTGACCAAGATTAACAATGGAGGGATCTGCTGCCACCTTTGTAAATTCAACCCTGGAGGGAGAAACATCTTAAAGTTAACATACCAGATAAAATTATCTTTTCATTCATTATCACTAAAAGGCAAAAAAAAGTATTTCAGTTTGCCAGATTTACAGCAGTGGGAACAGGTTTAAGTAGAGTGTTCACATGGAAAGCTGAGGGATGAAATAATGGTGACCACAGAAGTCAGAGGAGACCCAAGGAAAGGATCATGTTCTGCATCCACAGAATAACTTTTCTGCCAGCAGAAGTGTGCTCAGACGTGTTCATGCACACAGAGTTACTCTGGATATAGGCAGAAATGGAACACCAGGCACATTAAATGTCTTAAAGGTTAAATTCAGTCAATTGAAAGTGTCATGTAAACTACCTAGTCACCTCGGAGTGCTATAATTTTTTAAAGTAATCTTAGGCAGCAGACTGTTTCAGCCTGCTTATTAACTGTTCCTAGTAGCCTGCAGGACCCTTGATCAATTTTTCCTTCCTCCCTTCACAGGTCAGCTTTACATTTTATTCTTTCCTCCCTACTTAAATGTTAACATGATTTAAAAAACAAAACAAAACAACCCTCCCCCTGTCATAACCCTCCCCACATAGCATCACAGTTCTGTCAAAAATGAATACAAATTGCTAAAAATTAGCTTGAGGCTGAATAATCAAAACACCTTGTGTATATTTACACACAACTAATACAACATACACATACAACTAATGTAAGCCCAAAATAACATTTTCACCAACTAATAAAATTTCATATTTATCAGTGATGGCAATATTGCTTTAAGACCAATACCTAGAAAAAGATATACTAAAAATAATGAGCTAAATTATAAATACAAGTATAATGACTTAAAAAAAATCTGACTTGTTTATTAAACACAAATCAGGTGTAATTGAAATACATTACTCAACAGAATTAACATTTAAATTTGAAAATCAGCTATACTACCATGCCCATGAGTTAAACTTGTCTTATGTGGTTTAATAGATGAAGAGAAGCCCAAGCCTAATATTTAAAGCTCAAAAATATCAATTAATCATACCTTTAATTGAATTTCATTTGCTGCTTCTAAGCAGGTGCCAAATATATTCCAGCAGAGAGAGCAACTGCCATGCATCTTATTATTGGCAATAATTATCTTTTTGGAAAGAAAATACATCAGCCAAGGACATTTTTCTGAAATTTGCAGATATTTTCCTCTTACTTACCACACATTGCTATCAAGGCCTTCAATTCGTCTTGTATTTTTGTGTCTGAAGGGCATTGTCTGCAAGATCAAAATACAGACACAGAAGGGTTTTGTTAAGAAAGACAAAGTATTATATTGTTGGATTCTGCATGAAAACTCTCATTCATGCTTTCTCAAATATACCACTGCCAGCTGAATTCAGTAGTTACACAAAATTATAGACATGTTCTTTCATTAAAGCTTCCATAATAGCTTGAATTGACACTAACAAGAAAATACACAAAAACGTCCTAAATTCTCACTCATCATTATCTAAATCCACTAAACTTTCAGCAAGGATGGAGGAGGGGCATAATTTAGCTCAATAGCTTTAAAAGATGACCTTAAAAGAAGAAAATGGTGTGCATACTTTCTTTTTCTTTTCTATGATATGCTAACAGCTTAAAGACTATGCTATTTCTAGTCCAATTCCTGCTCAATCCAGTTTGGAAAGTATGCATTTGCAATGTAATTTTGTTAAATTGATGCATAAGAGGAAAATAGCAAAGACGTTTGAATTTTCATTCAGATTTTTAAAATGTTAAAGTATCTACCTTAGAGCACAGCAAAACCACATCTGAACATGTTTTTGCTGTATATTCAGACCTTAAATTAAAGTATTGGAAAACTTCTGTAAAATAGGTTTGTAATGAATACTCTATACACAGGCAGAGAAAAACCTACTGATAGCTGTGATATTTTTAAGCTAAAAATTGAAAGAAAGTTAGGAAAAAGAAAACCAAATTTCTTTCTATGTGCAAACAAAAAAGGTGCAAGTTCATATCTATCTTTGCAAACTAGCTTGATACCAGAAAAAAATTACATAGAAATTACATAGTCCCTCAGCACCCCAGACACTCCTGTTTCTTTGAGTCAAGCTACTGATTTTTAGTTACTTTTACCACTGCCAGTTGTGATATTATTACCAGAAAGATTCAAAAACCATATTCTAGTCACCACACTCCAAGAAAATGTCTGTATTACCATTACACTCAAGTTTCAACTTTCAATCCATGGAAATGACTCCTATTAGACACAACATGCAGTAGGTCCATGTTTGCACTCAACCTACTTACAGTAATGAAGCCATCACACACATTGTGATATGAAGAATGGGAAGCTGTAAAATTATACAGATACTTCTCTGCTTCTATGTCTTCTCAACAGATCTTATTCTGACCTCATCTGTGTGACATGAACACCAGAGGAACCAAACACGGGACACCTCTTATTTGTCCTCAGGAAGAAAACCTTTAAGATAACTAGACAGGTCAACTCAGATTTCTTAACATAGAACAAGAGGGAGTTAAGGGGAAGTCCTGACTAGGTAATCTGTACTGCATGTATTTAAAAACACACATATTGTTTAGAAGAGTAATCCAATTTTACAGTGGATGTTTTGGTAAATATGATTAATGTTAGGCTGTACTTTAAAAATACAAACCCCACAGGCACTACTTACATTAAGACACACACACACGTCTTTTTTAACGTGCTAGACTACTTCTTGTAATGAAAAGAGTAAGACTCACCTTGAATCTTGCTAATTAACAATGTGTATGTTGCCATGAGTAAATTTGTTCCATGGACTACCTCTTTTTAAATTGTTTCAATTTGCTAAAAGCTAAAGCCTTATCAACTGCAGGACTTTTATAATTAACTATAATGTAAACCTTAACTGCACTGAGTAACCTTCCCTAGCTTAAAATGTATTGACAGTAAAATAAGCCTTCACCTTACTGTTCCATACTATATAAGTTTAAATATTTGACAATTCGAGTTTTTCTATTTCTTTCTTCCTTTCTTGTGCCTTGGAACCAGTTTTGAAACAGAATAGCAGGACCTGCATTAGTTTTCAGGTTTTCACAGATTCAGATTACAGTGGGGTTCAGGTCAACCTTAATACTTTGGGGAAGCCAACTAATTGAGATTTTAAAATGAAACCTTCATTGGCATTCTTTTTCCCAGAAGGTAATGACAAATCTTAAGAGTCTTTTTTCTTTCAGCCCAGTTACTCCATCACCTGATTATCTCCAAGCCACTTGTAGCTGCAGAGCTAGGATTTCCATGAGTCAAAGATGGGTGTTAAGCAGGAGAGGTAGGTCATCATCAAACTCTAACTGACCTCCTACTTTCCCTAACATTTTCTAATAAGGGAAGCACCTGATAGAAAGCACCTGATAGGTGCTGCTTGTAGTTATCCTTTTGCTTAATACAGAGAAATTTGTAATGAAACTGAATGGCAGTAAGTTTAGTAATGTTGGAATCAAACACTCTTACATGGTACATAAATAAATTGTAGAATTCAGTGTCAAAAGCTACAACTTAAGCCAGGATCTTAAGAAAAACAAAAATTAAAAAAAAATCAAAACAACAAATTTGAGGACATTTAATGTGAATATCCAACTCAGTTAAATAGAATAGAAATACATACAGCATATGAAAAACTGACTCAGGCAAAAGCTGACCTGCAAAGTGGCTTGCACACTAAAAGAAACTTTTCATGTGGGCAAAATATGTTACAACTGGCCAGTATAATGATTTGAGCATCTGTTTTGAAGGATCTGGCACGTGCCTTAGTTGGCCCAATTTGCTGACTAGGTGAACTGGGAACACAATTTACATTCCAGTGTTCTATATGGAATGCAGAGTGTCACGTCCAACTGCCTGCCATGTTTCAAAGCTGTTTTCTCTCAACAGAACTGGAAGACTTCAAATGAAGTTACACAATCTTATAAGCAGTTAAGCTGGGAAATTGAGAAGATTCTATATAAAATAATGTTTGAGGTACTTGTAGACCCCTTGTTACTGCAGCATCAAGAAGCAACACTACTCTCATATCACTAAAGGAAAACTGAGATAAAAAGAAGCCTGTGATAAAGCTGAGATTGAACCTGTGTCCTGTATTTCAAACTTCTCTCTAAAAGCTAGGCAATCTTTCTGGTGTGATATGTGCTAGATGTGACTTTAAAGACTGAAAAGGATACACAAAGCAATAATCACCAAATTCTGTTACGCTAGTGTAGTTAATATTTGACTGATTCAAATATCTTATTTTGTTCTTAATAGTAAATGTTTTTATCTATAACAAGAAATAAAGAAAACACAGCTAATGCGTATATATTTGTAACATTGCAAAATAAGTGCATCTCTAAAATATTGCATGAAATAGTTTTTTCTATGAAGCTGAAGGAATACTTACTGGAGAGGCTGAATGTTTGATGGATCTGGAAAGCAAATCTGTTCTTAGCTGGCATGTTCTAATGCCACGGCAACAGAAGTTTCGTGAAGCAAGAAACATGCCTGCATAATAAATAAGTGACCTGAAAAACCTTACAGATTCTAGGAATGAGTTCCTACACATCACTAAGCAATTTTAAGATAAGATTCCCTCCTCTTCCCTCCAGTGATTTTGTTTCAATTAAGTAAGCACTAGTAAATTATTACCTTAGCACAGTTGTAAGTGTAAAGGATGAAGCTCTCTAACTTACTGGGCTGCAAGATGTTTTTGAATGGCACCTCAAAGGAATGTTTCCTTTATTTGACAACACTGATCTTCTTGTCTTTGAATAATAACTAAGACTAAATGCAAGTCAATCTTCAAAGTCTCTGTTAGAATTCTAGTGAAAATGTGTTTGTGTAAATAAACTTGCCAATATAGACAGAATAGAAAAAGAGACGAATATTTAAAAATTACACATCTTTAAAACTGGTCTCCATTTCCAAGTGTTTCAAATCAGGTATGCTGAAATCAGGATAATTAAGATCACCAGTCACACTGGAGAGGGAGGCCTATGCGCATTATGTAACTACACTAAGTTTTGTCACAGTGACTTGGCAAACATTAAATATCTCCCATGGCTGAAATTAGCTAGAAAATACACTCTTTGTAGAGCAACAGATCATTCACTGACTGGAGAAAATGTGTCCTGTTAATTAATAACTATAAAAAAAGAAGTAAGAACTGGTATTTCAGGCAACTATTTCCAGAAGATATTTTAAAACATAAATATTAGATGACATTGCCAAAATGACTGAAATGTGTTAGAAATATGTAACCTACAATCTATGTCAGAAACACAGTAGCCATAGCAGTATAATTATTAACTTTGTTTTCCATCGTTTACACATTAAAGGGTATATAACTCCTGTTTTCCCACTGACTTTGCTACCTGAGAAGGGGAAGAGAACAAAAAAAAAAAAAAACAACACCCCAAAAAACCTCAAACAAAAAAAACCCCACAACTATTTGTATTAGAAACAAAGGAATGCCATTGCCTCTTAAAATAATACCATGCGAGCCTTGCAAACAGAAAGAAAAAAGTTAAATTGATACCTCAGTAAAATATGATGTTTTCATTAAGAATGCTTTTAGTCCAAAAAGAAAGTGTCCTTTATACTCATTAACTAATAGAGAAGGCCAATCAAAGATGCCTCATTGAGTAAGTTTTAAAAGCATGCTGAGTTTGCCTTTTTCTTATTCCAGTGCTACAAACTCAGTCTCACTTCTGAAATTAGGGTCTTTCTCACACAGTACTGAGTTGTGGCTAACTCAATTAGACCTTCAAAAATACCCCCATAATCCCATTGCAGTTAGTAATCTGCAAGTAAACAGTTGACGGTCATTTACAAGAAGAAACTCTGCTAGTCTGAGGACTAACAAAAGTAAACAGCAATTAAATCTTTGACACTAGTCAGCAGATACTCTGAAAGACACAGAAGAAACACACGTGCTCTAACAAGACTTGAAAATCCATGTTAAGTGACTTCTAAAAATACCACTTAGCATATTCAAGGTTATCTTTGAGAATAACTATGCAAAATCAAAAAGATTATGAAGGACTCTACTTCTTTGCGTGTTTAAAAAACCTACTAGTGTAACATACTGATACTATCCTAAAACATGACCATGACAATGGTGCTATTCCCCAGGGTCAGACCACAGACAGCATTACTCTTGCAGCCCGCCATGAACACTTGCAGTAGTTAGTTAGCACAGAGAGACAAACATGCATGTCTTTGCCTGTTTCATTTTGTATTGAGAAATAGAAAAATTAAATTAAAAACTTGCAAGCCTTACTTGCAAAACTAACTTGCAAGTTTTGTAAGAAAAATTATTGACAGTTTTAAATATTTCCAGCATTAGTGCATGGTGCACAGAAAAACAGAACCATTTTTCAACACAAAGCAATCATACAAAACCACACATGGCATGAGCAGCAGCAGACCTGTATAACTGTGGCGTGGTCAATCTCTGCAAGTACCTAAAATACCTGAAGAAAAAATTATATCCACCTTTAATACCAGAGAAATGTAGAAACTGTGAAAACTTTATGAGGAACATAATGGAAATGACTTTGCTGAACAGCCTCAGTAAGACAGGGCACTGGCATGTAACACTTCTCCCACCGTTTCTTTGTGACACTTTCCAAGGAAAACTGAACAGCATTTGTTCAGACTCAAGAGACAAGACTACCAGCCATCAAATGAAAAAGCCTCCTATAAAATACTTTTATGACTTTTTTTATTTCTAAAAATGCCTCTTCCCTATCTGTGACTCAGTAGCTCCACTTAAGCTACTCTAGGACGTAAAGGGAAAGGCCTCCTTAACATAACCAGATACTCTACCACACACTGATCTCAAAAAAAAAAACCAAAAACCAAGGCCTACTCTTTTTTTCCAAACACACATATTCCCACTATAATTTTATATGACATGCTAAGACACAGGCTCAAGAGAATTATTTCCTATTACTTTTAGGATGAATGCGCTCTCAGTGATTACCCCTCTATGTGTTTTAGCACAACCAAGTATGTGTAAGGCACATCAGTGAAATGGTTTATAATGTCCTAAGCTAAGTATTTATCATCGGGATACAAAGTTTCTTCCAGATCAGTGAAGTTACACGGTGCTAGGCAGCTACAGAAGTACTACAAACCCCATTTCAACTCTCTTTAAAATTTGTAAGGTTTTTCAAACACAGAAAATGCACTGATCTTTGTGGGGGAATTAAAAGGTAATATTAATTTCTTTCTTAGTCTTATTAATGTTTCTTTTTTCAATCTTGGAGCCAGACATCAGCTTTCTGGCCAAGAGTCATGTCTGCTAAACTCCGAAATCAAATTAGGAATTCTTTTCATCCCATCTAATCTTCAGTGCTCTGAAGCATTCATGTAGTCAGTCCTCCTGGAATTCAGGCTTGCATATCCGTAGAGAGAACAGGAAAATTAACATGTTAGAGGAAAAGGGATAACAAATGACTACTCCTGCAGCTTTCTATATTTTTAGGGGAGTGAGAAGCAAGGCTACCAGAAAGGTCAGTGCAGTAAATGTCTTTAAGTGGGACTGGTAGGAAGACACATTCCAGTTGCTAATCGGGTTGAAACTCAGGTTTGGTGACTTAAACTACACTGGAAGATACAGCTGGACTTTGTCATGGGAAATATATGAATACATCTGTGTATTAACAATTATTTAGTTCATGCTGTGCTTTATAACTGTTCCAGCATAGATACAATCTCTGAGTTGTAGGCTCTTCTGCTCCCTTCACAGCTGCCCAAACCCCTGGTCATACAGTACTCTGACCTTGGGATGCTGCTGAATCTCTGGGGCATTTTATGAAAATTTAAAATTTTGTAATTAATTGATTTTTCTCCTTTGAAACAAAAGGCCAAATGCTGCTGTTACTTCGTTTTTGAGTTTCAGCTATCTCAATTCTATAAAAACCATGTCACAGAGCTTGAACGACTTTTGGTCAGACCCCTTAAGCTGCTGCATTTTTTCAGGTAACAGTCTCATTTTCCTGTGGAGTCTCAGTGACAAACTTTACTAGAAACACTGAAAGCCTGTCTGCCACCATAATAATATTATAATGTAAATATAATCCCTGTTATACTCGTGTTGTGCTTAATATTTTTTGGATATGCAAACCTAGAAAATGTTACACCTCGGCTAAATGCTGTCAAGCCTTTGAAGGACTGCCTCTTATTGTCTAGAGGATGAAAGCCTTGAGAAAGAAAAGGTGCCATCTTACCAGTAGAGGCCTCTCCAGAACATTTTTCCTACCATCTATAAGCAATAGACGGCTTATTGAGCCAAGAGAACTGTTGCCAAAATCACTGTATTCAGGGATTTGGGCAAGGGGACTGAACTTAGAACCTGCTGTATGAGAAAGATTTATCATAGTAGTCAACATTTTGTCATTTCTTCTTCTATAATCTACAAGGAATGGAGCAAACTGTGTGCAGAGAAATAAATTTTACCATACGGATTAAGGAGAGGGATAAGCTTGTGGGGTTTTTTCATAAATTTTTTTTCCTCCTCGTAGAGCAGCTCTACCCTTTTGCCACTCTGTGCTGCACTTACGCTCCCACCCACGCGTGTCTTCAACCTACAGCACTCCCTGTGTGCAGCACAGAGGCGGGGAGGCCGGAACCTGCCGGCCACCAGCACCGCCCGCCCTCACCCACAGGCCCCGCGGTCAGCGCGGGGGCTCCCCGGGCCCGGCCCGGCCCGGCCGCTCTGCGGGACAACATGCGCGGCCACCCCGAGCTCCGGCTGGGAGCCGCCTCCTCCGCAGGCGCTCGGCAGAGAGAGGCCCCGAGGGCAGCGCCTCCGCCCCGGCCAGCGGAGCCACACTCACCGCCCCGACACCGCCTCCGCCGCCCGCCGCAATCGCTCCCCATGGGGAGGGGCCGGGGCCGCCCGTCCCGCCGCTCTGAGGGGCGGAGAGCGCCCGTCCCTCCAGTTCCTCCAGTCCCGAGGCCCGAAGGGCGCCCGTCCCTCCTGTTCCTCCAGTCCCGAGGCGCGGAGCGCGCCCGTCCCGCCCGTTCCGCCGTGCGGGCGAGGAGCTGCCGAGGGCGAGAGGTCTGCGCGCAGTGAGGCGCAGCGACGGGGCTGAACCAAGGCTTAGAGATGTCTCCCCGATACCAAGTTGTTTTTTTTTTTTGGTCGGAACTTGAATAACGATTTTTTCCTTATCTCTTCGTGCTCGACTACATCTTGGTGTGGAGCCACACACACACATGTACATAGCATCTCCCAAGTATCATAAAACTTGGCGCTCTGTTGGGGTAAACTGAGCTAACTTGTTACCTTCTTTGGGCCTTGGGATTTCTGGAGGGAATAAAGTGCCAAAATCGTAAAAAATTATCTCATGCCTAAGTTAAAGACTTATCAGGAAGAGTGAGATTTTCCAGATTTCTTGAGGTATTCCATAAACTCACAGAATCTGCATTTTTAAGGTTCCCTTTAAAATCAGGACAGAGACTTACTCAATTTTCAAATGAAAAAGTTCCCTTTAGTCAACTCATCATCACTAAATTTGATTATTCGGTTAAAAATATGTATATATGTTTGAAATGTCTTTGCAGCCTACTTTTTCTGCTCTTCTAAATCTTTACAAAATTGGTTTGCCTTAATACCAACACCATTGTACAGATTGTTTACATCATTGTACATCATTGTTTAAGAGAAAGACTGTACAATTAATTTTGTATGCTAAGTCCCATTGTGATTTTGCAGAGCTGAAAGAACCCAGAAATCAGATGTTATAAGGGCCTGGCATGACATTGTTTCAAACGCATTTCTTGTTCAAAAATGTTCAATAATACAGATAAATATTTTTGAAACAACTATACAAGCCAAGGAGAAACACTTTCTATAGCAAGTCTTCACTGTTTCCTTTTAATGTGGATACTAGAAGGATCTCTGATGTGTCAGTAAGAATCGCAAAGAAAAGGATTATAGGCAGAATGCAAATATGAAATGGGATAGATACGCTATTTGCATATCATTACCATATGTATTGTGTTATGTATATAATCATTGTGTATATTCATGGAAAATGAAAGAGTAAGAGCTGACTGAGGAGAACCAATTTCATAGAACAAACTAGAATACTCTGACAAAGCCAGAACAAAACAGCAAAATTAAGAAACAAGTCCCAGCAATTATTTTAGATCCTAAATAAGACACACAGAGAATTTAACACTTTATTCCTTTCTTCTGTTATGCTTTTTGAGAATTCTCGTCTCAAAATGCAGTCGTCTGGCAGATAGGACCTCTGCAAGCATGCACTGGAGGGCAGCATATCCCAACCTCTGCTGTGTCATGACGAGCTTCAAAAAGGGGAAAAAAGAAACTTCAGCCTACTATTGGCCTTTTGTTTCATTGATGCATATATTTTTCACGGACTTATGTACAAAGCAGATGTCATGAGGTAATCCATGCACTGTGATATTTCCCAGACTTCTGCACTCCCCTTCTACTCTAGGCCCGTGGTACAGATAGCTGAAGGGATGTTGGTAAGATACTCCTGATTCATCCTCAGATGATGAAACAAGCACTGTTTGAGTTCTTACCCTAAGTGATGCTCAGTGTTTACCAGATAGCAGAGATAGTCGAGAATACAGGAGGTTTTGAATCTTGTCTGCTCCAACTATCACTGACATTTCCTCTCTTGCAAGACTGTGACTCCTGTTGGTGAAACAGAATCTTTTGAGCATGTGAGTTAATAGGATCCACTGCTGCTTAACTAACATGGCAAAGACAGTAGTGTCTGTTCTTTTAGTTACAATTCTCTAGCATCTGGTGCAACAGTTTTGGTCTAAATTTCAACTGAAGTAATATGAAAAACATATAAGAGGTCCAACTTCTGCAACAATCAAAGTCTGCTGTAGTAATGAACAACTATGAAAACTGTAGTTGCTACCTATGCACAGTAGCAATTTTTCAAATTCTTCCCCCCCCCAAATGACAATTTTTTTTCATGTAATGGTATTTTGTGCTTTAAGCAGGAAAACCTCACTTTGCATATCAGTCAGAAGGTCTTGAAGGAGGCCTCTCTCATCAGTTTTAGAGAAACTGAGTAAGCAATCCAGCCTTCCTATACTTTGAGCAGTGTGAAGGTCCAAAACTTCGATTTCAAAGATCACTAACTTAAAAGAATTTTACAAATTCTGGCACAGCAGGGAAAACAGAAACACTGAGCATAATGATTAAATACATTGTCTTATGAATGCAGCATTTGACAGTTTTCATAAAATTAAATCGGTCCTGAAACCCAGGGCTCAGCTAAAGTAATAAATTTAGGTGTGGTGAGGTATTTGTTTTTTTAGATTTATCTTTCATACATAAAAATAATATCTATTTCTATATTTTAAAAGTAACTTTGCCATCACCCAGATTTAACTTTTCTGACCTTTTTTAAGCACCCCAAGTATCTCATGCTGAGGTTCAGTTTAGAAGCATCTCACTCATTTTGTAACTGCTTAATAGTACCTCCTCAATTTTTGATAAAAGTCTACCATGGAAGTTTAACACATTCTCATTCATTAGAAGTAAGAATTAGTGCATTTTTAGTCTAATTTCTTTTCATATAATCCAGTTCCATCTTTTTTTTTTTTAAATAGGAAAGGAGGTCAGGAGTTTCTACACTTCAAAACTGATTGGTGAGGCAGTTCAATTGAAGAGGAGAAATTACTTAGCAGAATTTGGGTACCCAAGCACACTATTAACAGTCCATAAAAAATCAGCTGACTTCAGCTGTGTTTTATCCATCAGAATTTTCTACCCTAGCTGCAGTAGATAAGACTCTAATAAACCTGTAACCCGGTCAAATCAAAGTAGAGATGAAAAACATAAAATTTAAATCAGCTTTTCCTTGACATATAGCCAATACTTTCCAAAGTGGTATTATACAAGTTATAAAAATAAAACCTTATATGTGAGTTCCAAAAGGCAGATATGTGTTGTAGTTTCCTTTTTATAATAATTTAAGTCCCTAAAGATTTTTTTTTTGTCAACAAGAAAAGACATTTAATTACTAATGGAACATAAAAGTCTTTGTCACAGAGTTGTTTACTTACAAGAAATTGACAAAAGCCTATTTTTCTCATCACTGGACAGCAGATGAGAGAACCTCTTTGCTCACAATTCCTGTTCCTAGTATCTTCTTCTATTCCTTTCTCCCTCAGAACTGCACAGCTCTGCCTTTCAAGTCCCGCTTTTCAAACAAAAGCACAGAAAGACATGCTGGTGTCTGCAGCAGTTCGGAGTCCTGTACTCATGCCTGTGCACTAGGCAGGCAGGACACCCACACACCTCTCAGCCATGGATAAGTTGGAGTCTTTCGGGTGGGAGGGACCATCCTCACCCCCAGCCCATGGCCAAGGTGCCACTTCACAGTCTGCCATGTTGTGGCTGTAAGCCCTGCTCAAGAAAGAGCCTGAATCTTGTCTTTTGCAAATCTTTATTGAAGAAGTGTTCTGAGGAATTAGTGTGTCATCTTAAAAAGAGTGCATGATAATACACATGAAGAAGTACAGCCCAAATATCTCACAAGCCCATCTTTATTCCTAAAGGTTAAGTCCTGCCACCATGTGGGTCGGGGAAAGGGATGTGAGTCTCTGCTCCCACACTGTGTGACTAACACTGGATTTCATAAGGGAAGCCTAGGAAGCTGGAGATACTTCGGTGGGAATTTCCTATATTACTCAGAGTATGGAGTATTAAACAAATGCATAAGACTTTTCAGTCATTTGGGGTGAGCTGTATGACTCGTGTCTGACTACACTGTTTTGTGACTAAACATTCCAAATATGTGCCAAGGAACTCCCCATAACAGGCTGTGCTGTAAGCACTTATTTTGATTCTCATTCAAAAATAATAAGTTTTTCTTTTCTTTCCTGGTAGGCTGCACTGTTACAATTTGCTTATCAGATAGTAGTTACTCTATAAACTTGGCACTGTTTTAAAAAAGGCATCGTGGCCAATTAATGTGATCCTGGAATTCAGATTATATTTGCTTTATTGCCTCTAAAGATCTAATCTTAGAAGGTGTTGAGAGGACTTCAATTTTAAATTACCTCATATATTTTTAATGAAAGTATGAGAAAGAAAATTGAATGCAACTGCAGAGTGAAGCAGGTGTTGGAAAGCTCTAGCATTTCTTAGCAAAATCCATTTAAAAATTAATATTAATTTATTTGGATATTTTTCATACCACCAATGCTGATCTTAAATTGTGTCTATGTATCTTTGACTTCTTTATAAAATTAAATATTTTTATGTTGTGAGGGTTTGTGGACAAAATTAGCTTTTCCCCCCCTGTAGAATCATGCTGTTAGTAATAATGAAAGAGGGTATGACAACTGAAGTATTTTCTGACAGATTCCAGAGGTACCTTCTTGTACTTGAATTGAGGTAAAGATACTTTGGTATAACAGATCTTCTTTTCTTATTTTTTCCATGTCCTTAGAAAACAGAAAGCATGTTTCTGTTTAGATTTAGCAGAGACATTTTTTTTTCTTATGGGTTCCTCAAGTTAACAGAAAGTGATTCTGTGAAATTTTTTCTGGCAGGGACGACAAATAGTGCAAAACTGATGTGTACACTTCTGGAGGGATACTGGGAATAATTTGTTCAGATAAATCACTGACTGACCTCAAAATACACATTCAGAAAGAAGACTGAAGGGAATGAGGAAAAGATCCAGACTGAATATGTGCTGAAAGACAACTAATTTGCCTTTGGTCTTTCGATTCAACAGCTTCCTTGAGGATCCAAGTCTGCAAGGTACAGAGCAGATACTGGTTTTTTGTAAGAGCAAGTTAAATGGGAAAAAGTTTATACAGGTTGATCCCAAAGTGGGTGTTTCAAAATGATGCAGAGATAAACCCTGTAACCAAAAGTGTTTCACTGATCCAGTTAGTTTGGGTAGCCCCAAAATGGGGAGCAACATCACACATAAACCAGGCAGCAGTTCTGAGGGAGCAGCAACTTCTGGTGAAAAATTAGCTGGGGACTATAATCATCAACAGGAGAAAATTTGAAGGGAGTGACCCTCTTGGGCTGTCCCAGTTGAAATCATGGCTGCATGTTTGAGGCCTAACAAGTAAAGGAACAGTGGTGACATAAAACAACACAGTAAGGAATTCCCTACTGGAGGACTTCTGATATCTAGAAAGGATAAAGTTGTCCCCAGACAAGTGCTGAATTCAAGAAATTCAAGACTTTGCAAGAGCCTTGCTGAGCAAACAGAAGCTGGCATTAATGAAATATTTACTAGGTGTATAATTCTTTCACCCCTGTGCAAGGTGAGTGAAATGTAAAGAACAAGGCAGCATAAGTGAAAGAGGCTTAGGACAGTTGAGAGAAACCAGGATCTGCATAAGAATACACTGAAGTGTATTTCCTGTGTTTTCTGCAGAAAACTATGTGATGTAGTGTTTCAAGTGCTATATTCTTAATTGCTTTTTTAATGAATTGTACTTGCAATACTAGAATTGTACAGTGGAGTCGAGACTTTGTGAACAGTAGGAGTGAATGGTATTTGAATCCCAAGCACGAATTTTTTTTTTATTGTTATTATTTGTTACTAGTATTCTAGCACACACACAGCAATTATTAGTAATGCAGTATTAAGTGTCAAATGTAAGCTGATAATGCCTGTAGGGCTACTTAGCCAACAAACATTTATTTTGTGTTGAAAGGTCTTGGAAGACAAATATTCATCTTATGCCATTTACTTGGAGTCCACCTTAGAAGTTCCTTGGAAAGTCTCAGACAGAGACTTTACAATTAATCAACAAGATGCAAGGATCAGCAGGCGGCAAGAATGCAATACCATCGACATGACAGAGAATCCCATTCTTCAGCATTAAAAAACAAGGCAATGACTGGAAAACATCCTGCTTAGGAAACCATTGCTAATGCCACCTTATGCTGTTGGGTTTGCTTTTTTGTGTCCTTTCCCTATTGTTGCTCAGGATGCCTCCTTAATCGTGACATTCTGGTTTCTTTATTCAAGCCTTTTATTTCCTCTCCACACTCTTTGAAAACACCTTTTTCCAGGTGAAATATTTCTCATATGATATTTTCTAACTAGACCTTCTGTGTGCTTAGCACAGGCTTTGTTTCAAACACAGATCAAGAACCACCTAGCTGTTTCCTGTTTTATATGGTGGCTTATTCCAATTAACCTCAGTATGGCTTTCAGCACTCTTACCTGTTCTACCTTTCAACACTGAGTACCACCTTGATCCAGTTTTTTGACATTTCTTCTGTGGAACAGAAAAAGTCTCTGTCTCTCTGTCTGCCTTTTCAAAGTAAATTTCACTGACGAGGAATATTGTTTTAGAATTATATCTGTATTTTCTAGTACCCTTCTTCTATCTTCAGCTTATTCATCTTCTTCCTGTGTTTTGAAGTCTACCAAAAGCCTTCATTCAGCAGAGTATGTGAACAGAATCTTTGTTCAACAAAATGCTCAATTATGTTTTTCAGTGGTGTTCTTATAAATGAGTTAGAAGCACGTGTAGTACTGCACTGGGACCAGTTCCTGTCCTCGTGAAGGGCAAGAATTAAGCACAGTCTAACTCACGTATCTCTGCAGTTCTCTCTCCCCCTCCTCTTAACACTCACTCTCAGCTGAGGACAATATTCCAACCACTGAATGACTTGAAGGCAAGAAAGCTGTATCTGAATATAGTGGTTACCATCAACCTCCCTGTAAATGTCATACTCTGGTTATTGCTAGCAGTTTGGCCAGGTAGGAAGTGTAGCACTCAACTAAAATTCACTGTAGCAGCATCTTAGTTTTCATTAGAGTCAAAAGAGGTGCGGGCAATTCTTCTTAAAAAAACTGTTTTGTTTTTTTTTTTTTTTTTTCTGTGGGGCCCTATATATTTACACTCTACAAAGAAAGTAATGACTGCTGATCTGGGTAAAATGTGTTTTGAAGTATTTTTCTAATTTCATCTGACATAAAGCTGTCAGGGTTTTGGAGTGAATATGGAAGGTCAGACCCTGGGACTCCCAATTTTCACATTATCTTCGGCTCTGAGATACTCCTGTCTTGAGAAGAAAGTATATGGATATTTCTGTCTAGTTGATACTGGATTAAACTTTTATGATTATCCTATTCATCTGATGAATTCGTATGAGCTTTGCTGGTTTCGTACTGTCCCGCGCAGCCTGTGAGGAGCAGGGGTCTCGTCGGAGCGAGAGGCGGAGGATGTGTGCGGGTCCCTCCATGCAGGCAGAGCTGTGACTGCTCACAGATCCGGCAGAGGGAAGTGTTGTTCTAAAATACCCGCCCCTGCAGGAAGCCTTTGCTGGTTACTGCGAGCCACGTTATTGCACCAGGAAATCAATGATCTGGAGCGTATGGAACATGTGATTTATAAATTCGCAGTAGAAGACAAAGAAGCGTTAGCAAGTGCCAGAAAGAGCAAATGAGATAATGATCAAGATGTGCTAGGGAATGAACCTAAATTACATTAATAACTATGAAGCTTACATGTTTTATATTCTCCTTAGGAGAATAAATGGTACTATGGAGGTTTAGGAGTTAAAGAGTTGCGATCTGCTTGCTCATGCTTCACCTAACTATGAAGCTGTAGCCTGTCATATCAAAAGACAGGATCTTGATAATCAGATAGTCAGAAATGCACTTGGTGATCACAAGGCAAGTTGTCATAGGGTGCTTTATTGACAGAACTGGCTCAGCTTCAGATACTGCTGCCAGCATGGCTGCCGATCAAGATGCTGCTGCTCCTGCAACTCCAAGCACTGCTGGAGGGTTAGAAGACAAGTGTAATATCATCTCTGTAATATTAAAAAGAATTTTCAATAGAAAATATTTCATAATGAAAATTTGACTATATTACCCGTTTAAATATACAGCACTTTGCTATATAGCTTTCTTTTTTTTACTACATGAGATTTCCCAAAACTGTACAAGTGAAGGCGTTGAAGCAGATGCTCTGGATACCAAATAGTCACACTGAGCATAACATTTGAAATAATTATTTTTTATGTATATATTCAAAGTTGTGTTTGTGACATCTAAATACCAAGTTAAAAAAGATCAGGGGGTGGCGTCATGTGTGAAAGGAAGTGCAACTTTCACAGTATTGTCAAGCTGTTGTTTTTCAGTATGTTATAAATGGCTGTCACAAACAAATAGAAAGGGTGTTGGAGCTCGAAGAACGTTTTCCAGATAATGTTGCTTGAAAAAGACTGGAAGAAATTCATCCTGAAATAATTGTCACTAATCTAAACTTAAAGATGAACTCGATCTGCTAAGTATACAGTCAGGAGCTGCACTGCTAAAACAGTGTTGTTTTTGAGTAAGATCTTAACAAAATATTTCCTTTGCTCAGATACCATTGCTCAGAGATTGGTGTGGTGTGACTCCTGGGTTGAGTCCTCCCCTTGTGCTTCCCCAGGAGCTACTCAGTATCAGAGTAAAGAACTAAACTTAGATAATTGTGTTGCAATGTTCGGCTCAAGCAATTATGAACCTTATGAATATCAACCTCTGTGTTCTGACTTAATTCAATACTTTGATTTTTAGCACAAATAGTTCTTGGTTTTATAATTTAGTCAAATATTAATTTGTCTTTCTAGCATATTGCTGACAAAAAGAATATGTGTCAGGTCCTGGAGACAGACTTTTTATTTTTGAATTAGTAGAAAGCAAGATTATAAAATGAGATGTACCTTTATTTATTTTGCTCACAGACAGGGGAAATAGTCCCACTAAAATGGATTAAATAATTCCTCAGGGAAACCCTAATAGAGCAGAAAATTTGTCTTGATGATACAGCCAGCTAAGGAGGCAGCATGTCATGAGACAAAAGGGAATTCATCTCCTGGGAAGAGGCTGGCCTGCTCTCTGCTGTTTACGAAGCCTCACCAACGACTCTTGGAGCAGAAATTGCAGAGAATGCCACGATGTTGACATCTTTGTGGTGACAACAGCTGCTTCTCTGAGGTTAGATTACTATCAGCGTACATCACCCTAAGTAGAAACTATCAGCCTAAAACAAATACATTCTCTGCTAGGCTGCCATCGTGACTGCAAACTAGAAAAACAAACGGTCTTTCTTTTTTTTTTTTTTTTTGCAAGACACATTTGCATTGGTACTTCTACATGTTTGGATTAAAAAGTGAGGTTCCCTTTTGTTTTAATTACTTTCACTTTTGGCTCCAGTGCAATGCGTGTGCTTCTTCAGAAGTATGATATATTTTAATGTCTCTTTTAAATTGAAACTAATACTGGTAGCTAAATGTGTACTGAATACACATTTGAAAATTGTGAATACAATTCAAAAATCGTTAACTTTTGCAAAATTTAATGTCTGTGCTGTTTAAAATGAAGGTGGCTTCGTACAGCTGTGAAGAAAAGGATTTTTGTGTTTTATGGAGGAAAAGCTGTATTTTGAAAATAGTCCCCTTTTCCACAAAATTTATGACTGGACAAAGAATAAACATTATCATAGCAGAGCGAGTGTAAGGAGTGCAATTATACTATAGAGTTTAGACTAGGTCCTTGCACTGGAGCTTCTAATAATGAAAATATGTCAGAACAATTACTTGAAGAGATTGAGCTGTTTGCATGACTAAGAGGAGGGAGACAGAGCCCGTTTGTCCCAGATTTTGCAGAAATCTAGGTAGGAATCAAAATTTTCCTTCAGGCTTTCATGCCTTTACCCAGCAGAACCGGCCCCTTCAGCCACCTGGAGAAGGGAGTTCCTCTGTCCACTGGAAAAAGAGGAGGTGAAGTAGGAAACTCAAATGAATCAATGATTGAGTTTTTTAAAACACTGTTTTTATTTGTGAACTTTATTATATCGTTATCACGTCTTCAGTGGAATTGAAGAGCCATAGAAAAGTTGCCGCCTAGAATTTTGCCTGTTCCTGTCAAAAAGGGTGGTGAGCGTTGGGTGTCCCCGGCCCCGGAAGGAGACCCCCGCTGCTGCAGGACATCGGCAGCGGCCGTGCCGCGGCTGGGGCGCAGCGAGGCGGGAGCTCACCCCGAATGCACGCGCGCGGTNAGCACCCCCAGCACCCCCAGCCCCGCTCCTTCTGCTCGGCCCCAGCGGCCGTCGGGGCCGCTCCGGGCCCCGCGCCCCGTCCCAGCCGAAGCCTCCGGTGGGGTTAAATTGCCTTTCGCAAGTGTCACCTTTTCTGTTTTTATTTTCTAACGGCCAGCGATAACGGCTTTCTCACTTCCTCCACCTCCTCCAACGGCTCGGGTTATTTAAACGCCGGCACCGAGAGGGTGGGCTGCTGCCTGCGGGCCGGCACGGCCGCGGCGCCGCACCGAGGGGCTCTGAGACGGATGGGCACGGCCGCGGTGCCGGGAG